>CM062296.1:126779943-127344943 GCA_031216915.1 Pictodentalium vernedei | reverse complement strand
ATTTCTCAAATTTGTGTCATGTAAACGGAAAACAGAAATATCCCTGGTGTATTTTATTCTTTGGCGGGATAGATAACCTTACATAATTTCGCAGAAACGTCATCAGTACTTCCTGTCATTGACATTTGAAGGTCACATTTTCTGCTCGGAACGCGGCCTGCTAACACGTGTATTTTTCTCCAAATCGGGAAGCCGTCTCTCTGTGAAAATGCCTAATGTCAAAAAGTCTGGGCGTGGTACTGTATGGGGCGATGCAGAAACCAACTGCTTATTGGATCTGTGGGAAGAATGTGATATTGAGGCTATGCTAGAAGATCCTAAAATTAGCCATGATGGCATATATATGGATATAAAAGCAGCATTGGAAGAAATTGGATTCACACGAACGGTTGATCAGATAAGAGCACGGATGAAAACTTTGAAAAAAAAACTAGAGGGATTGCAAAATGCGTCTACAGAGAAGTGGCGGATCGGGGAGGTTATGCAAATATTTTGAAAAACTTGATGACATTTTAGGCTTCGTCCAGCATCCTCTCCACTTAAAGTAACTGAATCAACACGCAAAAGAAAACACCCGGATGATAATGCCGCCAGCGATGATGATAAAAATGATGATCGTAATGGCAACGAGGATGATCTCGGAGCGGATATACTTCCCACTGGTGAAAGTTCATGCAGTAGTGCACCGGATGGGCCATTATAACGTCAACGCCGGTGTGAAACAACGATATAGATTTACCAGATGTGGATGACGGTGATGAGACAGTATCTGACAATTCACCGAATGAGGAGTCGCAGGAAAGTGTCCCCGAAGATCATGCTACTGCTTCAGCGAGCAAGAAGGGTAGTAAGGACATTGTTGTGACAAAAAGACCCCCAAGGCTGTGCGGAAAAGTCGCCTAGAGATAGCACTTGGTACAGTCATGGATAGATTCTCATCTTCGTTAGAAAGAATGGAAGAAAAACAAATCAAGCTCGAACAGATGAAAATTGAAAGCGAAATGAAAAAGACGGAACTTGAAAAGTTAAGGCTAAAGTCAGAAGAGAGACAGAAGAAAGAAGACAGAGAGCACCAATACAGGATGGTGGTGATGATCCTGCGGTTAAATGGATCTGCCCGGATGTATTCCGCACCGCCCGCTTCACCAGCACCACCTGCACCAATCACCGTGCATGGTCACACAGCTGGGGCGCCTTCAGACACTTCTGATGAGGAGTTTATTGCACTGCATCCAGAATCTACTATGATCTGTAACTTTTCAAACACAAGCCACCACTCACTTTTTCGTTTGGTATCTATTACCACAATGTTTAACTTCCTTGGATATTTCGGATTTTCATTTTTGTTGAACGTGTATTGCCAGTCAAAATGCATGCAGTATTAAAATAAGTTGATAGTCATTCCGCTTTAACTGCTTGAGGGTTGAATTATTTTAATATCCCAATTTGTAACATGACATTTTTCCTTTTATGGCTTCGTACACCATTCAATTTAATGTATAGAGACTTGAGTTTGTTCTTAAATATTGTTCAGTAACAAATTATTGGAGAACGCCTGTAGTCATTCTCCAATATTTTTTTACTGAACAATATTTATTGACAAAGACACAAGTTAAGCCAAATGAAGTGTAAATATATTTATGTAGTGAAAAGCACAAATACAGTCTTTCAGCACTTTTGCAAAGATCCCAAAAAATGAACTTTCAGTACTCTACCGGGTAAAGTCACTGTAGATTGTTTGGTCAGATCCACTCAGCTTGCAAAATAAATTCTATAATTGAAGATTTTCAATTTTTGTCTCAAAAACATGGCTTGTGATCCCTCATTGTAGCGAGCTCGGAAAGCTCTTTCCAATGAAGCTGATACGCCATGTTTTTGAGACAAAAATGAAAATATAATTAAATCTGAACGGATATCTCTGTATATAGCGCTGACCGGTTTTGGCCGTTACGTTGGTAAAGTGTTAAACTTAAAATAAATATCCCATAACTGAGTTATGATCGGGGGGTTTCACAAATCCATTTCGGCTCACCGTTCGACCTTACCATGTCTAGCTGACTGTTTTATCCTATCAGTGAAGTGAATTTAATAACCAGAGCCCCTGGTAAGACAAACCATTTTTTTAGTATTTGGCGGTGTGGTTTTTATGGTACTTTTACGCCTTTAATATCATTGCAAATGATACTTTTTGCTCTTACAATATTGAGAGCTGCAAGCAGTCACATGCAATGCTAAAAGCACTGCAGGTGACTGCTTCCAAGTCTCAATCATATCAGTTAAAGAACCGTGTTCGGTTTCATGTATTATTAATTCTTGTCTGTCTAGGGTGTGGACGTGGTCATCTCATCACGAAACAGTCAACTGAGATCTATCCTCGGTTGAGATGTGTGAAAACATACATAAACACAAGCGTAAACGCAAACATGGTGTTCAGAGGGTTGTGAACATTTTCCCTATATGTGGGTCCCCGGGATATACTGTTAACGCTCCCGTTCACGATTTAAAGCAACTGTGTCATAATTTGTCTTGTATAAAATTTGTCGTATTTAATTTCTTGTGATCTGAATTGTACCCATGCAAATATTATACAGGATGTGATTCTGATTTTAACGATTGACGCCTACGCAGATTATGTATATACGTCAATCGTAAAATTCCGAATTACGCCCTGTACTATGAATTTCTGGCACAAATCAGTCGCTCCTTGAGAAGTTTTGTTCTTGTCAAACAATTGACGCTTCCGTAGCGAGATATAACCACGCCCCTTGACTTTTAGGGTTAGACAGATGGAAATCAGCAATTAATGAAACAGAACGCATTCCTTCGCCTGAAAATATTGTTGAGAACTACAAGGAGTCATCTGCATTGCAGATGACTCCTTGCAGCCCTCAACAATATTATCAGGCGAAGGAATGCGTTCTGTTTCAATTGTTTACCATTGTTTGTCCTACCTATGGATTGTCGCTATTTGACGATTGACGTGTGACTTGACTAAATACAAGTTACTCATCGGCTAACGTCGCGCAATCTGGGCGTGTTTGCGGAACGGTCAATTATGACAGAGTCGCTTCAAAAACGCGCGCGAACATGTTACGAACGGTACAAGCGCCCGTCTAATGCTACGGTGATGTTCAAGTATGTTTTCGCAACATCTCATTTTAGTTAATACTTATACCCATTGAAACTTAAATATACACTTATATCATCGGATAAACAAATTATTTTTAATCACATAGTTGAATACAAGAAGCCGTCTGAATGATTGGGTGGATAGAAGTTGTATTTTTCTAAAAGCCCATGTAGACAAGTCATTTCAGGAGTTGCTGGAAAATTTCAGCCATATTGTCACGAATTGATTTTCCCGTCTGTTCACTATCATCATTCTCAGCAGCACATGTTGGAGAAATATCATCAGTGCCAACAGCCAAATCTTCATCAAACATTTCGTTTTTGCTTTCACAGAAATTATGCAGAACACAGCACGCCCCGATAACGACACAAGCAAATTCAACAGACACGTCCAGGCGTTTCATCAAAACTCGCCATCTCCCCTTTAAACGACCAAAAGTGTTTTCTATGGTCATACGAGCTCGACTCAACCTATAGTTTAAATTGCTCTGGATTTGTTAAAGATGTACTCTGCCTGGGTATGGCTTCATGATCCATGATCGCAGGGGGTATGCTGGATCTCCTATAAGTGTTACTGGGACGGAAACGTCTTTATCTTGCAATTTGAATTGTCTTGCTAGCTCTACTGGGAAAAGAGCTTCTTCTTCGCCAAGCGTATAAATCTCCGAGTTCGTTAACACACGAGAGTTGTGAACTTTACCCGGCCACCCTATATTAATATCTCGTAGTCGTAAGCGGTGGTCACATATTCCTTGTAATATTAACGAGTAACTACCTTTTCTGTTAACGTAGTCACCATGAGCTTCCTGTGGCTTAATTATTTCAATGTGGCACCCATCGATTGCTCCCCCACAGTTTGGGTAATCCCACCGACTCTCGCTGCAATAACCTCTCTTAAATCCTCATTTTGCGGAAATTTGATGTATTTACTCAGCAGCTCATCCACCAAAGCGTTGTAAACATTATGAACAAATTTGCACACGGTAGCTTTAGATAATCCAAAGAGCTTACCGACTGTTCGGTATTCCGTTGACGACGCTAACCAATACAACGTGACTGCAACTTGCTTGTCTACTGGAACAGGTTCTCGGACGGCTTGTTCGGATGGGGTAATATGTGCTTCTAGTTCTCCGCACAATGCCTTGAATGAAGATCGCGTCATGCGGAAATTGCTGACCCATTGTTGGTCATCAAAGGTCTTCTTAACAATATCGTCGTACCACACCGATGATCTTTCCTTTGCCCATACTGTACGTTCCCTGAACGGACCAGCTGCCAGTCCAACTGATATGAGACAGAGAAACACCCTACGTTTATATCTATGCACCCTCTCCATTGTATTCACTTGTTAAAATGGCGCGGTTTTGTTATTTATTGGCTGGAACATAAACTCCATGTGAACACAGAGTATTTTTTGAAAAATATACCAGGTGCATTTTTCACTCCTGGTGTAAAATATACTCCAGGTGTATTTCATTGCATATAAACAGCCCTTAAGAATACAATTTAAATGAAATTAGGATCGAAAGAGTTCACTATACACATATAGATATCAGTCCGCAATAACTTCGTATCAGCTTGAGACCGACAGTCGAAGGCTGATTCATTCATTTATTGGGGTTTAAGGTCACATATGTCTGCACAATGGCTAATCATGACCACGAAAGTTTTAAGGGTGAACGAAGCCGCAGTACCCGGAGAGAATCACCGAGCAACGGCGAGCAACTGCCAGGCTCCCTAACATACTAACTCCACACAAGCAAGGTTAGCATTGGTTGAAGACAGGTTCTCCATCGACGTACAGTTCGCCTTAGGACACAGCGCCACCGTGCCCCCACATGGGCAATGGGGGTGAAGTGTCTTGCCCAAGGACACAAGGCGGTTGCCGCGAGTGGGGTTCAAACCTAGGACCTCTCGGCTTGCAGCCTGCACCTCTACCTACTGATCCACCGCGCCACCGTCGAAGGCTGATACGAGCTTACCGCGGACTGATGTGTCGGCCGATATGGAACAAACCAAGTAATAACCTGTTTATTTATTAAACCAAATCAAATAATTAAAACAATTTTCAGATCTGTTACAGTCTGCTGACAGTTGTTCTCATTCTTTTCACAAACTCCGAAGTTTCCTATTCTCCTAGATCAGCTCTACGAACGTCTCAGTCGCGACGTTCGGACAGCTGAACTATCACTTCTCTCACTTCTACGAATCTCCGCTTACGACTCTGTATCTTAGTTTGCGTTGCATTTTGTGTACAACTCTCTGTTTTCTTCTCTGCATCTACCCAATCCTTACATATTGCCATAAGTAATCTCCCTCCCCACACCACCGCACAAGAATCAGAGACTGGCGGGAAAGGAGAATGCTCACTCTCACTCGCCATCACTCTCCTAAACTTTTCACTAGAGGAGCAATTAATCACTCGTCTTCATGTTTTGTGTAGAAATTATGTCTAAACATCAAGTTATATACTGCATTTCAATCACCCGTTCGTTACCTGAGTGGGAAACAATACTTGCAAAACATTATCTCGCATTCCTAAAATCTTTCATATTTTTGCTTTAAACATATTTTATGACACCTCATTGGAACGAGCTCATTGAGCTCGTTCCAATGAGGGGTCATAAGCTGTTTTTAGAGTAAAAATGAATTTATTTAATTATTTATTTATTGGTGTTTAAGGTCACATACTTATGCACAATGGCTAATCATGACCGTGACAGTTTTACGGATGGAGGAAGCCGGAGTACCCGGAGAGAACCACCGAGCAACGACGAGCAGCTGCCAGCTCCCCAACATCGTAACTCAGCACTGCAGCACAGGCAGGGTTAGCTTGGTTGAAGACATGCGTACCGTCGACGTACAGTAAGTCTTAGTACACGGCGCCATCGTGCCCCCGTGTTGACAATGGAGGTTAAGTGCCTTGCCCAAGGACACAATGCGGGAGTCCGAATCGATCGCTCAGAAGGTCAACCATCCGAGGACTAACCGGGCTCGACGTTGCTTAACTTCGGTGATCTGACGAGAACCGGTTACCGCAACGCCACCACGCCTCCTAGTAAAAATGAATAAATAAAATTTGTATGATCATTTTCGTGTATAATGCCTGTCAGTTTGGGCTGTCATCATAAGGGATTAAAATCACACTCCTGAATTTTTCACTCTCATAAAATCAAAATGAGATGAGTGATTATTCACTTGCGTGCAATTTCTTCCCTGTAGTCACTTAAAAATTACTCCATAACGTCAGTTATGCTAATTGATTGTTTTCGGTGAATAACGGTGAACGATTCTGCTGTAAACAAAATGGCTGCGCCTAGTAACGCATCAAAGGGCTGGTTGTAGGGCGGGGGGGGGGGGGGGGGTTTAGACAACTCTAGCCTGGTTCATATTGGCGGAGATCGGCGTCATATCATCTGAGCTTGATAATGTGCAATTCTGAGAATGAAAATCGTATCTAATAAATAAAATGATTTATCATATAACTTCACCGTTTTCTCGGCTTATTGCCGTTTCATATTTTTAATGAATATTAATTAGTGCTTCATAACACCTTCAGCTGATTTGATTAGCCAATTTCAAAAGAACGCTTTCTGATTGGTTATCACCGAAAAGATGTGTGTCAAATTAATGCGCGTGTAAGTAGAACTATTTCAAAACATCAATAAAACCACGATGCCCGATTTGTTTTTGTTATAAACATTCACTAAAATCCCAATGATAAGAAATGTATAAATACTTAAAATTAGTTTTTATAACGCCCAATTGTGGAACTATAATTTGTTGTGGTTATGACACGTATGACTGGCTGAAGCTCTGACGCGTCACAACCAAATGCACGACGTTCAAGGTGAAATTCCACACTTTAACCCTTCTTTTATCTAAAAGACGTATTTTTGGTAACTGTGGCGTCATATGATAAACAAAATATGAAATTCGTGTTTTTGGTCATATACTATTTTTGAAACTCGTCTAGGAATTTTCCGTGTAGCCGAGCCAGCGGCTCGGCAAAACGGAAAATTCTTAGGCTCGTTTCATAAACAGAGTATGACTAAAACAGTTATTCCTTATCTTCTATTTATGTAAAAAAAAAAATCAAAATTTTCTAATTTACTATGAATGTTAGTCCGTGTGATACACAGAGACGCTGTTGATTAAGTTGGAGAAATGTTAAGTGTTTCTTGTAAGAAATAAACGTTTAGTAATGAGCTTGTTGAAGTAAACTGTAGTCAACATTCGTGTTGAGCTTATCACTCTCGTGTGTATTAACTCTTAAAAGCCGGGAGTCAAGTTTTTTTGCCTGTGATGTAATACTGCAAGTAATCTGGCTGTGGCGGTTCGGTTATCTTTGGGTTGGGGGACAATTAAACACTGAGCAGGTGCTTCTAGTCAAGTGTCGTCTGCCTGAAAAGGCAGACGACACTTGACTAGAAGCACCTGCTTTACGGTGCGTTTTTCGCCGTATGTCATGTTCAATAAATTCATTCTGATTCCCCGGCTTCTAAGAGTTAAGGAAACTAAGATAACAAAATCGGAATGACGATTATCCCCAGGAGCCCGACACCAGTCTACATTCTGACATAAACAAATCAATCCATACATTTTCAACGCGTCTTTCGATCGATGTTAAACACGACATGCCGTACACGATCAGAGACTGAAACAGTATTGTAGTGAATTATCTTTCACAAAATCCAATGAAATTTTCTACAGTCCTATTCACAGTTTAATATGTCTTATTGGAAATGCCAATTGAAGGGTGATTCTTGATTATAATCCCATGTAAACAAGAGATACACTGTAGTTTTGGTATCAGGATATATGTCGGAAAGCAGACTTATCCCCTTAGTAACCTGGCGTGAGTGCGTGGCGTCTCTTCGGGGAAAGTCATTCAGTACAGATGACCCTGGCCTCGTATACATTCTGCTTTCAAACAATAGAGCATGCAGCCCATTGGCCGTGGATCGACTTTGAATGTAATGGGGCACCGAAATGTAAACATGGGCCTTGTAACTCTTACCAAAAGATCATATAATCAAGTGGTGACCTTAAAAGCCATCTGAGAACTACCGGCATCGACCCATCACTCTACTCATTCCTTGTAATCTTCCAATCCGCACACTGGGCGTACACCCTTTACCTAACACGAAAAGCAGACGGCACTTGCAAAAAAAATTCTTGAAGAACTATTATTTTCATTTTTTGTCTCAAAATCATAGGTTATGACCACTCATTGGAACGAGCTCGACGAGCCCGTTCCAATAAGGGGTCATAACCTATGTTTTAGAGACAAAAAAAGAAAAAAATAATGAAAATTAATTGGCTATTTTTGAGAATAGCGCTGGCAAGTTTTGGCAGTTACGTTAGGTAAAGGGTTAAATAATATAATTAACGTTAATAAGGAAAAGTAATAAACAGAGTAATCGCTTGACTGGACTGGTTTCGTGAAATAATTCACTCGAGCCGAGGGACTATATTGCAAAACACTAGTACACATTCGCGCACTCGTGTTTGTACAACGTCCCTCACCTCTCATGAATTATTTCACGTAACCAGGCCAGTC
The DNA here is from genome assembly GCA_031216915.1 of Pictodentalium vernedei. NCBI lineage: Eukaryota > Metazoa > Mollusca > Scaphopoda > Dentaliida > Dentaliidae > Pictodentalium > Pictodentalium vernedei. The sequence continues at coordinate 127,336,251 of CM062296.1, read as the reverse complement.
AAGAGATTACTCTCTATTTATTCTCTACTGATGCCCCAGTTGTTTTCTCAGCAATTACTTGCTTCTTAATTGGACCTTCCTTGCTCATCTAATAATATCAGGGGAGATAACTATCGAAAGTCGTTTCTCATGACGATATAAATCAGGGATGTTGGGTATTATAAACGTTGTCGAGACTCATTCGTTTACTGTTGTAAAATAGTTTAGACATTATCGGCCAAACAAATTAGGGGGTTAAGTACCTTAGCTCCAGATGATCCTGTCGCAGTGCATTAAAATGCCCTGGAGACCAATAAGCCTCAACTTTTCAATGACGGGTTCAGGTAACATATGTAAAAAAGATACACAGAACGACACACGCGTGTGAATGGGTTAATCAATATGGTTCGAGGGCCAGCGCGGAAGGATAAAAAGAGAGGTCGCAGGCCTCTCGGAAGGATTTTATCCTTCCGCGATGGCAAAAGTTCCATATCGATTAACCCATTCCCACGAGTGTGTCGTTCTGTGCTTATTACACGCCTTTACGTCAATAAAAGCAATTATCAGAAGGACACTCAGCAATTCATTTGACAACTCGTCCCCTGAGTTCCAATGTGTTCTGTGTGCCACTAGACACATAGAACCCATTGGGACGCGGTGGACTAACCATCAACCAAATGTGTGAGGGAAACCCGTGTTACTATTTTCAGCGATCGCTAGCGATTTAAATTGTAATTGCTGTGCACGATTTTAAGAAAATTCCAGTAAAATTTTGCTTCTGTTTAAAAACAGTCCGTCAACGATTCCTGTTTCGCACATATGTGCTTGCTGTGTTTGCTATGAGTAAGCAGGAGAACCTGCCATGCTTTGGATGTCATTCGATATGGCAATTGCGTGCAATTCCTACGCGCAATTAAGCCCAGATAAGCGTACAGTTCATGACAGGACTTCTAGTTTTAACTGTACCTCTAGTACCACTACTACGACTGTCGGACCATCACCAATACCTAATTATTGCTTATAGTACTCTTGGATTCTTATCCCAGTTTGGCCACCACTATATTAATTTATTATTATCTCCAACTCCTGCACTACTGTATTCTTCTAGTACAGATCAAGTCAAGTTTTGGTTTGTTTCACTTTCAGACTAACCCCACAGCAATGAACTGGGAAAAACGTAAACATTACTTGTAATACTGCTCGACTAATCCAAAAAAATAATTGCACAGCCGTATCTCGGCCCTAGTAAAGGATTCCATAAGTGGGGTCCATATGCACATGCGATGATATTCCACCATATTTCTAAGAATATAATGACTTAAGGTTAGACCCCCTTGAGGTATTTCTTCATAGCTTCATGCCAGCAGAAGATAAAAAGGGGGTTATTCGCCACATGCTGACATAGATAGGTGTTCCATAAGAGGGATTCCCATGAAAGTGGAAATGGTGAGCGATGGAATCCCTTTTCCTCATATGCGGATATATGAAGTCAGACCAGAATGAGGAAAGTTTCCTCATAGCCCTCGTATGACGAAAATGGAATTCTGTAGCCACAGACTGATCATAGAAAGGGATTTCATAGGTGGAATTCTTGTGAAAGTGGTACTTGGGATCGATGGAATCCCTTTTCATCACATTAGATATGAGGTTAGACCAAAATGAGGTATATCCTCACAGCCGTCATACGAGAAAAATGCACTCTAAAATCAGTTGGGTTAAAATTAACCCAAATCAACTGGGTTCAGAGACTGTGCACCCAGGTTGGGGTTAAAATTAACCCAAATCAACTGGGTGGAGTGAATATGAACCTAATTGGGTTTATATTCTCCCAACCCAGTTGATTTGGGTTAATTTTAACCCAACTGATTTTAGAGTGTGGGATTCTATAGACTATAGCTACAGAAAGACAATAGAATATCGGGAAATGTGGACCTGAAAGTAGTATTTTTCACTAGCGCAAGCGCTCGTGAAAAATAAAACTTTCATGACCACTCTCATGAGATAATTCCCGATATTCACTAAAACAACGCAGATTGTGTTTAGTATATGCTACGTGGCATTTTACTGCGTAATATTCAGTCCAATTCAACTGCAAACAGTTTCAAGACAATAACAAAAAGCTGCCGGTCGTTCCACCAAGGCGACGTTCAAGGCGACGTTACGCGCCGAAGCGTAACGCCATTTAGGAAGCTACTGAAAAAATTCATCGTGTGGATCTGAAAGTATTATTTTTCACACGCGCAAGTGCTCGTGAAAAATAAAACTTTCCGACCCACACTCATGAGATAATTCCCGACACTGACTAAAATAGAGTAGATTTTCTTTTTTATTATACGCTACGAGACATTTTATTGCATAATATTCAGCCCAATTCGACCCAAAATGCGTACGTTTCAAAACAATAACAAATGTTTCGTCTCCACCTGTATTCTACTCCTTTGATTGGATAGCGCCCGTCAAACATCAGCTGATGTCTACGTCGCGTGCGGTTATGTTCTCGTCTGACGTCATCAGTTTGGAATGTGTGCAAGAGGCTCGCAAAGGAGACTGGGCGTATTGAATGCGCGAAAATATCTGCCGTTTTTAATTTTGATTATCGGCATTGTTTTATTTTATGTTTGTTCCCTTTTAAAGGAAATCTTCGAATAATTAAAGTTAGTGAATAAAACTATTGAAGTTTCATCCCTTCATTTTTAGAATGGTAGATTTATGTTGTTTTGAAACGGCGGCTAAATTAAAATCGGCGATGTCATTAAAATTTTGAGGGTCAAGGTTGATTACATCGATGTAAACAAAAGAATCGTCTGCGCAAAAATAATTGCAAAAATGAAGCGGTTTGCAGATCATTCGATTGATGAAATTATTGCAAAAAGAAAAGAATTAATACCATCAAGTACAAACAAAGCTAACAATGTAGCCGCCAAGGTATTGCGTGATTATCTTGAAGAAAAAGGACAGGATTCTAACTTTGAGGATTTTGACACGGTGAAATTGAATGAAATTTTACAACATTTTTACATGGATGTGCGTTCAAAGAAAGGTGAACTGTACAAAAGTGCAACTTTTATCAACCTCAGACATTCTTTAAATAGACATTTAAAATCACCACCATACTTGAAAAAAATTGACATCATTCTTAGCCCGGAATTCTCTGATGCTAATGAATGTTTTAAAACAGCACTTGGTGAGATTAAGCAGAGTGGTAAAGGAGACATTGAACATTTTCAACAAATTAGTGATTTTGACATGTCCGAAAATTGTATCTTTCCCCATCAACACCCTGTGGTCTTTTCAATCGCGTACAAATGAACGTTCGTTTGTATTTCTTTAGGAGGGCTAATGAAAACATGGAAAAAATGACAAAAGAAACATTTGAAATAAATAAGTACCAAGATGAACGCAAGTATGTTGTAAAAAAAATGGACGAACAAACAAAAAATCACAGAGGTATGGATCAAGAGAGCTTCTCAGGTCATATGCCAGGTGACAAAGTTGACAATGAATTCTGCCCTGTAAGGTGTTTTGAAACTTACCTGAGGAAGCTGAACCCTTCATGTGATAGACTTTGGCAATATCCTAAAGATAGTTTCAGTGGTTATGCATATGATAATGAGGTGTGGTATCAGAACAAACCGGTCGGTAGAGATTCTCTTGCAAAGTTTATGCCTCAGTTGAGTGAAAGAATCCAACTTTCTAAACGTTATACTAATCACAGTATCAGAGTTACAGGTGCGACAATTTTGAACCGTTTGAACTTTAGTGCCTCACAGATCATGGCTGTAACTGGTCACAAGTCGGTCTCGTCCCTTTCTGTTTACCAGCGAGTGTCAGATGTAGAGAAAATGGCAAAGGGGGATGCTATTGGAGGTTCACTGTGTCAGTCTGTCGTGCCACATCAAAGTTCAACATTTCAAACCGGGACATTTCAAGCAAACGCTGCGACCCCGGTCTCGTATGTACAGCCTAGAAATGTAGAACATTTAACATCCTCTATATCTCACAGGTGTTCGACATGAGCCAAAGATCATGAAAAATGGTGTATTTGAAGGGTTTTTGACGAATTATGTAATTTCCCATGATATTGTATATCAGAGAGTAAAGGTACATAACTTCAATCCGGGCAAGATATCTACCTGCCTCATTCAAACTCACACAAAAATCAAACGCGTGATTTTTTGGTCGAGATGTTGATGTCACCCGACAGTTAAGACGTTAAGCTTTACGTTGGTATGCCACTTGACCAACCAAAATATTTTCAACGCTGAAACCTGGCGAATATATCTCGGGGAAGAATCACTTTTCTTCAGGTCGGACAACGCTAAAGCCGGAGAATTGACTGGGACGATCAAAACAATTGATCAAATCTAAGCAACGAAACGACCCATTTTCGAACTACGATTGTCATTCTATCTAAAATTTACCACACTAATCTTACGGGGTGGTATTGGGGCTTCATGACTTCTTAAATGTTATAAAATTGAAATTTGTATTCATAATTCTCTTCAGTAATAAAAGAAATGTTATTCAGTCGCCATACTTCTACTGATAGCGCATCGAATTTGATCTCGCCATCCCATTGGTTGCTATATTTCAAATAAAATAAATGATTCTTGTATTTTTTATCCTATATTTAGAACGAGTGCACGTGGAATATTATTGCGGGAAATTCAAAACGGTTGTGACAGCAACGAAAATTTGTAAGAATGTCAAGATATACTTGAAGTCATTAACGTACATGTATAATTAATAACAATGCAAATCGTAACTTGGTACGTATACAGATAGACAACATTTAAATCATTAAGGATACCTACTGTTTTTGTGTAGCACCAGACTACCGTTATTATCTCATCAGCGACTGCAAGATTTTCCTGCAGTCACGAATGAGATTATGCTGGTGCCTGGTACCTACTCAAAAAAGAAAACAATACCCGTAGGTATCCTTTTAAAATATGCATCGCCAAGAGCGCGGGAAGATCCAAAAAGTGGGGGTTGGGGTGGGTGGGTGGGGGGGGGGGGGGCATTTTTTCCTTCATGGACAACCTCAGGAATGTAGGACGGGAAATATAGCTTTATGGGCTCAATACATGTGTGGGGGTGGGGGGGGGGGGGGTTACTTTGTCATCGTGCGAGTCAAGAATACGGAACGAAATTATATGCAACCCGGAAAGGGACACACGCACACGTTTTACCATAGTCTAAACTATGACCCAAAGCCCATAATATAATTCTTGGGTTTGGTACGTCCAAAGGACGTACCATGCCAAAAAAAAATATTACGGGATTTTGGTGCAAGTTTTGACTAGTTCTATTTAATCTATTATCACTATGATCTGTGCTTATTTTGTCTAGTTACAAACTTGCGGCGTGCAATATCTCAATATATAAAATGGACAGCGAAACGGACAGTATTATGTTTGCTAATAGAACTACTACTATCTCCCACAGTCAATGTGACCATATGGATTGTGTACTTTGGGTCTGAATACGCATAAGCGTAGGGGGGGGGGGGAGGCGGGGGACAGTTGTCCCCCCAAAAATTCGGGCAAAACTTGAGAAAATTCGGGCAAGGATAAAAGAAAAAAATCAGACAAAGAAGAACGATGAACAGAACTGAATCTTCCTATATTTTCCCATAAAGAATGTAAGAAAAGCCGTGTCTGATTTATAACGGCGTCCTGCTTGTGGTGTAGCATAGTAAATAATAGTATATGCATAATCGGGATAAATCTATATTGACATTTTCTGTAGTACGGTATCAAATCAAAGCATGCGGCTGCTGTAGCGGACATGACTTGACATGATACCAAACCTAGAAAAATGTTGAAGCTTATGGAAAATCACGGTTGAAAATGTGAAACACTTGTTTCATGATCTTTCAAGCAACGGCGTTTGCAGCATTTGAGTTTGAGGTGATTGCCCAAATTGATTCACGCAAATACATTTCGCGAGAATCAAGCTGGATTAGACGAATTGGACGCCCCGAAGTGCCCTTTCATCCCATCCCACCCCACCCCTGACCCCACATTGAGCCCCCAATACTTTCCGTACTACAATTTTGCCGTTACCCCCTGACCCCCCCCCCCTTCCCCCAATGTGTCATTGACGCCTTTTTGTGTTTTCGCTGCCCCTTGTAAAGGAGGGGAGGGGGGGGGGCACATTTTTTTAACATATTGAAAATTTGTATAGAAACCCCAAATAAATCATTTTCGTATAGAATACTAATTTAAATGGAACTGAAAATTAGCCTAGTAATTTTTGCCATAATCTAGGAAAACGCATTTAAGCATATCATTTTTTCAAAATTGTCCAGCCCCTCACCCCCTCCCCCTCCCCACAATAATTGTTTCGCGCCTTAGGCGCTCGCGTGTCAAGATTCAAGTATTAAAATTTCGGACAAGTAAGGTTCTCTGCCCCTAAAAAAACAGTTCCCATACGCCTATGAGAATACGTCAGATAGGGTACCCATAACTGATCAAAAAAGGTAGGTGGTGGGGTGGGGTGGGTATTCGCGCCCCCCCCCCCGCCCCAGGCTCCGCAGTTCTTGTGCATCACGATGTTTTAATTGCGTCAAAACCCTTTTTACCCAACCCTAACAGCACGCGACACTTGCTAATTTTTTTTCAATCGCTAATATTATATTTTTTTCTTAAAAACATAACTTACGGCCCCTTCATTGGAATGAGCTCAACGAGCTTGTTCCAAATAAGTGTCATACGCCATGTTTTTTAAACAAAATAAAAAATAAACAAAAACAATAGAATAACGATTTTTGTGAACAGCTCTCGGTTTTTTTGTGGGTTTTTTTAGTTACGTTGGATAAAGGGTTAAAACACAAACGCTGAAAACGTTCTGTTATTTCGTTCAAACTTATGACGTAATAATGAGCGTCATTTCTGGAGAGATATTCTCTTATATCTATCCTGGCGCTAGATACTGAAATATATCTGTTAGATATTTCTTACAATCTTTTATTGTAGCATCTAAAGTATTTACACTTCCAGTGGAGTAGATAAAGTGTGTGTGTGTGTGTGGAGGGGGGGGGGGGGGGGCGTACATCCCACCACAAAAATTTAAGTAAAACATGTTTGTTGGAAATTTCGGTTGTGTTGAGGGGGATCAAATCAAAAGGATTTTCACACCCCAAAACCACCAGTTTGCTTCATCTGAGAGTACATCTGAAACTTGTTTTTTCGGGGGGGGGGGGGGGGATACTCCCACCACCATGAGATCTCCCTACAGAATGAAATAACATAGCAAACAGGGGCCGAATTCATCGCACAGTGGATTCGCAATCCGTGGGTATCAAAAAAATCCTCACATCGTAAACGGACAATTTTGTCAACATTAGGAAATGGTCCCAAATGCAAGAAACACACGACAGTCATTCTGGTCTGGCATTTCCATCCAAATTTTTCTTGCCTCTTTCACTAAAATCTCCAAACTTATCACATACGTGTATGATTGGACCGGGTCAGATGTAGGATAATGGACAGCCCAATAGTCCGGTTCCCAATTCAGAATTCAAACAATTATTCGTTATGTGACAGGGGTGAAAGGCCTCTGCCAAACAAGGTACTGTTGGGTGAATTATCAATTGGGAATCGGGACGTTATGCAAGCACCTCACTCCGATTAGGGGATAATTGACCGAGTCAGATTATATGGACAGTCTTAGACCCTCAAATTATCTAGGCGCTCCAAGATAACCTCGAGCCGTTGAATACCGGTTCTAAACAGAGTGATGAGTTTCAGATATTTATAGTTCAGGTGATCGACATGAGCCAAGATCATGAACAATGGTGTATTAGAAAGTTTTGTACAAATTATGTAATTTTCCATGATATAGTTTAATAACATGATATCTCTATACCATATCATGGAAATTACATAATTAATTTGTGGAAAACCTTCTAATACACCATTTTCCATACTGTTGGCTCATGTCGAACACCTGTGACTTATAGCTACTGGCAATCATTACAAACAAATTTTGCTCCTTTCTTTGAGTACTTTTTCCACCTGGTATGATGCGATAGGCCAGCACACTTTCTATGAAGCCAACAAGAACATATGTCACACTGAATCCACTGATTTCCTTCCTGACCGAAAGAGTCACAAATTTTACAATTCTCACTATCTTCTTCATCACGGCATTTATCTGAATCTTCCTCCACAGTGGATGTTGATAGATTGTCAGTACCACTCGTTCCTGGCATTGGTTCCGCGACAAAAGCCGTGCTTGTCCCTGGCAGTAGGTCTGGTGTGACACCACTGCCTGTAGTTGATTCTGGCGTTAGAGCTGCGCCTGGACTTGGCATTGGGTCTGTCGACACTGGTTGAGATGAATCTGATAAAATCAATTCAGGAAAAGGCATTATTTGTGCCTCTATTATGGCTTTACTCAGCTTTTCTGTTAATTGGGCTTTTGTGTTTCTCGCTGATAATTTGACACAATAGGCGTCACACAGTTTTAAAATTTCCCTTTTCTGCATTTGCATTAAAGTGCTAGTATCCTGTAAAAGTAGACCCTTCAACAGATGGTGTGACATATCTTTATGATCTGTTTTGTCTTCATTGATAGATCTAAAAGTAAACACTTTATCACCCTTTTTCATCTTTTTACTGACTTGTATCTGCTTCCTGTGGGCCATTGTTTTCTGCACGGTCAATGTTTGTAACAAGTCTTTCCTAAATTGATTGAACATTACCAACATAAATTTTTTCACTATTTCTTCAAAAAGTATGTTTACCATATTTGATTTCTGAACCAACTGTTGTAAAAGGCTACAAACGACTGACGTAACGTCACTTGCGCTCTGAGTGGCGAACTGTTCTACACAAATTTGAGTACTTATTGCCTTTAAAAAGCCACCAAACAAACCAGTATTGTCAATCAATGTTTCCGAACAGTAGTTATAAAGATTTTCTCCATATTTATTTAAATTTGTATCATTAAGATGCTCAATGCACAACTCACAAAGTCTCATGAAAAACAGAAAAGGGTCATCTGAAATACGTGTTAACCCTCTTGACACGTTCTGCTTTGTTGTAATATCAATAAGTGTTTCGGGGTATTTGGTACTCTGTTCTAAAAAATATTCACTTTCTCTTAAAGAATTCAAAATTGCCACAGATGTACATGCCTCTTCATATTTCGATTCGTCTTCGGGTGATAGTCTATAGTAAGCTGATTTGCAAAACTTCATATATTTGATCTTCAATTTGCTTACACAATATCCAGCTACATATCTTACTTTTCTCACACTCCCAGATGCTGTCTGTCTTTGGCTGAGTGACCTTTGGGATACAGGATATAGATTCACCTTTTTGTTTAAAAGATACTTTCTCACAGAAACTGTCAATTTATAACAGATGTGAGCATGTGCATCGGAAAACATATTTGAATCATGAAATAAAATTAAACAGTTGAGTTTGTATTGATCACTGGTTTGATGTTCATGTGATTTTTCATAAAACTTGGTGAGGTCTTCTGATTTTACAGGTACCGGTTCCGAAATATTTAAAATTTCAATTATCGAACTAAACGCTAGAAATTCCTTCTTAAGAAAAATTTCAACACGGGATTGGTTTTCCACTTTCAAGAGATGGCAAACAAGTTCATTTACTTTTTTCTGCATTGGTGTCAGTACATTTTCCACCATGAGCGATTTTAAAATATCTAACATATTTACATCGGGTGGAAGATTATATTCATCACAGTCTTCTGTGTCTGGAATCTTAGAGATTAAACAATTAAAATTATCATCAAGTTCGTCCTCTTCGTTCATGTGCTGAAACGTTTCAAAATCCTCATTTGCATCAATAATATATGAATCTATTTCCCGACCATTTTCTGTATCTTCAGTGTGATACCTTCAAAGAAAAAGTAAATATAACAAACACAACAACCGGTTCAGTACTGACACATTAGTAATATATATAGCAGCCCGAACGTCCTTACTGGGTGGGGTGAGGTGAAGTGAATTTGCGCAATTAGTCAGTGTTCCATAGCTGAAAACTGTCCAATTTCGCAGAAAAATTCTCCACATCACTCCACCCAAGAAGGACCGATCGACCTGCTATATACTACACACGTTTAATCAAAATACAATGTCCCGGGAACAGAAAAGAAGGCTTGCATTTAAATACACGACGTTTGTTTGACGCTTTTTTAATAAGAAATTAGGCTGATTAGCGACCTTGAATACAAATGCGACCAGTCCACCGTCTTTGTTTGGATAATTTATTTGCGAAGGTTTTGAGTGGTTAAGTGTGTTTGTACATTGTTTTGCTGGAACATTATGTCAATTATGAAGGTGATAGCAGAGCAGTATTAAATGTTAAACCAACTGCTATAAGCAGTGGATTAGAAATTTAAAACTGCTCATCCTTTCAGTGGTGTAGCCACGGGGTAGGTTGGGGGGGGGGGGCTTCAGCAGCCCGCCCCCACCCCCACCCCCCAAAAAATTCACCCACTCCTGGCTTAGTTCCAATGACCACTCAACATGAGCGCCCACAAGTGCTCTCGAATATAGGGCTAAGCATGCTACAATTACATCAGAATCGATCTTGGAGCAATAAATTTTGCAATTTCTTTTCGCGGGAGGCCTTGATGAACTAGGACCATATGGTCTCGGTACCCACTCCTGCCACTTCCCTGTCCTGACTGAAATCCTCCCGTCGTTATCCTCCTCCAAAAATGAGAGGAGAGGTATCGACGGGAGTGTTTTAGTTAGCCCTAGGGGAGGACCCCTGAAACCCCACAACAACATTCCAAATATCATGGTAGGCCCCCGAAAACTGGCTATCCCCCACTCCCTCCCAAATTATAGAATCCTGGCTATGTCCCTGCATCATTTACTACTAAAATAATTTTATTGTTTTGTCTATAATACATGGACTCTTCAGCATGACACATACTTGTATATGCGTCATTGATAGTGAAAGACTTAAAGCAATGCTGCCATCCATAGGGACTTTATTCAGACACCAGTTTACTCTGGGCGCTTTGGGTTGTCAATATTTTCTAGGAGCCAACTGACTGGAATCAAACTTCTGGAAATAGCAATAAAAATGCATTCTCGCTTGTTTGACAAAGTTCATAGATCTCTGTCAAACCAGGTATAACTAGTTATAATTGCACGAATAAGATTCTTCAATTAAATGAGTCACGCTGACTTATTGATTTGAGTCACAGCCACTCCCTCACCTCCACACCCTTAACCCTTTACCCAACATAAGTTGCAAACGACACTTGGAAAAAAAATCTTCGCGTAACTAAAAATTTTCATTTTTGCTTCCAAAACATAGGTTATGACCCCTCACTGGAACAATCGCAACGTGCTTGTTCCATTGAGGGGCCATAACCTGTGTTTTGCAAGCAAAAAATGAAAATATTAAAAAAAATGAATGGCGATTTTCTTGTATAGTGCTGGCCGGTTGTTTGCCGTTACGCTAGGTACAGGGCTACATATTTGGCCAATTGGGGGCAAAGTTGCACGAACCTAGTCAGCTAACGTACTGAATAGGTTGACTGCCTGACGATAACTAAATGAAAGAGCTTCGTCGTCGTTTGATATGTTGGTTTGGGTGGTATCCATACTATATTTTAGAATGTCTGTCTGTCTGCCTGTCAGTCTGTCTGCTGTCCATCTGTCTGTTCGCTATAGAAATAAATATGGGGCCATCCAGAGTATCCAAAATGGGTCTACTAGTGGTACATTTTTATGGCGGAGCTCCTCGCCAGGTTTTAAAAAGTTCCGGGGGTGGGGTGGGGGTGCGGAGGGGCACCAAAAGTTATGACCAAATTTTTTTTACCGATATACGTCTTCAAAGGGGTCTATTAGGGGTACCTTTTTATAAGGAATCTAATGGTGGGGTTTAAAAAGTATCGGGGTGGGGGTGAGGGTGTAGAGGGGCACCAAAAAATATGACCAAAATATTTTTCACCGATATAGGTCTTCAAACGGGTCTACTAGGGGTACTTTTTATCAGGAATGTAATGGTGAGGTTTAAAAAAGTATCCGAGGTGGGGTGGGGATGTAAATGGGCACTAAACGTTATGACCAAAATGATGGGGTTGGGTGGGAGGGTCAAAACTGATCGATTTCACCAATATAGGTCTTCAAAAGGATCTGCTATATGGAAATCAGTTCTCACCCCGAGCAATGCCGGGTAACCATGCTAGTTATCTGAATAAAGTTGCAAACAATCCCATACAAAATTCTGTATTCTTTTGTTGTTTTATACAGGATGATGTCCAGGTTGGAAATTGATGACAGTAGTAAATTATATTTCTCAGATACTTTCGAGAAATATAAATTTGAATCAATTGAGAAGGGATGTGAATACATCAAAGATGAAAGAACATTTTCACGTTGTTTATCCGAACTTTATCCAACAGTGGAGAGAGAACAACATAGAGTACATAAAATAAAGACAACTGTTCTTAAGGGCATTCGAATGAAACCCCCTTCCACCTTTAGTTTGCCCAGAAAATATTGGAAATGTATCTTCAAACATTGGAAACATATCTTCATTTTTGAATTCAAATTTTAGTGTGTTAAAGATAACTGAAAATGAAATTTTGTGTTCATTAAGAACTAAATATATATCAAATGGCAACTACATTGAAAAAACGGTCACTTTTTGTAAAGATGGATGCTGGGAAATGTATGTGGGGAAAACTAGAATACCTTTAGCACAATTATGTATAGACAATAAATTTTGCATAAACGAGGACAGCATAAATCTTGTGTGTCGAGAGGTGGAAGGCGTTAAGTTGTGCCATGGTGTTGAAATTGCAAAATCAATTACCTGCAGCCGATATCACACCGTTGAATCTTGGGAGGTGTCAGATTATTGTACTACATCGCCCGTTAGGAAACATTTAAGGTCTCTTATGTGCGCCCGAGTGGTAGCAATTTTTTCTTCATCTAATATTTGCCGCATGTGCCAGAAAATGACACTGGGTTCAAAGACAAAGGAAAATATTCCTATGCGTTCTTCTAATAAAAATGAAAATAGTAAAGAGCATGAAAATAAAGATAATAGCATTGACTATACAAAAATTCAAACTCAATTGAATGAACATTTGCCAAATAGCTCTGAAAACATTATTAGACTGTTAATGAGTCAGGTAAAAAATAGTTCTAGAGATCCAAGAGGAAGAAGGTGGGATAAAAAAATTCTGTCCGTGTGTTTACAGTTATACAGCAGGAGCCCACAAGGCTACATATCACTACGAAATAGCAATATTCTGATTCTTCCCTCACCATCCCTATTGATTTTATATAAAAATAATGTAACCCATAAAACAGACTTCCAAGAAGAGATCTTCCTCTGGATGTATAAAGAAGCAAAGAGATTGAATATTCCCAAGGAGGGCTGGATAGGTGGGGTTATTATAGACGAGATGGCTATCCAGGAGGATCTCCAAATTTCCAAAACCAAAGACGGGGTAGAGTTGTGTGGTCTATTAGATCTGGGAGAAGAGGGGAACATGTGTGATATTCTTAGGAAGGGTGCAAATTCTAAAACAGTAGGCACACATGTACTACAATTGGTGTTTCTTGGGGTTACGGGATTTAGGTTTCCCTTTGCGCACTTTATTTCAGATCAGATTCAAGCACCGGAAATTCACACTCTGTTTTGGGACGCAGTTGACAGTCTGCAGATGTACGGTTTTAGGGTCGAATACGTAAACCTTGACGGAACGCAAAGTAATAGGACCTTTATGCATATAAACATTGGCCATTCTGAAAAGCGCGAGTCTGTGTCATCTGCAAGTCCATGTAGTGCCGATAAATCGGTCATATTTATGATGGATTACTCCCACTGTATCAAAAAAGTGCGGAATAATATTCTAAAAAGTGGAATAAGTAAACAATGCACTAGACTTCTGACCCTTCCCAATAATAATACTATTCAATGGCAGATGTGGATAGACTGCTACGAGTGGGATAAAAAAAACGCGCTTCAAGTTCACAGGAAACTAACAAATGAACATATATATCCCAGTACGCAAAACAAAATGCGAAACCATTTGGCTGAAGAAGTATTGAATGATAATATGCTAAATTTATTTTATCAATACAAAGACACGTTAGGTAATAACGGCAGTGTGTTAGATGGGTGCATTGAACTCCTAAAAGAAACATCGAAACTTATAAAAAATTTCCGCGACAGAAGGCCAATACGACATCTTCAAGATGAAAGATTATGTGAATTAACCCATGTTTTAAACTTTTTTGCTTCTTGGAAATCTGAGGTCATAGACAATGCGGACATTCAACATAAAGATAAAAATAAAATGATAATGTCACATCAATGCCACGAGGATATTGAATCGTGTATCATTATTGAGCTCTGTCAAAAACTTTGTGGTCTTGAACAAAACATCTTTATAACCCCTGCTTTTATAAACTCGGACGTCATAGAAAATGAATTTAACCAACAAAGATCAACATACAATGGTGCAAATACGAACCCAAATGCATTACAATATAGACGAACACTGAACAGTATTATTCTAGGGCAAAACACTGTGTCTTTAAAAGCGAATGCGGGAAAAATCAAACCTATAGAGGCTGCTAATGCATACAATTTTTCGATTCACAAATCACTTGTGGGTAAGCGTGAAAAAAAAGAAAACTTAGAAACACAGAGCCCACTTGTGGTAGCAGTTCTCAGAAAAAAATTAAGTTAATTAGGATGTAAACTATATATAATATTAAGACTCGTCGAGTTTACTGGATCGTCGAGGAGATTATTTAATGTGTGATTCCAATCCATTACTTGTAGCATTTCCCAGTTTATACACACTATTTCGTTGCCATTGATAAATTTAGATGCCAATCACTTGAGACGTATAATCTAATCTTGTTGAACTGCCGAACTTCTCTCTTTCAGTATGTTTTGTCTTGGAAATGGTATGTATAATCAGGGACGTTCAGACTGGGGGGGGGGGGGGGGGGGGAGCTTTTGTAAATTGAACCATACAATTTCCAACTTTTCAAAAATTATGGTCCCCATTGCAGGGGGAGACCCCCCTCCTCCCCCCCCCCCCCCCCGTCGGAACGTCCCTTTTATATTATGGTGGCGTAACTAAATACCATACCTGATTTGAGTACAGCAGTGTAGATTGTCATGTTCTGGTTCAGAGGTTTCTTCCATAAATCTTTTAATATTATCCGGTTGAGAAATACAGGCACGTGCTTGGAAATTAATAATTCGGAGACCATCAGATGTCCGAACTCAACCCATTGCTACCCCTAGTTCGCCAGGTTTGGATATGTCTTGACAATCTATCTCCACTCTGAAAAAAATAAGTCTGTAGTTTTAGGGTTAAGGGTGCGAAGATTGTGCAACTAAACGTCGGAAACTAATGCAAGGGTGTTTTATTTATAATTAGGATATTTAATAGTGTTGGACAACTATCAAATATCATAATTAAGCATAAGACACTGCTTGTGGTCTTTATAGTTGGTAAGGGTTAAATTAAATTCAAACAAATTTTGAGGGGTTTAAAAACATAATTTGTGTCACCGATTTGCAATAAGACAAGCTCAATGAGCTCACTTCATATTTATGGCAACAATGGATGTTTTGGGGTAAAACATTTTTGCTATTCATTTAAAACTCGTAGGATAGATGAAGCCTTGCATCATTTTTTAAAATAGGCTCCAGGGGGCATTAAAATTAAGAATCTTTACAATAAGATTAATAATTTAATAACTATGTGTTTTGAAATGTGGCACAAATATTAACCCCTAGGTGCTAAATTCGTTCAAATAAATCATTTGTCAAAAGGCATGTGTATATCATTAGAAGAACTGATTTTATTAAGGATTATTCCAATCGGATTTATATTGTCATTCCGGGTGGAGGGGGAGGGGTGGTGAAAAATAGAGTTGGGCAATTTTTCGTTCTCCTTATAATAAATTCTGGGGGGTTGTGACTTTCTCAATTTGGTATCATCACTGTTCTTGGGATCAATAATGGAACCATGGCTCTGGAAAGAAGGCGGCTGGCCGCTTATGAAACGTCAACATAATCTGGAATATCATGGAAATTTCTCAATAAAACTATAAAATATAGATGTCATTGAAACCAGCATTTCAGCTGGTTCCAGTAACATCCATATTTGCCTGGTTTTATTTACATGTTTTTGGACATATATTTTAAAATTATAGTATTTTTTTAAATCATTGAAAAATAAACGGCTAAATGTGTGAACTTTTCAATGAAGTCTGTTAACAATAAACGTTGATGTTCAGGTGGATGGAAGTATATGGGTTTTTTTGTGAAGACACATTGGTTTAATCAGTAATACATGTTCTTCTTACCTGTCGAGGGTCATTCCTTGTGCTTTATAAATGGTTATGGCATACGAAAGCTTCAATGGTACTTGCTTGCGGACAGCAACATCTCTCTTCTGTCTGGGATCAAAAACTGAAACACAAAGTTTTTTCAACTTTTACTTATATGTGAAGTCGCTCTCTATATTACATAAATCTATATGGGTCAGGAGAGCTGGGAGCAGGGGGAATGGACGCCTGCCCCCCCCCCCCCCCCCACGAATACAGTGGGGGGGGGGGGTACTGTATGGGAAGGTATAATCGAGGTTACGTAGAGCCGCTGTAGAAGGAATGCAAGCCCTCGGGAAAAGTAGTCACTCTGGACTATAATTCAGCGGAATTATAGTCCTAGGTCTAACATTTCTAGGAATAGTAGTCCTGCGGACATTTATTCCTAGAAATGTGAGACCTGGGACTATAATTCCGTGGAATTATAGTCCAGATGGACCACTTTTCCTGAAGACTTGCATTCCCTCTACACCCGTTCCGATGGCATCCATGTTGCAGGCCTGTTGGAACCGGAGCATGGGGGGAGGGGGGGGGGGGGGCTTCAGCCCCCCCCCCCCCCAATAATTTGCTTATATCTGGTCGTTAGTTTAAGGTTATCCACGCTGGAAGCAACCGATGTTAAATATCCACGACTAAATCTAATTTGAATAAAATTGGGACATTACATTATTTAACTCAGGTTAGAATTATGAACGTATATATCACTGAATGCATAACATGCACCTGCATATGATAATTAGAAATTATGGTAAAATGAAATCGACGCTCCCCTCCCACATAAATTTACAACCGTCCCCAAAATGTTATGGGGTTCTATTGGGATTTTTGAAACATTTTGTTAAAAAACAACTTTTGTCGTTTAAAAAAATCAAGAGGTTTTTGCTTCAAAAGCTACCAGAATACTTCCTTTGATTGCCCTTTTCAAAAAAAAAAAAAAAAATTGGAGGAAGTAACCCCCACCCTCAAAAAGCTCGTGCCTTCGGCACTCGCGCTAGGTGCCTTCGGCATCTGGACACCCCATACCGCTCTGGTATCTGCCAGTTCACCAAAATTAGCAATATCAAGAAACCACTAGCAGCACAGCTGTCTAAAGGTCCACACTGGCCACAAACGGCCCTTTTCAGGGCCACCAAAATCTCAAAAAGAGTATCTTATCACACAAATTCTATTACTCATAATCGAAAGTGCCTTACATATAATAAATGTACATAACGGCATACAGAGAAATAACTTTCCTACCTCCGCATTCCGAGGGTCAACTATCATACCCTTTCGTCTACTTTTCTCCCGCACAATGGTCAATATATACAAAAAAGGCCACACCTCACATGGGTGAGAGGGCGAATACACACTCAACCCTTACTATGCATAAAATTGTCACCAAAGTACGAAATTGTGAAACCCGATTAAGCCACTCTCTCTCTCTCTCCCACAAAAGAAACCCACAATGGGACGGCGTATTCCCTCCTCATGGGGAAATTAACACCCATCGAAACACATACAGGGACAATCTGGCAGTACCACTGCGCCAATCCATAAATGATGAAATAAATGACCCCTCCGTATTTCTAACAAATCATCGGAGTGATAGACATAAATTGTACAAACGATTGTTTATACAATGTCTAGATCTAACATAAACAACACATACAAAGAATGGTTTACAAATAAAAACACTGTGTAAACAAAACACACGAAGTCAATGATAAACAAACACAACCATCAATCAAGAGGTTTTTTCTTCTTTTTGTTCTAGAAAAAACAATTTTCCTCTTAAAACAAATAATAGCCAACTCTGAATGTGCCCCGTCAAGCACAAATAATGTATTAAACTACAAGAGCCATCTTCACGAATGAACTTAATACCATATCATATACACTACGAGCGACGGCTCCTCTGCTTCATTCCCATCTAGCATGGCATAGTTTACACATCGACAATTCACTCTAAATAGGTGTATCACCCATCGGGTGGAAATTCACCCACATACCTGCCTACAGGGGCATCGAAATCTGGGACAACTCCCTACTTATACACATGACACACATGTAGTTACATCATACTCTATATGGAGTCGAGGGGAATCAAAAAACCCTCCACCTCCCATCACCAGGTCACATGGTACTATATTCACCGTATGTCTCGCACTATACGTGCAGTGGTACACATGCAGCCACAAGACTAGCTCTTGAGACATCCCAACTCTCTCTGCAAGAAATCATGTAACGGACTCCCACAACTGCCTGTAAGCATGCCTTTGTTTCTGCCTCCCCCGTTTCAATCATCTTTCAAAGGACGTACCAAACGAAAATTAAAATACGGGCTTTCATGCCATTTTCGACTAACCCCCACCCCCTCCAAGTTTCTGACCCCTGTGCTAAAGGTTAAGAAGGGGGCTGCATCATGAATGGAGCTCTGCACTTGACCAACGGTTGTAATTTGTGACTGCGTGATTCTTGAAGTAATAACTTTATTAAATCATCTTAACGTAATAAAGTTATCACTTCAAGAATTGTGCAGTTAAAAGCTATAATTCTTGATCTCTGGATACTCGTTGACGACCTTGAGAAATTCAAAACATGCTGCTACAAACGACGGCCAAAAAAAAAAAAATAACGTGACTTTGGGTACCAAAACCCGCCGGAAGTTTCCATTTATAACTGATTAAATCTTTTTTTTTTTTGGGGGGGGGGGGCACCCCACCCCTTTCATCGATCGTTACTCGCGTCCAACCCAATCAACGCTCGTGCTTGCCTTTGGCATCTGCATCAGTATCCCGACACTTTTGAAAGGATATCTGTGACAGAATTAACCCTGGTGTCCAAATTTCCATTTCACCGGCACTGGTATTAATAAGTGTTTTCCATATTCATAAGGCACGCGCGAAATTAGGGGAGGCACGCATAAATATCGGCCTGACAGAAGCGGGGATATTTATAATTAATGTTTTGTAAAACAATAAATTTGTTTTAAAATAACATCGCAAGTTTTTTCAATGACCTCATCAAGAAATAACAAAGGGGACGTTTTGACCAACTATTGGGGACGTTTTGACCAACTGTTGGGGACGTTTTGACTAATTTTTGGGGACGTTTTGACCAACTATTTGGGGACGTTTTGACCAAAACATTTGGGGACGTTTTGGTTTGGGTACGTTTTGACTAGGATTCATCATCACCATGGAGGGTGGAGTTTACCCTTTATTTAACGTAGCGGTAAAACCGTCCAGTGCTATACACAAACGTCGCCATTCAAATTCCGCCCGTTAGTTCAAACTAAATGAAAAATAATTCCAAGCTTTGATGCCGTATATTGTACAGTTAACCCTTTACCCAACGTGATTTAAAGACGACACTTGAAAAAAACAAATCCCCGTATAACTGAAAAATTTCATTTCTTGCTTCCAAAACATAGGTTATGAACCTGTCATTGGAACGAGCGCGACGCGCTCGTCCCAATGAGGAGTCATAACCTATGTTTTAGAAGCAAAAAATGAAAATATAAAAAACAATTGAATGGCGATTTTCGTGTATAGAGCTAACCGGTTTACCTAACCTAACGTAACGGCCAAAACCGGTCAGCTCTATACACGAAAATCGCCATTCAGTTGTTTTTTTGTTTTTTTTATAATTTCATTTCTGCATCCCACCCCCTCTCCTCATCCCAGCATTCAGATATAAACGGTTTGATAGAAAGTGTATATTTATATAAATAAACTTATAACACATTCCTCTGAAAACAAACAGTAGGTACTCCAATTCAATGGCTTCATATCCTTTTAATGCTCTTCATATTTTTTAAGTAAAATATTTATGTTTGCAATATATTTGACTTGTTACAATTTATGGGAGACTGTCTATAGGCACTCTCCCATAAATTGTAACAAGACAAATATATCGCAAACATAAATAAATATGCATCTGATGCATCAATGAAAAACCTAAAAACTTCTTTCTCCTGGGTTTGTACTAATATTGGAAGACACCGAAAGGTAATAAATCCAACGAGGGGGTCCAAGTTCAGTGAGGGATTGCCTGAGAACCAAAACCCCTTTTTTGCCTAAAAACTGTATTACGGACACTGGGTCCAAGTTTGGACTACCGTCTCACCAGAGTGATAACGCGTATGATAACAAATGGACAAGGATGTGACTAGAGGGTTTTGACTTGGGGTGAAAGGTATAAAGTTTCCAACTAGGGAGGGGTTCGAGAGAGGGTTAAAGAATGTCCCCATGTGCCCCTGCGCTTGATTTTAGACTAAAATATAATCCTAGATCAGATATCTGAACATTGTGGCCGCCCACTACAGTGTGCAGCAGCCACAGCGCTCGGATAGCTGAACCAGGTATAATCCCAAGTACTTGGGCGTAACAATGTAGAAACATTTGGTAGTTGGTGTCAGGGCGGATCCCCCAGCCTACCCCCCGCACACGTCTGTGTCCATCGTCTTAACGTTTAACTAATTCGGATAGCGGATGACACTTGCTGGCTACATGTAACTGGAAATGCTCATATTGCCGTCTCAAAAGCACAGCCCATGACTTCGCATTCGGGCGAGCTCAACGAGCTCGCTCCAATGAGGAGTCATACACTGTGTTCCCGAGGCAAAAGTTAAAAAAATGATAATTTTAATGCAACCCCTTTAAAAAGCACTGGCGTCAGCCTGGTGGTGACCCCTCCCCCCAACATTTTCATGACCACCATCACTCCAGCCTAAAAAATACAGCCTATGATCCCGCATTGGGTCGAGCTCAAGGAGCTTGCTCCAATCCAATAATTAGCAATATGCTATATTTTTAAGACGAAAATTGGACAATATAATAAAATATGAATGTCGAACTTCTTAGAGAGAGAGAGAGAGAGAGAGAGAGAGAGAGAGGTGGTACTTACCGCTAAAGTTTATCTTCTGAAGTTTGGTTGTGATGTTAGCAGTTGTGAATTCTACGGTCGGTCCGTCCTTATCGCAGGCAACCACGATTCCCTGGAGCCCATTCACCAATCTATCGGATAAATTTCGTAATAGCATAACTGGAGACCCCGTCTTCAACCAGAGCTTTTTGGAAGCTAGAATAGTCTCCAGATGCCGTTGGTCACCCGTGTCATCAGCGGCATACTCATAGACGTCTCCGTCTTGTTTCAGTAGACACGATCTATTATATGTGTCCACTAAAAAAATTGTGGCAAACAGTTTTTTGGTTTTAAAACTATCCGGTAACTCCCTTGTTGAAGTCATTATGAAATCTAGTGTCTCTTCTGTAAGTTCATTTCTTCCAGACACATCGGCCACAGCATTTACTAATCCGTCCTCCAATTGTCTCATTCTTGATGATAGACAGACCCTGTGCGGAAACATGCTTCGGAATAACGAACTCTCAAAACAAAAAGCACCTTCGTCGTTGTACAACACTTTTGCCACGGGTGGCAACTGATAAAAGTCCCCACAGATTATAAGCTGCATACCACCAAATAGAAAAGAAGGGTTCTTCAGTCTACATATTTCTGCTAGCATATCGAACATCCTACAACTGAGCATGGAAATCTCGTCAATGATTAACGTGTCTGTTCGAATAATTCTGTCGTATGTTTCTCTATACTTTACGTTATTTTGAATGATTTTACACACTTCATGTGATCCATAGCGGCCGTCTTCCATTCCTGCCCATCGATGGATCGTTGTAGCGTCCAGAAAACTCTCATAGCGTGTGCATGCAATACCCGTGGTGCACGTCAGATGGACTGTCTTTTTGTCATTCCTTAAAGTTTTTACTATCTCTGCAAGAAGATAGGATTTCCCTGTACCTGCAAAGCCGCATATCAATAAGTTGTGTCCTTTGTGAACACAAGAAAGTGCATGTTCTTGCTCTGGATTCAAAGTCATCGTTTTGCTTTTAAAATTATCGGAGTGAATTAAACGCGAACATGTTAATAAGACTTCATTCAAGTGACGAATATACTTATGGTGAGAGGCATTGTTTCGGGTGAACCACTTTTTCTGTGACAAATATAGCAACCAATGGGATGGCGAGATCAAATTCGATGCGCTATCAGTAGAAGTATGGCGACTGAATAACATTTCTTTTATTACTGAAGAGAATTATGAATACAAATTTCAATTTTATAACATTTAAGAAGTCATGAAGCCCCAATACCACCCCGTAAGATTAGTGTGGTAAATTTTAGATAGAATGACAATCGTAGTTCGAAAATGGGTCGTTTCGTTGCTTAGATTTGATCAATTGTTTTGATCGTCCCAGTCAATTCTCCGGCTTTAGCGTTGTCCGACCTGAAGAAAAGTGATTCTTCCCCGAGATATATTCGCCAGGTTTCAGCGTTGAAAATGTTTTGGTTGGTCAAGTGGCATACCAACGTAAAGCTTAACGTCTTAACTGTCGGGTGACATCAACATCTCGACCAAAAAATCACGCGTTTGATTTTTGTGTGAGTTTGAATGAGGCAGGTAGATATCTTGCCCGGATTGAAGTTATGTACCTTTACTCTCTGATATACAATATCATGGGAAATTACATAATTCGTCAAAAACCCTTCAAATACACCATTTTTCATGATCTTTGGCTCATGTCGAACACCTGTGCTATATCTTCCATTCAGTCAACGGAAACCTTTGATGGTGTTTTAGTAGACGACTTGTTTTCCGATTTCACACTAGAATCGTCTTCAAGTTCAACATCAACAAAAACAACAAATAACTTCCAGCAGTTGAAAAAAAATCCCTCCTTCAACAATTGCACATTCAACGGAGACGTACACTTCCATTACCATCGACATTAGTAGACATAACTATTGATATTTAAGTCGTTCTTGTGTGTTGACAACATTTTAACAATTTGAGTTTTAAACCTGTGTTGAACTGTTCCCGAAAACTTCAAGCACTTTGACAGGAATCGCAAGCCCTGCAGCTAAATCAGCTGATGTACCGCTACATGACATTTTGACGTCAGAACCTTCGGGGTACACGACGGGTTTACGTTTCCATTCATTAAATTATTTGCTTATGAAATGCGTTAAATTATTTACTCAGTTAGTTGCATGGGGCTGTCGGCGGAACATATTCGTTATTCTGGTTGATTGACGTGGACATAGCCTGACGTTCACGGCTCGGAATGTATGTTCAACCTCGCCGCTAATGCGGCTCGGTTGAACATAAATTCCGAGCCGTGAACGTCAGGCTATGTCCACGTCAATCAACCAGAATAACTTATAATATCAGCTGTTCGTTTCTTCAAGACGATGTCATGCGCCGAAGCGTGACGTCATTTAGGAGGCTACTGAGGAATATTTCTCGATATCTATTGAGTCGGTAGATATCGAGAAATATCTTTTAGATAATTTGCGATAATTCACAGGCTAGCATATAATAAACAAGTACTCCATAAGTGAAATGCCTGTGAATGCAAGACTAGTGACTGATGAAATCCATTATTTATCATATTGGGGGCATGCTGTTAGACCTCAATGGGTTATTCCATCCTAGTCTCGGTACCCCCCCCCCCCCCCCAACATACGATGAAAATGAGATTTCAAAGCTGCAAACAAACCATAGGAGGGATACCGTAAATCCGTAAATGAAATTCCTAGCCCGTTGGTTCGCGACAGATTCCCAGGGTACAAAAGGGGGTCGATATATCGAGCTCAGTCGTTTGGTTTTTGACCAGCGATGGCTTCCCATCATACCTGCGATGAGAGTGCCGAAAATGCTTCAGTCATTTAAAATGTCCCCTGTTTCACAAATAAACCATCCATGAACTCAGGAACTTTGAGAGTTCCAGCTGCGCGAAAATATTTAAAAGGATACACCATCGACGAAGACACGAGGTGATTGATCCTCTGAACCTCGGCAAAATAGACCAGAAAAAACTACCTCATTTGAGCGGAAGAGAATGCAAAGACCAAACCGAATCTCGTCGCTGCAATTGTGTCAGGCAGAAGTACATCACTGCTCGAACCAGAGTACAAGCGTAATACAAATATGAAGGAAGCACCATCCTACCAAGGAAAGAAACAGAAGAGAAAAAAAACGTCTTGGCCGAACCCTATCAACTGGATGTTTCATGAGCAAAACCACCCTGTCAGCAGAGACCCAAACAAAAGGATTGCCTTCGGTCTGGAGGGAGATGTTAGAATCAAGAACCATGAATAAACATAAGAAGGTTCTACCATACACTCTTGACTCTGGATAGATACCGAGATTTCTAAGACAATGTTTCACAACCAGTAACGATCAAGATACAAAACCTACGAAAACAAAACAAAGTTATAGATAAGATTTATCTGAACAAAGGTGGGACTATAATGAGCATCGAACAGCGAATTCATTAAATGCCTGTCACTTTATTAAAATGTTCTTATTTTTAAAAGTTGTTGTTATAAGAGGAAAAGAGGAAAGCCCTCGGGATCTGTCGCAAAGTAATTATCTAGGAATGACTTCTTTCGGAATCCCTACTCAGCGTCGGTGTGGAATTCCATTTTGTCATATGATGGTTATGAGCAAATACCTAGAGAGGTGTAACATGAAGGCCCCTTATCCTCATAAGGTCAAAGGGGGATGCCATCAATCAACTATCCCACATTCACAGGAATCTTACTTGAGGAACGAATCCCTTACTGGAACCTGACCGTGAAAGTGACAGTGAGTTAGAAGCCAATAGTGCTGAAGGACGTTGTGATAGTACCTAGCCAGGGTCTAACAGAAGTAGTGGTAAAAACTAGAACAATGGAAGTAAAGGTCAATCACATGACTATAGTGGCAGAAGGGTGAGCCATCCTCTATCTAAGAGCCCAGATAATACTTTTCCCATATTCTCTTTAAATCCTTTTGTTTCCAAAGTTGTTCACATGTTTTCACATATTCTCTTTAAATCCTTTTGTTTACAAAGTTGTTCCCGTTACTCCTCAGCTCATTAATTAGACTAGTGAAAAGCGATACTTAGCACCAAAGCGAGAAGATTAGGCGTGAAGTGAGTGTTAGAAGATCTTAGGTAGGGGGAGAAATCTGATTGTACATTCTAAGATTTGGCCGATTACAGAGCTCGGGACAGGATCCTATTGTTGCTATGGGTTATGTTTTGCGATCAAATCAGCTCAAGTTATAGCATATCGTCCCGTAAAATGAGTTTTGCACAGTGCCTAAAAGTTCCAAGGTTATCAGTGTCGTCGTCGTTGTTGTTCGATGATGGGAACCTGGGTGTACCCTTGATGGATACAACATTGCATGATCTGAATTAACCTTTGTTCTAGTAGAAGGGTTCATATTTCAACTCATTATCATCTGAATACCTTTACTCGGTCTCATTTATGGGAAAAATTGTGAACCGTCATACATTTTTATGCTCCCTTTATCACAGTTACGGAAAATGGATTGGTAGTAAGTTTAGGCATCAATTGCACATGTCGGGCGACATGTGCTCCATGATAGACGGATATTTGGGGAGGTTGAGTTTCTAAATTAGTCTACACATGACTGCTTGTGGCTTGATGGAATTGCGTCAACGCCACAACAAATAAAACTACACCACCCGAATTGTTACAAGCATTATAGATAGCTCCCTTACTCCAGGAGGTGACGCTGATGCTTTTTCAGCCACGAAGGATGCATTTTATCAAAATGTGTCTCAAAAAAGTTTCAAATGCGAGAAAGTTGATTGATCGACGAACCTGCCATTGGGTGGACCGGCCTACCCTATATTCTGCCAGTCTCCCATTGCGACAATTCACCTTCGCCTGACATATTGTGATGTATGTAATTTTAACATTAGTTTGAAACAAAGCCACCAATTAATTAGTAGAATGCTGTGAGGAGTTTGAGAGCGTTCATATGGGTTTGATTGTGATAATTTAGGATGAGTGATTAGGAAATCGAGGCAAGATGACTCAAATATGATCAGACGTGTGTAGGTAAGGGTGTGTCATCATTCATCTTAAAATGTGAGGCATGAAATGCTTACTCTAGCCAGTAGACTGTGAGTAGTAGGAGATGCGTTAAACGTACTCTATTGGGGAGATTCCGCAGAGAACCCGGATGTGAGGTTATAGTCACCCGGTCCAGTTGCGTAATTTGTAGTTGCCATGGTAGCCCGCATGAAAGGCCATTGTGTGATGCCATTACCATAGTGATACGTGGTGTCAGTGTACACGCGCAGTGCGTATTGGTAGGGTGGCATGTGTCCCCATCGTCCATTTTATTTACTGGAGGCCGCCATCTTGGTTCCTGTGGTGGGACATGGTTGTTATGTGACCCAATGGCCTCCAATACGTCAGGGGTGTTGGTGTTAAGAGGGTGTGTTCGATGGAGTGGAGAAAATCTAAATACCCAAATAGACTCCACAATCATCACCCCCCCCCCCCCCGCCATCACAAAAAACCCCCAAAAAACAAAAAAAACAAAAACACCCAATCCTACCGAAACGGTGTTTATTTTGTTCTGATTCTCGCAGAATCCTCCTTATAAGAGCAAGATATAGTCCTGTAAGGGTTGTTCAATTGAAGTTTGGTAATCTATTACCAAAAACAACCCGACAACTTGCCCTAAACTTTCAGAATCCTTGTTTGTTCCCACTAGAGTGTCTCCAAAAGGATGCGTTTGATTTTTCCGCAATATACTCTAGTACCATAGAAAACCCTTCCAGCTGGAGCAGTTTTTGACTTATTGGTTAGTATTTGTAGCTTTTCTTGTCTGTTCTGATAGTTCTAACCCTTCTTCTTCTTCTTGATCCGAACACCCTAAGACATGTTTCATCCAGCCGGACCGTCTAGTCAGATCACCTTACTTTACCACCACGTCGCATGGCACCTCACTTTCAAAATCCCCTACTAACAAACGAAAACTAACTTTGGCACGAGTTTTTTTTTCATATGAGGGCTCTCAGGAGACACCTCAAGGTGATATAATCTACAACCCTGTTATCCTCACCTGTGTATCGAACGGCCACGTCCCGTAGCCCCCCACATCCTAGCTAACAAACGACTGGGATTCGGCACCCCTTTTCTATCGTATGAGGCCAGAAGGGCCACTCTTATCCTCATCTGGATTTTGGAGAATGACATGGTTGTGTACTTTTTATTGGGGTTTAACCTCGTGACGGACAGTTGTACGGATGGAGGAAGCCCGAGTACCCGGAGAGAACCACCGAGCAGCGACAAGCAACTCCCAGACTTAATAACGTACTAACTCCACACACGCAGAGTTAGTATTGGCTAAAGACAAGTGCATCATCGACTGTGTAGTACGCTTAGTACACAGCGCCATCGTGTCATGACGTATGCAATCGGGATTAAGCGCCTCGCCCAAGGACACAACTCAGTTACCCCGATTGACGACTTATGTGGTAGTTAAATTATGTCACAAATCATACAGCACATAGGTACATACGACGAAAATAGATTGTAGTTAGGCCTAAAAAAGTCAAGAATCTGTTCCTCAGGCCCACCCGCATGGTCACTTCGGCTGCCACGTGCTCCTTTTTATAACCAATGCAAACTTAAAAAAAAATAAAAATTAAATGGTTTATGTCTGATATTTTACCCAAGTTAATAAAATTGATATTTGACTCTTGAGTGCAACAAATCTTTGCAATGCTTTAGCATTGCAAAGCTTTCTTGCACTCAAGGGACGAAATACACCACCACCCATGCTATTCAGTAGATTATGAGGTCTAAAACATAAAACACCCAAGAATATGAACTTTTGATGGCAAAGATATAATTACAAAAATAAAAAATAAAATAAAATAAAAAAAAACGCCCGCCCGCCCGCCCGCCCGCCCGCCCGCCCGCCCGCCCGCCCGCCCGCCCGCCCGCCCGCCCACCCGCATGCAATTTTACAAAAAAAAATGGCCCGAGAAACAGAAGATCTACTTTCAGGGGCCTTATAGAGAGACTATTGAAGGGATTCTCTGAGCGAAATTCCTAGCCGATTCTGTGAAGTGGAATTCCACTTACGGAACCCCTTCTAACTTCTATCTACGATTACGGAAAATTATAATTCCCATTTGTAATAATTCCTCAGGTGAGCCCCCAACCATTAAGTGGAAGAACAAATTACAGTCATCTCCTGATTTCCCTTGTTCGAACCTGAACCTTTGTCAATCATCTCGCCCCCACCTCTTGCCTTTTGCGATTCCAGCATGCATGGCTGACAATTTTCGTCATTGGAAATGATTTACGGGAAAGATAACTCCCCTTAATTTCATAAAGCTGCCAGTAAATTTAACACTAAGGTTATGAGAATTGCATGCAAAAATTGAAATTTCGAAATGTTATCGAATTTTTATCATCGATGTATGCAGCATTTCACAAGCATCATGGATATTCCCGCAGAGTAGTATGAAAATACAGAATCTCTCTTTTTACAGTTTTTCACAACCATTTTCAAGGTTTGACTATTGCGTTCTGTTGAAACCCATTTAAAAGTAAAAAAGGACTTTTCGCCATCTTTTCATAGTCTGTACGTTTTTTTTCTATTCATTATAACAACAGTGTGCGCATCATGATAAAAAATATAGACTATAGACACCGTCCTTTTTATTAACCCTTTACCCAACGAAGACGATCTCAAAATTTATTATTTTAAATATCATTTTTTATTTCAAAAAATTTCAACAAAACCATATCATGTGACCCCTATTTTTCGATAAATTTCAACAAAACCATATCATGTGACCCCTCTTTGGAACGAGCTCGTCGAGCTCGTTCCAAAGAGGGGTCACATGATATGGTTTTGTTGAAATTTATCGAAAAATAATATTTTTTCAGCTGCTGAATTTGCATATTACGCGGGTGGATGCGGGCGATTCGTTGGGTAAAGGGTTAAAATAAAAGTCTAGGGGGTGTGATTTGTTAACTGGTTGAGAGCTAGATTTTTTTTGGTAATCTGAATTTGTTCATCAAAATTTGTTTGTTACAAATTACCAGAGAGTTCCCACAGGCACTCTCCAATAATTTGTAATAAAACAATTTATATAAACAAAATATTATTTTGCGTTTGACTGAATATGAAACATGAGCGAAGAATATATTGGATTTTGCAACAAGGCAATGTTTTAGTATTGCAGATGGCTCCTTGTTGAATTCAAGGTATGATATATATCGAGCAAGTTGGGTTTTCCAGAGATCAGGTCCTCGAGACTGAAATTCTTTGTGTTGCTATGGTGTTGTAAGTTCATATTAAAATTATAACAGTCCTTGAAAATCATGGTCAGGGCCCTTGAAAAGTGCTTAAATAGTGCTTAAATTTGATTTTCTCATATCAGTTTGTTCAAATCAGGTCTGTGTGTTCATATCTGGGCTCCCTATGGCAGCCAAAATTTTAACTTTGTGAAACATGAGGAATATTCTTTAACCCTTTACCTAACCTGAAAAGCAGACGACACTTGCAAAAATAATTCTTGAATAACTAATTGTTTTAATTTTTTGTCTCAAAAACAAAAGAGCTCGTTCCAACGAGGGGTCATAACCTATGTTTTTGAGACAAAAAATGAAAAAAATAATGAAAATTAATTGGCGATTTTTGAGAATAGCGCTGGCCGGTTTTGAGGGTTACTTTAGGTAAAGGGTTAAAAATATTCTTCTTTGGATCCACTAGTCAGAATGCTTTCGTATTTGGTATACCGCATCCTCAGAGGCGGGGGTGGGGGTGGGGGGCTCAGATTTAAATTTGTTCAAATCAAGTCTGTAAGTCATATTTGGACTAAGTGCAATATGAGGAATTTTATTTATAAAAAACTTCTTCAAATACACCGCACAGAATCTTTTGGTATTTGATATACATCATCCTTGTAGGGACCAGATTCGATTTTTTTCAAACCAAGTCTGTGGATTCATATTTTATTTCCTTATGCCTGTTAAATATTCCACGTGTGATTTGTTTTGGAAACAAAGGTGATGTATGGCCCTCCTCACGTGATCCAATATGGGAAATGCTGGTTTTCTTTACTGCGACGCCATGTCTATATTAAAAATTATAAACCAAAGGAGTATCTCAGTGCAATGTTTTCGTGTTTATGTTTCAACAGATGTGATTCTATTCTATTTTGGGTAGGAACGAGGGGTAGAGAATTTCAACGGGATCACGAATCAGACGAACTGCTCCGTCTTATTTTGAAAGTATTGTACCTCATTTAAGACGTGCTCATTCCAGTCATGAGTCATACTTTATATTTTAGAGAATCGTGCTTTCAAGTCATTTAATGAAGGGTAAAATTTAATCGATATATTTAGAATAAGACTACAACACGTAATATTGATCTTACCTCACACAAGGTCTAAATTTATTTAGAGATAAAATCATTCCCACTGTCGGAAATGTAAAGTTTGTATATAGCTCATCACATATCTGAACAAAGTGTCATATCACAAAGGGTTTCCCCTCATTCTGTTATTCTTTATTGCTAGAATGTCTACGTCCATGTTTACTGAAGGTTAACCTTTTACCGCATGTAGCAAACGCCAATTAATCCTTTACCTAACACGAAAAGTAGACGAAACTTGCAAACAAAGTTCTTGAATAACTAATTTTTTTCATTTTTCATCTTAAAAACATAGGTTATGACCCCTCAATGGAACGAGCTCGACGAGCTCGTTCCAAAGAGGGGTCATAACCTATGTTTTTGAGATGAAAAATGAAAAAAATAATGAAAATTAACTGGCGACTTTTGTAAATAGCGCTGGCCGGTTTTGGCCGTTACGTTGGATAAAGGGTTAAAAAATCAATGAAAAAATATTTTTGAGGAGTGTGGAAACCTTTGAATGCGTGTGAGAACGTATCTCTTTGGTTGGGAGAGCGGTGGCTCAGTGATTAGAGCAACGGACATAAACCGGTAGGTCGACCGTTCGATACTAACCAGCGGTAACTGTGTTGTGGACTTAGGTAAGGCACTTAGTCTCTATTGCCCACGAGGGGGAGGGGGGGGGGGCTCAGTGGCAATATGTACTAAGTTGTACTGCACATCGATGGTGTATTTGCCTTCACCCACTGTAACCCCGCTTGTGCAGAGTTAGTAAGTTGGAACGTCAGACAGTTTCTTGCCGCTGCTCGGTGGTTCTCTGCGGATACCCCGACTTCCTCCGCCCGTAAAACCGTCTGACACAGTGTGACTCTGGATGTGGAAAGTGTCATTAAGCTCCAATAAACAAACAAACAAAAAACAAACTTCATTCATCAGAAACATGTGGAGTGAGAAAACACTGGATAAATGGAATGGAATGTAACTCTAAAGCCAGGGACGTAAATCGTGGGGTGTAGAGGAGAGCCATGGACGATCAAGTGCGTTATGCCGAAGTGCAATTCTTTCATTATCACGCTCAACCTTGAGCGTCCAGAAATGCCTCAGATGCGAGAATTTTGCGTCTTTTCCGCTCGAAAAATCAAAATTTTCACACACGCGGCCGATCCATTTGACATGGGTACAAATTTCACAAGGTGTCACATTGAGAATGAATTTCGCTGACCAGTTTCTTTCGTACTTTATCTATCCTACTTTCATGATCCGGCGGTTTTCGTACAAGCAATCACTGGGTCAAAATATGACATTTTAGTTTTGGAACACCCACTGTTTATC
The DNA here is from genome assembly GCA_031216915.1 of Pictodentalium vernedei. NCBI lineage: Eukaryota > Metazoa > Mollusca > Scaphopoda > Dentaliida > Dentaliidae > Pictodentalium > Pictodentalium vernedei. The sequence continues at coordinate 127,304,331 of CM062296.1, read as the reverse complement.
CATTTTGGGAATTTCTATTACTAATATTAATACTAATTTGATAGACTGAAATCCACACATGGTGCTCTTGGACTACAAAATTGCCCCCCACCCCCCCCCCCCCCCCCCCCAAAAAAAAATGAATAAAAAAAAAAAAGAAAAAAAAAAGAAAAAAAAGTATGAGTCGGCCGGGAAGGGGTCAAGCCAGAGCAGCACCCAGTGCTTGCATCCTCTCTGGGGAAGGGCGTGCACGTTGAACAGAGTTTATGCAGCTCGTCGCTATTGTCCATCCGTATTCGCTCTAGAATGGTGCATGTGTGTGTTTGTGGATGTTCTGGAATCGATATTGTCAGAGAGTACCCGAATGTGGTGTGATTCAACAGTGTGATTCTCACAATGATACCCGTTAAATCCACAAATGGTGCTCTATAGCTCTACAGAATTGTAAAATGCCCCGTGGAAAAGATACGTTTTAATACTTGACTTCAATGATGCTAGGGAATGCATTTCTTTTAGACGATTTGGAAGAGAATTCCATAGCCGGCAACGACAAGTGCCCGATCGCTAGCAGAAGGCAATTTTTCTATCGAATATACCCATAGTAGCTTGGTGTACCAAATGGTCACCGCGAGTGGTGAAGTGGTGTTAACGGCGAGCCTTTGGCGCGCGGTTAACACCACTTCACCACGAGTGGTGATCATTTGGTACACCAAGCTACTATGGGTATATTTTATTTATATTATGATCGTCAGATTATTAAGAATCGCTATTATTTTTTCTCGATTTTACTGAGCAGCAGACGTCCATAAGTGCGGATTTGTTTTTGTTTACATGAGCATCGGTGGGCGGTACTTCCACTGTCAATTTTATCACCGAAACGAAATAGAAAAAGAAACAGGGTCTTTATCATTTTCATAACAAAATAACATACTATTTCGAGTTATGGATGCTTTATTAACATAAGACAATGCATGTTTGTTAATTTTTGGTGTTTTATGGGTAAACTCATTTAAAAACGTAATAAATAATTGCCACGTTCTTTTCACTCTTCGCGAGGTGACGTGCTATAAATTTAGACAAATTCGCATTCAGGTCGACGTCACCAAAGGTCAAGGATGTAGTTCCACTGTTGGTGTAAATTTAAACTGTTGAAATCCCATCGCTGGCGTGTTCACCACGGTTGGTGTGTAAACCTAACATTTATGTCATAGACTTTTCATATAAAGTAAAATAGGTAACCATGGTATAAAATAGGGTGAACCAGGGTAAATTTATATGATCATTGGCTCAGTGGTAGACCTTTGGACTTCTATGCCAGAGGTCCCGAGTTCGTTCCCCGTGCGAGACGACCCGCGTTGTGTCCTTGGGCAAGGCACTTTATCCCGGTTGCCTACATGAGGCGTACTGCACGTCGATGGTGCACATGTCTCCTACCGCTGTAACCCTGCTTGAGTGGAGCTTGAACAGAGTTAGAATGTTGAGGAGCTGACAGATGATCGTCGATGCTCGGTGGTTCTCTCCGGGTACTCCGGCTTCCTTCACCCGTAAAACTGTTTGTAAAAAATTGCTATTGTACATAAGTATGTGACCTTAAACACCAATAAATAAATACATATGATCATTGAAGAGACATCTGTGGGTTGTGACTGATAAGCAAACTAGACAAGTAGGGGTGGTGCAGATCATTTGATGCATTTAAAGATATGAAGAAAAATATTGAATTGAATGTTCTGCTGAATCGGAAGCCAGTGGTAATCTGAATGGACCAGTGTATGGATGAGCTGCAGCTTTTTAAGAGTGGAGGTTTTAGAATCTATCAAAAGAAACTTACAATATTCAAGGCGAGTAGTAAGAAAGACACAAACAGGACTGTGCAACCCTGAGTAGTATGAGAGGGATGATTTTAGGAACCCCCGAAGAGACGTCAAATCGCTACATATTGTGAGTGTCATGTTTATTGTAAAGGTAGCACGCACGGGCGGGCATCGCTTGTCATCATTATCATGGTGATTAGAAGATGTTAGTGTGCATGCGTAGACGTGTGTTGACGATGGGTGTCACGCATGTTTTTATGGTAGCACATGTGAACTGCCATGTTTTGACGTCATTGGCATGGACATGATGATGGTTTGTGCGTATGCGCAGCAGTCGGACATTGAACATAACCTTGGGCATACCATGGCTTGGGAAGAAGAGGAAGAGGAAGGGTATGTTATCTGGGGAGGGGAGTAGCATTCGAGAGACGAATAAGGGTGGGCGTCGGTGTGCATGTGCAGCAAACAGACATCAGGTATGTCCTTGGGCATGCCTAGCTTCAGAAGAAGAAGGAAGAGGAAAGGAATGTGCTAGAGAAAAAAGGAGAGGAATGGGTAAGATTATTTATTTATTTATTTATTGGTGTTTAAGGTCACACACTTATGCACAATGGCTAATCGTGACCGTGACAGTTTTACGGGTGGAGGAAGCCGGAGTACCCGGATAGACCCACCGATCATTGACGAGCAACTGTCAACTAACTCCTCAACAGTCTAACTCTGTTCAAGAACCGCTCAAGCAGGGTTACAGCAGTTTTGCTTTAAACATATTTTATGACACACCATTGGAACGAGCTCATTGAGCTCGTTCCAATGAGGGGTCATAAGCTGTTTTTAGAGTAAAAATGAATTTATTTAATTATTTATGTATTGGTGTTTAAAGTCTCATACTTATGCACAATGGCTAATCATAAACGTGACAGTTTTACGGGTGGAGAAAACCGGAGTACCCGGAGAGAACCACCGAGCAACGACGAGCAGCTGCCAGCTCCCCGACATTGTAACTCCGCACTGCAGCACAGGCAGGGTTAGATTGGTTCAAGACATGCGCACCATCGACGTGCAGTGCGGGTTAAGTACAATCGGGGTTAAGTACCTTATCCAAGGACACAACGCGGGAGTCCGAATCGATCGCTCAGACAGTCAGCCATCCAAGGACAAACCGGGCTCGACGTTGCTTTACTTCGGTGATCTGACGAGAACCGGTTACCGCAACGTCACCGAGCCCCCGAATGGGTAAGAGAAGGCGTCAGTAGTATAGCAGAGATGGAAGATTATACTACAATTAAAGGTTTCCTCATGACCTTCATGCCTAATACGACAATAATCTAGGAAGCATAGGCTTCTATGGGATGTAGCCTCCGATAATTATCATCTGTTGCTACACCGTCGTAAGTATTTTTTACGAGAACCCAGATGAGGAGATATGGGTTGCTAGATTATATTTCATTGAGGGATTACCTCAAGGTCCCTATGGACTCAAATGACAAAACTGTAGTAACCAAGAAACCATACTTTGTAGGTACAGTACCTGGAGAGTGGACTGTAACTAAATCATCCGCGGAGTGGAGTTAACACCCGAACTATAACTTTCAAATTTTGTATATATTGACTAAAAACACAAGCAACGTTTCAGTCAATGGACCTCCGGGTTTAACCCGGAGGTCCATTGGCTGAAACTTCGCTTGTGCCTGTTATGCTTTGCAACAAATTTGCAATTATTGCTTGGGTGGAATCTCCACTCTGCGGGTGATTTAGTGATAATACACTCTCCACGTACTGTAGGAGTCAAATTGGCCGTGGAATGTGCTACACCCTACACTTCCCACAAGCCCCACCTGCCACCCTAATAGTAAGCACTAATCCCCTGACACTGATTTCTGACTGTCTCCAAAAGAGCTTCCATAGGCGTATCATACGAATAGTCCACACTAGCCCCAACCAGTCCACCGGTGTCCGACAGTACCCAAATACACAGATGAGATAATGGGTATAATTGACTACTTCATTGTGGGAATACATGACGGCCTCGTAGGACAGAACTGTAGGAGTTACGAAACCATCGGCTGTCTGGTAGCTAGGAAACATGATGCTATAGGGCGGATGGCCCAAATCAGTCCACATCACTCACCGCCAATCCCCGCAGGTCCCCAAAAAACCCACAAATATCCGTATGTGCTACGTGTGTTGTGCGCACAATGCGCACTAGCAAACACACATGTTAGCATTACTTGCACGTGCCTATGTGACATATGTGTTGAGATTACATTGCTACCTTTCACATAAGCACATCTAGGGACGATCATCAGACAGTATCCCATTCGCAATGAATCTCAGATTGAACTCGATAAAGGAAGGTAGCTTGAATAGAGTGACAGTGCGCTGGATTTAGCTGAATGAGGCGATCTATTATAGATTTCAAGACTAAGTCGAATCAATCATTTGGGTTGAGATAGGTGGGAGTAGATGGGGCTAGATAAAATACTAGTGTCAAGAGTAGTCAGAACATGCCAAAAAAACTAAAAATTGTAACAAAACACTGCTTCTACACACTAAAAACTAAAGTATTAAATCTGACACTTTCAGGGTGTTAAACCCATTCTAACTCTTAGGGTTTGATTTTAACACTCAAAGTGCAATGCTTTAAGCACTTAGACATTACAATCTTCAGACATCTGAAACTTGAATGGATGGCACTTCCCATGTGTCTAGCATTGGTGGTTCTTCCAGAATCGTCCATAATTTGATTTGAGCCTGGTGGGTACATAATTAAAAGGACACAACGCAGATGACGCGGATCAGGCTCGAGAGTTCGAGCCTGATCCGCGTCATCTGCGTTGTTTCCTTTTAAGTGTCGCAACATTACACTTGTCAAGTGGCATTATTGTCAACACCTGTCAAGTTCTGGGATATCTACACTTGAACAAAGTGCTAGTTCAGCACTTAGTAAGTGTTAAATACAGCACTTCAAGTGCAGTTTTTAACACTTTAGTTTTTAGTGTGTACTCCACAAGCGGTCGTAGTCTCTACCGGAATACTCTCCGGACCAATCGAACGGGACGTTTGACATAATGTCCCTGTAACACTTCGTGCTATCCTTCATATCTGCTATACTTTTGACCCCTACCTTAACCCTTTTCCTTCCTCTTCACAGCAAAAGTTTTGAAATGAAAAGTTTAGATAAATCATCATACAACAATTAACGCCATTCATTAATTAAATTAATGAACTAATTTCTCACTTAAATAATTTATTTATTCATTTATTATAGGACCAACCGAATGATAATTAATTTCGTTTTTCTCCAGCAGTCCCATTTTGTGACAGTCACTGCTATGCCAGTTATCGCCCCTCACTGGACAGATTCCGTGCTATGAATGTCCATTAGCATTGCTGAATCGACATCATGCTCAGCCTTAAATCCAGCAGAAGTTAGTTGCTTTAGGTTCCAAGTTTACAGCGAATCCACTAAAACTTGACTTCGAGTCGTACAGGTGTAAATGCTTTTTCGTTTTTCACGTTTTTGTGATGGAATGGGGTTGTGGAAGGACTGTACTTTCGAGTATAGCTCACAGAGTTTGGCTAAGATGGACGAATTCTGAGGAGACAGTACCATAAAACGTTTACAATTGTATTTTCTAGAATTGTATTTTCTATTTCTTTACTTTACTGGCTGAATGAACTAATGGCATTTTAAACGTCATGGCAATTTTCCAGTTGGCAAATTGTCAGAACCCCGAAAATGCTAATGGTTCATTTTAACCCATTTTAGCCCATTTAAAGTCATAACTCGAAAATACAATTCTAGAAAATACAATTGAAAGCCTTTTATAGTATCGGCTCCTGGCCACAAATCGAGTAAATCAGCGCTAAAAACATAAATTTGGTATGGGTTCTCCACATGGATTTTCAAGGAACAGTTTGAAAGAGACTTGTTTCGCAGAATCGGTGACATTTTTGCATGTATGGATCGTTAATGACGTAATCGAGAAACACCCAAATATTACCAGATGAGATAAACACGTATATTGAATTTTATTATGCCTCACGTTTGTAACATCAGCCGTGATTGGTTAATTTGACACCTTCTAAAAGTCATAGTACTGGAGTTTTGGGGCAAAACACGGGTACTATCGGAACGTTCTTCCCTGGAGACAAGAGAACAAAGAAAATGTAAGCTCCACTACCATTAGCTCCACTACCATTGATCAGCATCGATTCCGCACACTGGCGCTGTGCCTGGTTAACTTTTTTTCGTCACCGAAAGACACAAACTTACCAACAAATATATCATCTTCAGTGGGTGTGTTTTTAATTTTAACTGCAAACAATGAATTCAAAAGAATCAGAAATATTAAAAACTCACGTGTTGTTCGTTCACCACTTCAGTGAATCCTGAATATGAGTTATGACTTCAATTAATTATATTTCCACAACTTTAGTACTCCTCGACCTCAGTGAGCCTCCGCCTCAAGTTCAAAATAAATTGTTTCACTCCGCTTAATTCTAACAACTGTCGTCGTCAAAGAAACGTGAATTTATATTCCATTAATTTATACCACTTATCACACAAGCATCAACAATGAATTATAACATGAACAGCATGATGAAGTTGTAAACACTGGCATTTGGTGATATAGAAACTCCCAAAGCGACGGCACTTGTGACAAGTCATTTTCGAAGAGACGTCATTCGTTCGAAATGACGTCATGATTTTGGATTCGACTACATTGTTATTACAAGATTGATGGCATGAACATTGCAGTTAATGCTTGACAATGAAAGTTATTTTTTGTTCGGCATAATAAAATAATTAGAACGTTTCTTTTCATGTTCTATCGGTCGATAGTACCTGAGTTTGTGTGATTTCTGAAATAAAACCATCAGCAACTTTTATTTCAGAAATCACACAAACTCAGGTACTATCGACCGATAGAACATGAAAAGAAAGGTTCTAATATTATAATATTTCTGATTCCACGTCAATTGTGGCACTATTGATAATATACTTGACATGCTGGTACAATTAAGGTGGCATGTGTAGTTCAAAAAATGCATAAACATCGGATTGAGACCATTTGGAAAGTGATAAAAAATATTTTAACCCAGAGACGGCTAGTGCCAACCCCCCCCCCCCCCCCCCCAAGAAACTGAATTATGAAACTAGGATAAATTTGGGACAAAAATAAAGTGGTCGCAGGAATTCCATCCCCAGGTGACACCTTGTGCATTTTGAGTCCATCCTAATGGTCGGCCTCGTGGGTTCGATACACTGAAATTATCTCGTTATGACATTTTACACAACTCGGGGAATCGATAAATGTCTGATACGAGGATTAGGCGTCCGTTTTGGTTCTTGGGGAGTCGATTAATACCTAAAGTGTGAGAACTGTACCTCTTTACAGGCCCGAAAATCAGCATTTCCTCCACTGTGTTCTACACCAGTGGAATTCTTTAGTTTTTACGCACTACCCGTAGCGTCAACAAATGCTTCAGATGCAGAGGATTTTGTGTCTTTTCCGTCCGGAAAATCATTTTTTCCTGCGGAGCCGAACCATGGTCGGTCTTGTGGGTCGCAGACCCTACAAATTACTCTTTTTTACACACTGCCCGGGACATCGAGAAATGTTTCAGGTGCAAGGATTGGGTATTTTTTCGGTCCGGAAAGTTTAAGTTTTCACACAATGAGTCTAACCGTAATCGGCGACGTTTGCTCGGTTCTACGCGCTTCGAATTCCTTTGATCAAATGACCCCGCCCACTCCGCTCCTGGTTAACTGAAAACCAGGTAAATTTGGAGAACAACACCCCTACCAATTAACAAAGTTTCGCAACGGCCAGAATCATTGATTTGTTTCACATACACAAACTAAAAGCTATAAAAATATTCATGACCGAAATGACTGCAAACGATCAATATTTGTGAATGAAAATATAAATTAAAAATTTGCACACACTGAAAATATGTTGACGGAACGTTTGGCTTGATAAAAAAGGAAGATCGACATTCAAACATTGGAAAAGTAGTGAGAGAAGAAATACAATAACTGTACACTGCCTCATTGAAAACAGAAGTGCGATACCTGATAAAATCATTAAATAAAGTCTAGACATACAGTTCAAGCAGATGAATTGATTGATCACAAGAACAAGTAGACACGTTACAGAAAGGAAAGGCACAGAAATAGACCACGGACAGTGGAAGTGAAAAGGTCCTAACACATGTACGAGTATTCACTAATTACCAACTAGGCGATTTTATGTTTTTTTTCAAGTTATATTTATTTATTTATTTATTTATTTATTTATTTATTTATTTATTTATTTGTTTATTTATTTATTGGTGTTTAAGGTCATATATTTCTGCACAATGGCTAATCATGACCATGGGGAGAACCACCGAGGAACGGTAAGGAACTGTCGGCTCCCCAACATACCAACTCCATACAGGCAGGGTTAGCATTGGTTGAAGACAGGTGCACCATCGACGTGCAGTACTCCTTAGTACACAACGCCACCGTGTACCCACTTGGGCAATGGGGGTGGGGGTGGGTGGGTGGGTGGGTGGGTGGGTGGGTGGGTGGGGGATGAAGTGTCTTACCCAAGAACACAACGTGGTACCCGAAGTTTTTTCTAGTTAACCCTTTACCTAACAGGAAAGACAGATGACACTTGCAAACAAAATTCCTGAATAACTAAATATTTCGATTTTTGTCTCAAAAACATAGCTTATGACCCTTCATTGGAACGAGCTTGTTTAGCGCGTTCTACTGAGGGTTCATAAGCTATGTTTTTGAGTCAAAATGAAGAAAATAATGAAAATTGTATGATGATTTTTGTAAATAGCGCTGGCCGGATTGGGCAGGTACGTTAGTAGTAGGAGAGCGATGGATCGTGCCTTATTGGGGGACCCCGGCGGGAAATCCGGAAGTGTCGTCATGTCACATAACCCAGTGGCGCCATGTTTAGTTGTCATGGTAGCCCGCGTGAGCGGCCATGGTGTGACGTCATTCCCATAGTGAATAGTGATGCTTTGTCCTAGTGCGCATGCACGGCGCGTGTTGTTAGGGTGATAGATGTTTCCGTTGGCCATTTTGTATACTGGAGGCCGCCATCTTGGTTTCTATGGTAGCACGTGGTTGCTATGCATTAGTCAGTTGTAACTTCTTTGCAGCTTGTCCATAACTCAACAAAGTTTCTATGAAAGCTCTGTGGTAAAAAGTGTTGATGGAAGGAGATACCAGTTTTTTCATTCAAGCTGATATCGATTTGATTAAATGAGGAATGCATCCACAAATTGACTGGACCCACATTGGCATCGGTTGCAATTGATGCCCCATTGGAATCTACAACCGTTGCTTTAACATACAAGTATGACTGTGTCAAATTCAAATAATCATCTCCTGTCTCCTAATCCTGCAATGTGGAATTCTATTGAGCCACTGTTTCCTATGGTTGCCAAAGGCCTGTGTTCTACCCATTGCCCATGTTCCACACTACTCTGCGTTGGTGGTATGGAAAACAAGTCGAGTTCGCTGTTGACACACTCACAAGATTCTCGTTCAAGCTCCTCAGTGTCGAACGACCCTTTCAGTACTTCCCGATTATCATCTTGTAAGACATATGTAACTGTGTGGCCTTTCTTAATGGCTATCACTGTGAATAACTCTTCGGTCCAATTGGGCAAATATCCCTTTTCAAAAGTTTTCTTAACTTTATTGATTCTCACTCTGTCTCCCACTGTGAACTTCGGGGCCGTATGTTTTATATGGCTTGCCATAAAATTTTTGCCAACTTCTTCTTGATTTTTAAAGTTCACGGCAATGGGGGCCATGGCGATACTACGATGATGAGAATGATTATACAAATTTCACCAAGTTTTGAAATGGAAAAGTTTGTGTATCGTTCTTGGTAAAATATTTCCACATTTTGGGTTTCAAAGTTCTATTGAAACTTTCTACTATGGAACATTTTGTTTCCACATTTTGCGAAGTGAAAAATTCTACTCCGTTTTGTTTGAGAAAATTCTGAAATTTTCTGTTTAGAAATTCTTTGCCTTGATCAGCTTGTAATTTTATTGGCTTACTACCTTGCTTGAACATTTTCGTAAAAGCTTTATCGATGGAATTAACCAGTTTGTTTTTGAGTAGTATGACCCAAGCATATTTGCTAAACACATCTATACACGTCAACAAAAATTTTGTGTCTTTATTATATTTTCTGATATTTGCTAAATCTACCAAGAGTGTATCTATCTTGAGTCTCTAACCATTTTACAACTTGTTTGGTCTTTTTCTTGGACACTCTACGTAGAGCGTCTATGCGACCAAAACTTCCAGGAGATTCAGAATCATAGTACAATGCTTCCGTGACTGCCCTTTTCAAGTGTCAACTCTATTTATACCCCTCTTCAGTACACTTTGGCATTTCTGTTTTCTTTCGTTGTTTAGGTTTTGCTTCCGTCTTTGTCTCTGACTCTGTCGGTGCATGTTTCATAAAATCCTAACATTCTTTATGACCAATCAATTCTTGGGGTATGTTACTATCTCTCAAGGCTTCGGCCATCACATTCCACCCTTTAGGTTCGAAATTTTTTCGTCTTCTAAGTAAATCGTTTAGAAGATCTGTTACATTACCCTACCACTGTTTGATCTTTGTGGACAAGTTCACCCTTCTCATTCCGAGATATATTTGGGTCATTTCTAATACGATTCAACAACAATTTTGCCTTTCTCTTCAAAGTCATAGGTACAGAATCGAGAATGTCTTGGTCTTTATTATCTTTCTCAAGTTCGACTTTAATGGGTCGAGGAGCCACTGCTTTTTGTTGAAATGTCAAGTATATTTGTAAGACTTGATTATAGTGTATCATCTTTTCATCAGCTGAAAGAAAAGGGGCATCGAAAATATCTCTCATTTCTCGATCCAATGATGAAACAGCCAGTTCATTCGGTTGTCTTGGAGTCTCTTATAGACGTTCCAATAACCTTGTTTCTACTAAAGCCCTTCTTTGCATATTCCATCATCATCATCCAAAAATACCTTTAACGGCACCCAATAGTACAGGAGGTAGTAATGCACCCAAGATCCCCCTTTCTGCAAGATTTGTCTCTTCCTTCTGTCAGTGGTACCTTTATTTGCCCTCAGTAGTTGTTTCTGACGAACGAGTTTGGTTCTCTGAGCGTTGGTCAGAGGTACTGCCCACTTCAAGATATTCATGGCACAGCCACACAAACAAGTAATCAATTTTTTGTCTACATGTTTTAGTATTGATTTGACGAGTGTGGGTTTTGATTTAATAAGAAGCTTGAGAAGAGCGATGTTGCGCTTGAGACAGTCAAACATACTTCTGACTTGAGGCAGCTTTGTTGCCCCATTTTATACCTTTCGGAGGTACACGTACAGGGTGTCCCCTGGAAAAAATTGACTTCTCAGTCTCATATGTTCAGGAGAATCTTGTTTGAGATCGATTAAAGGTAACCATATGGGGTCGAAGCGGCATCTTCAAAAACTTCTCTCAGAAACTTTGAATGACCACGATACATCTGTGCTGCCAAGTGTGTGATCTAAGAACGATCGCTAGGATTTTTAAACAAGATCGTGTAATAACTATTGAGAGCTACAGTCATGTGGACTTTATTTTTGTCAAGTAAATTTTGAACAATGTACATCACACTAAGCTTACGGTGATGACTGCCTTTAGTAAATAATCTAGACACTCGAACATCTGCATCGAACATCAGATCATCCAATATGACTAAACTATCAAATTTTAATTCTTGAGGAAGACCCTCTACAAATTCTACTTGGGATAAAGTATTGAATAATGGTTGCCATTCACTATAGCACCAAATGATGTGACATCGGAAAGGTGAGATAATATCTTGAATGTTTTGAATAACTCGATTTACAAAGGATGATTTACTACTACCCGGTGGTACCAAACAATAAACAAATGAATGGATGCTTCCAACAAGGATCCATCTTTGTTGTTCTGTGTTGGTACTGCTCCCCTTTTATACCTTGTGGGGAGGTGACCATAATGGCCACTGGATATGGGTACTATTCTCCTTTTATACCTTTTGGGAAGGTGGCCATAATGGCCACTAAATGTTGGTACTGCTCCCCTTCTGTACCTTTTGGGGAGGTGGCGATAATGGCCACTGAATGTGGGTGCTACGCGCCTTTTATACCTTTTGTGATGGTGGCCATAATGGCCACTGAATGTTGGTGCTGCTCCCCTTTTATACCTTTTGGGAAGGTGGTCTTTTTGACGACCCTCAAAAAATAGACACTGCATTGGTGGCCCTCTGACTTACTGGCTGGGGACAGGTCAAGTTTGTTTGATATTTGTCCAGAAGATAAATGTTACCATCTCTCAAGGCTTCGGCCATCATATTCCACCCTTTAGGTTTGAAAGATTTTCGTCTTCTAAGTAAATCGTTTAGAAGATCTGTTACATTCGACCCTACCACTGTTTGATATTTGTGGACAAGTTCGCCATTCTCATTCCGATATGTTCAGGAGTATCTTGTTTGGGATTGATTGGTTGGTTGGTTGGGGTTTGTGTTTGTTTCCTATAGGATTATAGGTCAAACTTGGAAAAAATAGTTAATTAACATAGAAAGTTATGGAAAAGAAACACAATGGGAATATACTAATGTGACTGGTTGATTAACGTTGATCTGATTGGTCAGTTTGGCGATCATACTGTAATCTTGATCCTTAAACAGTGGGATATGGTACTCTGCATTTATACTGACTTGGGACATGTCAAGCTATAAACCTACGTCCAATGGAGATATATCAAATAGCTCCAGTGCATTCCCATCCCCCACAGTTTGTACTCTTTTCTATTTCAATCTGATATCCTGTAAGAAGTGTCCCTCTTCATTTTGTACAGAACCTGGGACAGGTCAAGTTTATTGATCATTGGCCAGAAGATAATGATGAAATAACTTGAGAGCATTACCACCCCCAACAGGAAACATTTGGGTTTTTTTTGATTTTTTGGGGTTTTTTTTGTGTTTTTTTTTAAATTTTCTATAAAAAAGTAGAAGAAAATTTATTTATTTGTTCAACAGAGAATGGTGATGATGATGATGATGATGATAATGATGATGATGATGATGATGATGAATCGACAACATTAATTACTCCAATGGTAGGGACAACCTAAACATTTTTGTTAACTAAAAAATAATATAATTCGGATATCATCCGGTTCCAATAGGGATAGCGAAAGGGATACCAGGAATCAATATTGTAAACTAAACATAAATTTTGAGTATTGTGAAAATTAATATAATTGGGTACCATCCGGTTCCGATAGGGGTAACCTAAGGGATACCAGGAATCAACATTGTAAACTAAACATGATTTTTGAGCATTGGTAATAAATAGGCTTAGCTTACACCAGGAGTGTACAGCATGAATTATATTTGTTGAAGAAAAAATTTCCTTCCATAAACTCTTTACAAATATGTACAAGTAATTACTTTCACCCACCACACCAGAAAAAAAAGAAAGAAAATTTTCATCTTGGATAACCATCTCTGTTTGTATAAAATAATATTGATTGGAATAATTTGAATATAAGAATTATGCTTACAGTTAAAACTAGAAGTCCTGTCATGAAATGCGCACAAATAGCACGTTGATATGCGCGTTAATGTACGCGTTATGGCCCAAGTAAAGCTATCAAATTCTGTACATATGGCCTGTGCACGAGCAATGTTTCAGCCAATGGACCTCCGGGTAACCCGGAGGTCCATTGGCAGAAACATTGCATGTGTTTGCTATGAGTAATAAGGAGAACCTGCCGTGCTTTGGATGCCATTCGATATGGCAATTGTGCGCAATCCCAACGCGCAATTAAGCCTAGATAAGCGCACTATTCGTGACAGGACTTCTAGTTTTAACTGTACCTGTGGATTTCTGTAAAGATTGTAGAAGAATGAATATTCACTGGTTGTAGAGAAAGAATTTAAATTGTCAACGGTAAAGTCGATACACCGTCATCTTGCACCATTCGTTTTGGATAAAGTTAAGATAAACAGTCTTTCATCTGTACGTAAGTGAACATGTCATTTCCATTAAGTATAAAGCCTTTGTTTTTTCCTGTTCCTGTCTGTTTGTTTTTGATTACTTTTAAATCTGTTTCTTTTGTTAAATCATCTTGTCTTTTATTTATTCCTTTACAACTCAGTTTATTTGATGGGCCAAAACAATAACCCCCTCTACCTCTCATTCAATTTTAAAAAGACCCTACAGTTAACACTAGAAGTCCTGTCACGAATAGTGCGCTTATCTAAGCTTAATTGCGCGTTGGAATTGCGCGCAATTACCATATTGAATGGCATCCAAAGCACGACAGGTTCTCCTGGTTACTTATAGCAAACACATGCAATGTTTCTGCCAATGGACCTCCGGGTTACCCGGAGGTCCATTGGCTGAAACATTGCTTGTGCACAGGCCATATGTACAGAATTTGATAGCTTTACTTGGACCATAACGCGCACATTAACGCGCATATCAACCTGCTATTTCTGCGCATTTCATGACAAGACTTCTAGTTTTAACTGTATTATCAAAAGCTTTCCTGTCCCTGCAGCATTGAGATGGTATCCAGTTATCTCCCCTTAATTTAGTTTTTACACAATCTTCCATATGGGCATCACAAGTTTCTGAGGGTAACCATTTATGGGCTTGGCGATAGAATGATTCTTTTCTCTCTGGGCTGACTACTTCTTCAAGGGAGGATCCAGAAAGGGCTATGTATAGGCTGTCCGGGTCCGATTCACAAAGTTCAAAATCCCAACGATCAACAAAAACATCCAAAAAACCATAGTAAAACTGGAGCATACATAACTTAGCATACTGATACACGAAAAAACAATGTGGTGGGGCAAGTCAAGTTTGATTCTGCTTTTATTCATTTCAATTTCATAAAGTTCTTCAGTGAGGGTATTCATTTTCCGAAAGGCCAGCTTATTGATGAGGTTGGACACATTATCTTCATCACAATACACGACATTCCTATGCTTTGCCTTATTAGTGACTGTCTTCCCATAGCCCGAATCACCAAATGTCTGGAAGCATGCGTTGGGCTGATACTGGATGACTTGATACACCCGGCTGACTACCAGTCCGTGCTCCAAATACCATTACAATAATGGTGTAGCCAGCAAGAGTTTTCCCCAAAGTAGCTACCAATGAGACTACGGCGAGCTTGGCGCATAATATTGTTGGCTTCAGCGAAAGCCTTTATTGTGGCCCGATATCTTCCCGAGAAATATTTGTATTTTTGAAGATAGGTGTCATTTCTTCAAAATAGGTCTTCAGTTGGTCGGGTACAGAAATGTCGCACTCCACTAGGCCAAAGATGTTGCCTGCGCGGATCTTCTCGAGAAGTTCGGTGGATTTCATCGCACCATCCACTGAAGTTCCAAACTTTTCCCAAAGAAAGGTTTTTAGGGATGGATCGGCCTTCTTCTGATGATGCCACTCGCATTCCCAGATTTCTATTACTTCATACACAAGGCTCTGTGGGGACTGGGTGGTTCCTTGGTGTTTTCCCTAAGCTCAGACATGGACTTCCACAGGACTGCATTGTGAATGGTCAATGCACCGTCCTTCATATTCAGATAACATTCATGACCGTGACAGAAACATCCGTGAAAGTGATAAACGGTTTGGGGTGTCTTTTCACCAACCATCTATGGGCACTTGACGTCTACCAATCTTCTTTTCTGTATCACTGTATTCGTCCCTGGTAGACATAAATTCCAGCCACTGATGGGCCATCCTACCGTACTTATGGGAATACTCTGGTTTAAAGCCCGTCTATTCCTTGCGTCTAATGTAGCAACCTGTTGGCACTTCCTGCATTAATGACCATAAGTACAAGGCGTTGGCATCATAGCCCACAATACACCAACATTCCTTTGCTGCTGCGCCATACTTAAATACTCTTATACTGGTGATATTCTTCTCGTGATAACGATTGAATATGACAGAAGGCCCCTATAATATTGTCCTTGATGAAATGATGAAGATCCTTGTTCTTCTCGTTAATGTTCTCGAAGGATACACCTTCGTCGACTGTACTAAACAAATTTTTTAGCGTCAGTCCTGGTACGCTAATGCCATCCTTAAACATATCGATCCCCGTTTCCAAGTAAACTTGTGATTGTTTCTCAATAGCCTCTAGGAATGGCTGGACTTCTCTATTATTGTACCAAATTAGGAAGTCCCTGAATGTCTCATCCCCCCAAACTTGATGGCAGTAAGCATATTCTTCTTCGGTAATGTTTTCCTGTTTTATAAAGCTAAAAATGGAAACATGGGGAGGTAATTCGGTAGCGCCCAATTTATCAATACAGAGTCCATTCAAAGTGAAAAATCCTTTAGTAACTGAACACCCAAAAGCCATGTGAAATTTATCATAACTAAATCCAGGGGCTAAGTAATTGCAAATATCCAAATATTTCAAATGATCTGTTTTCAAAACCATAAAGTTGTTACTCTTTTTACTACAAAGGAAAGTGGGTCATATTTTTTCAGATAATCCATCAATTCTCATTTAATCACGTTCACATCATATTTTCCAGAATTGAAACCTAAGACGGAGCATTTCCTTCATGTAGTGATCAAATTCTGCAGCTAACTTTTCAAATGGGTGAGGTTTAAAATCATCGGTACTCTCCTGTGCCAAAGCATCTTGATTCATTTGCCTGAGGGACAATATGGTGGCCAAGTGAATATCATGCATGAGAGAGTAACTTTTCTGAGAAATTTCCATGAAATAATTCATCATATTTACAACCAATGTCTGTGTGTCACCATCAGTAATACAGCATTTGTGCCTATCAAAACCGGGGACATTACTACATACACTAACACTGAGGGGTTTATGTTGAGCTTCCCAGACAAGAGTGTCAGTTGAAGTTGGGAGAGAAGTTTTATCAAAATAGCATTCAAAATCAAATGTAGCCCTACAGGGATATGACCGTAAGAGTTCTGGAAACAACAATACCTTCTTCATGTGACTTTTCAAAAATGGTCTTGCGGGTGTGATAGATACCACCAACATACTTATAAGACACATCATCAGTACAAGAGAACTCATGGCGATTCAATACAAATCCTGTTTTCCACAATTTACCACATTTATGTCAAGCAAAGGACTTACAATATTGATTGATGGCAGTGATGCAACTAAAATTGTTCTCATACAAACTGTCATATAGTATTCTCAAAATTTCTATTAGACCTATGTACAATTTTAGCCATAACTTCATTATCTTCCAATACGAGTTCAAATACTTCAATATTCACTTCAAATACTTTTTATCTTTGGGGAGTTCATCTGATTTCACACCAGGAAAGTTATCTTTTGATTCATTTGTGTATTTAGTATACAGGGTCTGAATTGTAGTATGCAAAGTATGGTAAGTAGAACAGCTCCAGAGAGCTAAACGCCGGGAGAAACAAAGGTTATCATTATAAACAAAATTGTTATTCTGATCATTGGCAACAATCGAACGATTTTCCAAAATATACTTGGGAAGATATTCAGGGACCCCACCAATTGGATGATTTTTAATCTTGAATACATAAAAAGTTACATTGGTTAATTGATGAACAATCCATTTAAAGCTGGATCTTTGCGGCCTTGCCCATTCCAAAACGTCTTGCTGTTGAAGGTCTTCAAGGAAATTTCCAAAACCTACAGCATTTTCAAAAAGGGGTGGCCTATCAAGAACCCGGGCATTATTTTGTGAAGGGTGATAAAATCTTAGTTCTTCTGTTTCATTGTTACGTAAATGAATCCGTAGCTTAAATTAATTTTGAATTTATTTTTCTGAGATTCAAAGATTGTTTTATTTAATTTATAGTTCATGGTACAGAGCGCGGAGAGTGCATTGTAACTAAATCACCCGCGGAGTGGAGTTATCACCCAAGCTATAACTTTCAAATTTTGTACATATCGACAAAAAACACAAGCAAGGTTTCAGCCAATGGACATCCGGGTTTAACCCGGATGTCCACTGACTGAAACTTTGCTGGTGCTGGTTATGCTTTGAAACAAATCTGCAATTATTCCTCGGGTGGAACCTCCACTCTGCGGGTGATTTAGTGATAATACACTCTCTATGTACTGTAGATAAATCTGTTGTGTCTAGACAAAAATTAAAAATATCCTGTATTTTTCTATTTGTTATGTGGTGGGTCCGAATGGTGTTCCAATTCTTACGAAAAATCTCTGAAATTTCATTTGTTTCTACCAAATAGTCCTGATTAAAATCAATGGGGTCAGTGTCCAAAACAGTATGGGTTTTTTCAAGGTCGTTGCCGTTCGTTCAGAATTCCGTTTCTTGGGAAGAGTAACAGGGAGATTGGCGGTGTTTTTATGCCTATTAAAATGTAAAATTTGATTAAATTCCTTTCCACATTCCACACTTGTATATAAATCTAAGCAAGTTTCTTTTATGGTTGTCTAATTTAACTTTTCTAGAAAATGTTTTATATCAGTTGTTACAGTCAAATGTCTTGCCTTGTCCATGAGCTGCCCGTTGATGTCTATTCCTGTTCCGTCGATCCGTGAATATTTTCCCACAATCCCCACATGAAAATCCAGAAGTTTCCATAATCCTCAGAATAATGAATGCACAAAAATCGCACACACAAAACAAATGAATAATCTGAGTACACAGAGATGATCCTTTTCCGTCAAGAGATGAAAATGGAATGAAGACGACGCCACAACATCACGAAATTTATTTATACGTGACGGACGTTTTTGAAAACGTCATGACGTCACAGCGTTTTTGTACCGATATTTTCATTCTCGGTGTTTTTTGTGTTTGTTTCCTATAGGATTATAAGTTAAAGTTAGGAAAATTAGAAAATTAGTATAGAAGTCTATGGAAAAGAAACACAATAGGAATACATTAATCTGATTGGTCGATAATTCTATTATTTCATTGGTCAGATTGGGGATCCAAACTGAAATCTTGATCCTCACATTAAATAATAAAGTTAATAAACTTATTAAAATAGTGAAAGGTCATTTAAGGATGTTACTAAAAATAGATCATGGAGCGTTGGAATTTGTAAAAATATAGTTGTTTATAGAAATTATAGAGAGGTCCTACAAATTAGGGACTAATTTAAGAAATAGTGAAGGGGTCATTTAAAGATGTTACTAAATATAGGAATTTATAAAAATATAGAGTTCCATTTTCAGGGAACACTATAGAGTATTCTGGGTAATAACAACACAAAGGGACGCTCTAATTATTGAGAACAAGTAGGTGGACGGAGGATGCTGATTTCAAAATTTCTTTGAATGTTACGTCATTGACGCTGAAAGTTTCCAACTGAAAATCGATGATGGGTAACGAGTCTTAAAATTCTGCGTTTTGCCTGGCGCGTCATTGGTGTGGAAAATATTAAAAAATGTTAGTAAATTTTGTTTATTAACATACCCACCACAATTATTTACAATTGGCTGTAACGGAAGTGCAAGCTCTACTTCGGGACTAACTCAAGCTAAGAAACTTTTCCAAACGAGTTGGAAAAGTGGAAGAGTGCAAAAGCACGAAAAAGATCAAAAAGGGGCGAGCGAGACCGTTGCTCGACATCACAGGTACTTTCTCTGCACACCTCTTGCATTTACCGAGCCCATGCGCAACAACCGTGACGTCAATTCGTATTTCCGCCAACGAGAAGTTTGTGATTTAGAGGGTGGGACTCCGGTAAACAATTATGGTAGGTATGTTAAGAAACAAAATTTACTAAAACATTTTAATTTCTTCTTAACCTACTCACAATTGTTAACAATTGGCTGAATAAACAATAGGAGGAGGTGAATCACATAACCAATACCAACAAGCGCAACAGAAAGAAATGCAAGGAGGGCAGAGAATAATAGCGAAACCTGTAAACAAAGAAAGAAAGAAGCACCAGAAAAGAACAAGGCCGAGCGATGCACAAACTTGAAAAAACATATTTAACGAGGGTGCACAACAGCCTGAGCAGCAACGAGAGGGCCTAAAGAAAAAATGTCCTCAGATAGCTGCTGTAGGTGTCGGAGATAAAAGGAGAAGAAGGTAGAAGCATTCTTCCAGTAAGCCACATTCATAACATCCCGGAGCGAAAGAGAATTGGAGAGCGCCACGGAAGTAGAAATGACACGGACCTCATTAACATTAAACCGGTTCGAAACAAGATCCAAAGCAGACAAACTGGAATAAGTCAGCTTGATTGCAACACAGATCCACCTGGAAATAGAATGGGAAGAGACAGACTGCCTCCCAAGAATGAGAGACAGGAACAATCTCTTCCGACCCCTCCGAATGAACTGCGTGCGATTAATATAAGTCTTGATTGCACGAACAGGACAAAGAAGAGGCCCCGGCCATCGACAGCAGGGAGAGCCCGAATGCAGATGGGAGGAGGTACCGAATCGGGAAGATGATTCTTGGCCAGAAAAGAGCAATCAGTAGTGAAGGTTACACTGTTAGCCTCATTTCTGAAGAAAGCAGAATCAACAGAAAGAGCATGAAGCTCACTGACACGTCTGGCAGAAGCAAACGCGAGAAGGAAAGCAGTCTTACAGGTGAGAAAACGCATATCGGTCTCAGATAAAGGCTCGAATGGCGCCCCCTCCAAACAATGCAACACCCATGCCAAGTTCCACTTGGGTGTAAGACGCAAAACTCGAGGCCTCTTCAGAGAAAGGTGCCGAATCAGTTTGGAGAGAAAGAGATTACGACGGATGCACCGCTTTCCCACATAAGAGAAAGTATCAGACAGCATAGACCGATATCCCTTAATTGTATCAGGCTGGAGGCCTTGGAGTCAAAAAGGTATACCAGAAAATCCGCAATTTGAGCGATTTACGGATTACGGTAATCCACATTTTGAGCTGTACACCAGCGGCAGAAAACCTTCCACTTAGCAGCATAAGTCATGCCAGAGGAATGTCGCCGCGATGCAGAAATGCACTCCACTGTTCGTCTCGCTCGAAAAACCTCTACGTCGGAGACAGGACCTGATAAAAGACAGAAGTGAAGGGACAGGCTCGCCAGGTTGATGTGATACTTCCTGGGACGACCCTGGGAAAGAAGATCGCGACGTGCAGGTAGACGAATCGGCCGATCTGCCAACAAAGGCCGCAGCAGATTGATCCACACCCTCTGTGGAGACAGAGGTGCGATCAGAATGATCCTGCAACTGCAAGCGCGAATCTTCGCCAACACTTGAGGAAGAATCGGTGCAGAAGGGAAGGCATAGCCGATCCAACCTGTCCAGTCCAGAGACAGAGCGTCTACCGCAAATGCTAGTGGATCTGGACACGGGGAGACAAAGGTCTCTACCTGATGATTCCAGCGAGTGGCGAAAAGGTCGAGAAGAGGACGCCCCCACCACTCACAAATTGCCTGAAACACCGACCGATGCAGCATCCATTCGGTGGGAAGGACACTGTCGCGTCGGGACAGGAAATCTGCTAGGACGTTGAGACGTTCGAGAATGTGCCGAATGGCCATCCGAGCGTTTAAATCCCGCGCCAGCAGAAGAAGATCCCGAGATAGCCGATACATGGGAATCGAATGTGTGCCACCTTGATTCCGTATGTAGGCCACCACTGTCGAGTTGTCCGAAAGAAGTAGGACAGTGTGGTCCGACAGGTGAGAGATCCATAGCTGAAAACTCAACAGAAGAGCAAGGATCTCCTTCTGGTTGATATGAAGGGCTATCTGCTCGCTGTCCCACTCGCCGTGAGTAGACAGACCGAGAGGATCCAATGTCGTACCCCAGCACCGATCGCTGGAATCCGCAGTAAGGGCGCGATCGGCCGAAGGAAGATCCAACGGGACACCCTGAGTCAACCAGGGAACATCGGCCCAAGGGAGGAGGTGACAAAGCAGGGACCAAGGAATCGGAAGTTCCAGGTCCAGAGGATCCACATTCGGACGCCATTGATCGAACAGGAAGTGTTGGAGAGGTCGGACAAACAAGCGACCCAGCGGAATGAGATCTGTCAACGAACCGCAAAGGCCCAGCATCCGAAGGAAAGTCCTGGCCGAGACCGAGGAGGATCGGAGCAGGTTCCGACTCAAGGCGGAAAGGATCGTCCCGGAAGAGATAGCAGAGCCACTATCATACAAGATAGGATCAGCAGAAACAACTTCCCCAGCAACTGTCAACAGCGCAGGTGGCAAATCGGAGAGAGTGACCGAGCTGACCTCGGAAAAACTCTCAACGAAAACAGCCGCCTCAAGGGTGACATCAGAAGCCAAAGGAAGAGAGACCGCAGTCTCCACTTCAGGCATCCAAGCACCAGCACCATCAACAGTTGCAGAGGAACTTGCGACCGAAAAAGGCTGACCCACATCCTGCGTGACAGAGTCACCACGTGCACTCTCAGAAATCTCCGAAGAGGCACGGCTACCTTTGCCCCGATAACGAGGGGTTCTAGCCCTGGAAAGAACCACCTTGTTCACGGAAGCCCAGAATTTAGAGGACCAAACCCCACAAACACCACAGGAATGGGCCTGTGGGCAATTGTTGCAAGTGACACAAGTAGCATGAGCATCATCTACATATTTCACCTGCAAACAAGATGGACAAGGAATTGTTTTAGGCATAGTCCAAAAATGTGGCAAAAGAATTTCAATTGCGAAAAAATCCCCAAGAAGATCCAAACAATCAAGCTTCCCGCCGACCGAAAACCGAACAACGCGGGTCGCGTTTTCACGCGCGGAAAAAAGCAAGATAATGTAAGAGAATACAAGCAAAAATGAGCATAAATATAATATATAATGAATCAATTTAGAGCTTGAGAAAAGGATACAGTCCACTTGCACATTAATAACAATAATAGCAGTCAAAATCAAGTTGTTCAGGAAGGAAAAACAATTTGAACAGCACGAGTACCTGTAATGTCGAGCGCCTGTCTCGCTCGACCCTTTTTCGATCTTTTTCGTGCTTTTGCACTCTTCCACTTTTCCAACTCGTTTGGTAAAGTGTCTTAGCTTGAGTTAGTTCCGAAGTAGGGCTTGCACTTACGTTACAGCCAATTGTAAACAATTGTGAGTAGGTGGAGAAGAAACCGGATTTGAAGATCGTCAGAAGATATGTTTACTATTGTGCTTGACTTTCCAAACCCAAAGTTGACTACGCTGTTCGGTAAATTTAAAAGGACTGAAGTGGAGCTGGATAGTCGGAGTGTACTGACGGCGATTCAAGTTCAGCTAACGCGACTATAACATGGGCTATGCGAAGACTGTTTAAAATGTGTGCCGACTGAGATAAACGCAGTGTCGGAGCATCAGTCTATTATCTGCCACATGAAGACTGTTTAAAATGTGTTCCGACCGAAATATATCTGTTACGTGGTCTATTTAATACGTCTACAGACTAAATTTTTCGAAGTATCGGAGCATCAGTCTAATTTCTTCCATAGCGACTGGACAAGTTGGTAGAACTTTTCTCATATCTTAAGGAGTCGGCGCAAGACTTGTAGCGCTTCAAGAGCACCAACATAAGAGCGAATGAATGGAAGCGAAACCCCCTTCGTGATTAATATTAGGAGTGAATCGTGCATCGCCCGGAACAAAACAGGTATAAGCTTCGAACTGCAGCACCGGCCTACCCGTTGAGTTGATGCTTTGCTCGTCATAGCCACACTGTTGGACAAATAAACGACAACCGACAAGCTATCTTACAATCCGCGTCTCCGAATTGGACTTTTTTAAAAAATTTTTACAATATCTTTGAGATATTGGTGCTCATGATAGAGAAGGAATTTCCAAATACAGATAGGGGTAGGCTTCATGGGGTAATCTGAGCCATCAGATTGTTTGTGGTAATTCTACGAAGTATTCAAAGATTCTGCTAGAATCAGAACCAGTGAAGGACAACTATACAGAGGGACGCGCGTTTTATTGGAGAAAAAACCCACTCTGGCGTTGGTAGACGAAAACTATTGCACAAATAGATAGAAGCAGAAGATTTTGGTGATTTGGAGGAATTGTTGGGTTGTTTGTGGTAATTCTTCGAAGTATCCGAGCCAGAAAAAACTACTCTAGTTCAATCGAACTCACCCCGGGGTCCCTCGGTACCATAGCACTACGTGCTAAGCCGATAGAATGGGGAATCGGTATCAAATAAAGTAGTTTTTGGTGATTTGCAGAGATTATTAGGTTGTTTGTGGTAATTCTACGAATCGGGAAAGTACTCTTGTACACAGGAACACACCATACGAACATGTCCCCGCCCCACCGAAGAAAATTGGGTAACATAGCAACCATGTGCTGCCATAGAAACCAAGATGGCGACCTCCAGTATACAAAATGGCCGACGAAAACACGTATCAACTTCTGCGTATGCCCACTAGGACCACGCATCACTATGGAAATGACGTCACACCATGACCACTCACACGGGTTACCATGACAACCAAACATGGCACCACTGGGTCATGTAATATGACGTCACTTCCGGGGTCCCCGCCAGGTTCCCCCAATAAGGCACGATCCATCGCTCTCCTACTACTTATGTTGGGTGAAGGGTTAAAAATATCCCATCTTTCCGAATGTACAATTTTTTAATCTGAAAGATTACGCATTTTCGAGTAAAGGTGACGATTAACCCTTTAGTCCCCATACAACAACAAACTGCACCATATGTACTGCACTGAAAACGTTGTCCCTAGTGTATTCTTGACTCTTTTAAATGGATTTTTGAGTGGAGTGAGTTGCACGAAATTCCCGTCGAAAAGTTATGCGAATACATTTCCGAATTCACAATATGACGTCATCGGAAGGTGTCAATGTTCGTTTCGCTACAAATCTTTAACCCCTATCTTGCCGGCGTTGGGATTTAATTTTGTGGTATACACCATTACACCTGTGGTATATACAGTACCTTTGTGCGCTCTTTCCGATAAGCAAATCATTATTTTTCAAAATGGACAACAAAATTGTTCGATATAGATGCACGTGTCCCTGAATTACTTTTGATCACGTGAGACTGTTTTGTTGGGGAGAAAAAAATTGTCCCTGATGGGGGCGGGGATGAGATGGGGGATGAGATGGACCATATATCTTGCCCTCGGGTGAGATTTCTCACCCACCAGGTATTATTATTATCCTCCATGGTTATCTGGATGGGATGGGGCAAGATAGTTAAGCCAGACACGAGGCTTGCCAAGTGTCTGACTCAAATATCTTGCCCCGAGCGTGAGATTTACCCGTCCCACCCAGATACCCATCGGGATGATTTTTCTCCCACCATTTTAGGAATGCGACGCCACTAATAAGAAAATACCATATTTTCCAGGAAAAAATAATTCTTAGTGCGTTCATTCTAGGAGAAAACCAATAAGATATTCGGAAAGATTGTCGAGACGCTTCAAAACACGCCGACTTGCACCACATGTTGAGCGTTAATGGACCGAAGCGACCTCAAATGAAATCGACATGCCTGCACACGAAATTTCCAGACTTGTCCTTTAGTTTGACAGGGCGCAATGATATCAGATGTATATTTCTCTCCGATACACTGATGGAGCAATTTGAGGTGTGCTGAACATTTTCTTTTGAGTGTTCTGGTTTCGATTTTCGTTCATAAAGACTTATTTACGGAAGCAAAACGGCCCTCCATTTTATTTGGTTATACATGTGCAGACACGATTTGCGATAATTAAATAGTTTCGGCGCCAATTAAATATGCAAATAGGTTGGTCAAGTGGGTGGGGTGAGATAGCTGTCACGTGTGTGGGGTGAGGCAGGCATATCTCTCCCAGCTGTCTCACACGACTTTATATATATCTCAGTACCTTAGTGGTGGGAGAATATTATGGTCCCCGATGAGTCTGGAGGTGGGATGGGGAAATCTCACCCGAGGGGCAAGATATTTGAACCAAACCCGAGGCGTGCCGAAGGACTGGTTCAGATATTTTGCTCCGAGGGTGAGATTTCCCCATTCCCACCTTCAGACTCATCGAGGATGATTTCCCCCCCCCCCCCCCCCACCATGCAGCGATTACGTTAGCCAGAGGTAATCGGAAGTCACGTGCCGATTCAATCAACTCATTTTGTATTCATTGTTTTGAGAAACTGATGACACCCTCGGAAAGAGCGTGCACAAGTTATGTATGTACCAAAAGTATATACCACTAAATCGATTAGGAACGGTGGCAGCTTGAGGGTTGAAGAGTTTTAGAGCATCGAACTTTGATCACACTGCATTCCGATGACATCAATATGAATTAGTTGGTAGCAAGAAACTGATACGATATGCATAACGTCATAATAACGTTATAAATGTATAACGTCACGTGGGTTGGGTGGGATACATCTGGCTCTCCCTGCTATCTCACCGGGAAGAAGCCACTTTCCAATGGGTACCAGCTCACCGAAGTGAGATTCTGTGATATGGAACATTATTCCTCCAACAAAGCACTCTTATACAGGGGGCATGGGGACATTTTTTTGGTAAATGGTAAATGGAAGGAAAAGTATTACGTGTTTGCCTAAAACATACATTTTTATACTCAACTCCAATAACTTATCCGTTTTGGGCGCTAAAACGGTAGAAAAGTCTTCAAATCTGAAATCTGTTGAAATATTATCGTGGTCTATCAGAACATTTGCGTTCGGTCCCACCGGTCATAAGTAGGGCTGCACGGTATATCGATAAACCGAAAAAACCGGTATTCAAACAAATATCGATTGAATACCGGTGTAATTACAAAAATATCGATTTATCGTCATTATTTACTTACCCACAATTTAATCGTCAAGATGTCTTGAGTGTTTTAACTGTCGCTCCGAATGGATAATATTATCCCTTTACCCAAGGAATCCTCTGCTTTTACCGACAATAATATACAAATTCAGCAGTTCAAAAAATAATTTTCAAAATTTTCAACAAATCTATATCATGTGACCCCTCATTGGAACGAGCTCGTTCCAGTGAGGGGTCACATGATATTGTTTTGTAGGATTTTTGGGGGAAAATCTGATAAACTAATTTTTAAAATAATAAATTTTAATGTCAGCGTTGGGTAAATGATTTTCGAACCGCATCATCAAGGCATGCCGATTCGTTCCGACTGTGATTCCTTAAGTCTCGATTGTGGTACCTATGTCCATATATTTGAGCAGTTTCCGATATACCGGTATTTTTTTGGAATACCGATACCGGTATTCAGTTTTGAGTATCGTGCAGCCCTAGTCATAAGCTATCTTTGATTCTGATCATCGAGTGGAGCTGTTGAGATCGACAAAGATCCAACTTGCACTCCAGAGATGGCTCCCTTCGTTGATGAGAACAACTCAGGCGGGCGGAGGAATTAACTAAGGTACCTGCGCGTGAGGTTGAGGAATTGACTAAACATGTTTGGGTCCGGGAAAGCTGTTTGTGGTTTTAGGGGCTTGGGGGTAACCAGAAGCTAAACCACTGGAAACGCTAACCATCCTGAATGTCGTGTGCCATGGGTATTAATAAGGAAACCGGTACCGAGATGGCATCCTGTTTGTGTGTGGTAAAATGAGGCAGTTGGCAAGGGACCATTCCACGAACGTTCTGCAAGAACAATTGATGGATCTTTGAGAAAAGGAAACCGGCCACCCAAGGACTGGACAAACGGGAGTGGTGGTAATATTGGAAACTTTCTGCACTCTAAAATCAGCTGGGTTAAAAATTAAACCCAAATCAGCTAGTTTGAGTAAATAGGAACCCAATTGGGTTCGTATTCACTCAAACCAGTTGATTTGGGTAAATTTGTAACCCAACTGATTTTGAACTAACACTTCGCGGCTTGTAATACACGTGTGTTAATCTTAACCCTTTACCCAACGAATCGCCTGCATCCGCCCGCGTAATATCCAAATTCAGCAGTTGAAAAAATATTATTTTTCAAAAAATTTCAACAAAGCCATATCATGTGACCCCTCGTTGGAACGAGCTCGTCGAGCTCGTTCCAACGAGGGGTCACATGATATGGTTTTCTTGAAATTTTTTGAAAAATTTAAAAAAATGATATTTATAATAATAAATTTTGGTATCGTCTGCGTTGGGTAAAGGGTTAAACTTCTCACTTTAATACATAATACATGTATGTCAATTTTAAACTACCCACTTCACGGCTTGTAATACACGTTTGTTAATCTTAAACTACTCGGTATACTGGAATGGCACGGAATGACGTAGACTGACACAGAATGGCACCGGAATGGCATAAAAATGATACCGAATGACATTATTTCACAAATACTCGACTCCAAAATGTATTTTGATGATTAACTAAGAAAAGATATAGAGTTGAGATCGGATGAATGGAATTGTAATCACTAAATCTTTCTTTGTTAAATAACCAAAATGACAGACCTAGACATTGTTATTTTGTGCCCTTTTAAGAAAGTAGTGCGATACATAAAACTATATAATCAGTACTCCACGATGTGTCACAAAACCCCTTTTTATAACGGCCCGAAATGACAATGACAGATCTAGAGTGAAGATCAGAGGAAAAACTTTTTTGTGTTCTTTTCCTTTCAGACCATCAGCTGATAATTAACTCATTGTGTATATCTTTCACAAACAATGAGATTAGCAATCAGCGACCTCAGTAATACAATTACTGTCAATCAAGTTCTGACTGCGTTGTTCAAACACACTCTCACTGAGCATCTACACTCGTTCACCTTTCAGTCTGTTTGGAACAAAAAATGTTAAAATGGTCACTTATTATTAAGATATCGGCCCTGGATTGTATTAAATCACATTTTTACACTAACATGTTGTTTTTTGTCATTCCGGTGTCATTTCGTGTCATTCCAGTGTTTAGGTGGTCGCCAGTGTGTAATAATATACACCTGGAACTTCATTAAGCACCCCGTCTTTTTTCGCAGTGGTGTTCATAGAAACTGTTATTACTTTCATGCTATCTTTAAGATTGCTAAAAGTGATTGTTTGAGGAAAGAATGGTCTATTGACAAATGGAAGACAACGCGATGATGAAAATATGCAGTATTTTAATGGAGCTAATTACACGTATCCGTCACTAATGCTTTTGATGGAAAAATGTTCTCTCGACAAGTTTGGTGCTGGAACGATGAAACAATGCCGGTAATTGCTGACAAAAAATGTAACGTGTGATCACCTGAACACAATAGCAGTGTCTGACGTCAGTTGCGAGTGTATCCATCACGTTCCCGGATGACAACCAGAATCCTCCTCCAAATGCTACCTGTGAGCCTTCTGATACAGTCCAGAGTCAACTGCTGCCACTCCTCATGCAATGCAGCTTTCAAATCGGCCAAATTGTGTACAGGCGGATCCCTTGCTTGCACACGACGTCCAAGAAAGTCGCAGATGTGTTCTACGGGATGCAAATCGGGGCTCATTGCCTGTTGCATGCATGCCAACTATTTGCCATCTTAGTGCCTCTGATAGTCTCCTCCTTGCCATGTCAACATTTATTGATAAAAGAAGTGACAAATGTTCTTGTTTTATACTCAGATATTGTATGTGGATGATAATGTTTTTGTGACATTTGTGAGTAGCATTCTTCACGTGGACGATGGGATGCGTTTGGAGTACGCTTTCAACCAGAAACATCATGTTTCACTAGATGAAATATACTACAAAACATTGCAATCACTAAACATAATCAGGAACAGCAACTTCACTGTCATGAAACATTTCAGGGGTGCTTAATTAAGTTCCAGGTGTAAATGTAAATTTTAATCCTACCAGTCATCGTCATGTAATACATGCATGCCAATTTTAAACTCACCATTTCTCGGCTTGTAATACACTTGTGTTAATCTTAAATTGCCCCTTCTCGGCTTGTAATAACATGTTAATATTAAACTCCCACTACTCGACTTGTAACACAAGTATGTTATTCTTAAACTACCACCACTGGACCTGTAATACGTGGATGTAAATTATAAACTAACAATTGCTCTGCTTCTAATAATATGTTAATCGTTAACCACCAACGTCGCGGCTTCTGATAATACATAGAGAGTAATCGCTTGACTGGACTGGTTACGTGAAATAATTCATGAGAGGTGAGGGACGTTGTACAAACACGAGTGCGCGAATGCGCACGAGTGTTTTACACGAAAGTCCCTCGCCTTGAATGAATTATTTCACGTAACCAGTCCAGTCAAGAAGCGATTACTCTGTTTATTACCTTTTATTATTAACGATAATTATATTATTTAACTCTTTACCTAACATAACGGCCAAAAACGGCCAGCGCTCTTCTCAAAACTCGCCAATTAATTTTCATTATTTTTTCATTTTTTGTCTCTAAAACATAGGTTATGACACCTCGTTGGAACGAGCCCGTCGAGCTCGTTCCAATGAGGGGTCATAACCTATGTTTTTGAGACAAAAAATGAAAATAATAGTTATTCAAGAATTTTTTTGCAAGTGTTGTCTACTTTTCATGTTAGGTAAAGAGTTAAAAAAGCAAAAAAAAAAACAAAAAAAAAACAAAAACAACGAAGTCCCCATTACACCCACGACAAAGCGTCTTCATTTGCGCGCACGGATACATGCCCCACTTGTTGATTGTATAATTCACTTGTGAAGATATCGTTTATAATCAAACCCGGGAATCCCAGTAAATCACACTTTGGAAAGTAATAAATTAATCTCAAACTACCACTTCACGTCTTTACCAGATGTATGTTAATTTATAACTACATTCCTCTCGGCTTGTAAGACACATATGTCATTCTTAAACTACCCATATGTTGACTTGTAATATGCTAATCTTAAACGATCACTTCTCGGATGCTACATACGTATATTAATCTTAAACTACCCACCTCGCGGCTTCTAATAATACGTTAATCTTAAACTACCATGCCGCGGCTTTTACTAAATGTATGTTAATTTGTAACTACATTCCTCTCGGATTGTAAGACACATATGTCAATCTTAAACTACACACAACACGGCTTCTGATATGCTTATCTCAAACGATCACTTCTCGGATGCAATATACATGTTCTAATCCTGAACCACCCACTTCGCGGCTTGTATTAATATGTTAATATTAATCTACCCACCTCACGGCTTGTATGAATAGGTTAATCTTAAACTGCCCACTTCATGGCTTGTACCAGATGCATTTTAATTTTTGTAACTACATTCAATTCCTCTCGGCTGATGTAGATGATGAGTGAATCTTCAGTCGAAGCTGCTTGACTAACTGAAGACCAAGTAATGCAATCTGAGCCCGAGTATCGGAGACAAAGATTTTGGATCTTGTAGAGCGCGTCTTTAACCCTTTACCCAACGAATCGCCCGCATCCGCCCGCGTGATATGCAAATTCAGCAGTTGAAAAAATATTATTTTTCAAAAAATTTCAACAAAACCATATCATGTGACCCCTCGTTGGAACGAGCTCGTCGAGCTCGTTCCAACGAGGGGTGACATGATATGGTTTTGTTGAAATTTTTTGAAAAAAATTAAAAAATTATATTTAAAATAATAAATTTTGATATCGTCTGCGTTGGGTAAAGGGTTAAATTCCACTTCTGTTTCAAACAGGCATGTCAAAGTACCGCCGGTACCAATATAACCGGGACAGGACAGGACAGGACAGAGTCTTCAACAAATGGATGACATATCGCAATGATGTCACCGCAGAATTACTCTCTTTGAAGTAGCAGATGACGGTGTGTACAGTGTCGTCGATGCAAGGTATGCAAAATCAAAATGATCGGCCTTATCGAGGTCATGGTGCAGACAGAACATGCACCTGCAGAGTGTTTTGATATGTTCATTCACAAATAAGTTAAAAGTACAAGTGCGCCATACACGATTATCAGCCTGTTACCCTCGTTAAATTAGGAATTTCCCCATAAAATAATTTTGACCCGGTACCGCCGGGACAAAAGCGTCAATATCGTTAGTGGTTGGAGCATGCGGGAACCGGTGGTACCGTTACAGGTTGACATGCCTGGTTTAAACATATACAAGCAATTAGAGTCGTCGGCCATCATAACATCTCCGAGTAATGCATGGTTTCAATACCTTTAACTCTTTTGAAGCCTCGATTCCTAGAATGGTATCGCCTTTGTGTACAGTTACAGTGAGATGGGTCAGTCCAAAATCAAAATACAGTAGAATAAAAGATGGGTCAGTCCAGTTTATAAGTTAATTTTAACTACATTCCTCTTGCCGTGTAAGACATATATTAATCTTCAACTACTCACTTCTCGGCTTGTAATAAAATATTATTTTTAAACTACCTTTTCTTGACTTGTAATAATATGCTAATCTAAAACTACAACCCCTCAGCTTGTAACACATGCATCTTAATCTCAAAGTACCCACTTCACGGCTTATAATAATATGTTGCACGTCGATGATGCACATGTCGTCAACCAATGCTAACCATGCTTGTGCGGAGTTAGTACTTTGGAGAGTTTGACAGTTGCTTGCCGCTACTGGGTGGTTCTTTCCAGGTACTCTGGCTTCCTCCACACGTACAAATGTCCGACACAAGATGACCTGTCGTTAAACCCCCCAAAATAAATAATTAAATAAATAAATAAATAAATAAATAAATAAATAAATAAATAAATAAATAAACTACCCACATCACGGCTTGTAATAATATGTTAATCTTAAACTACCCACATCTCGTCTTGTTATACAGGTACGGTAATCGTAAACTAACCGCTTCTCGGCTTGTAATATGTTAATGATAAACTTCCCATTTGTAATACATGTACGTTAATTTAAATCGTTACTTCCCGTGGCCACCGTCATAAGCCTGTTGTAACGAAATTCAGCTTACAACGTGTGAAGAGGGCCATAAGCGCCATAGTAAATTATAATAAAGTTATAGGAAAAAATGGTATATAAATATTAACAAGGTAAACAACTCTCTTTTCGAAAACGATAGCACTCATCTTCGCCCAAGAACAACGTAACGTCCAAAATCAGGCAGCGCTATTCTCAAAAATCGCCAATTAATTTTCATTATATTCTCATTTTTGTCTCAAAAACATAGGTTATGACCCCTCTTTGGAACGAGCTCGTCGAGCTCGTTCCAATGAGGGGTCATAACCTATGTTTTTGAGACAAAAAATAAAAATTAGTTATTGAAGAATTCTGTTTGCAAGTGTCGTCTGCTTTTCATGTTAGGTAAAGGGTTAA
Organism: Pictodentalium vernedei; assembly: GCA_031216915.1. Classification (NCBI taxonomy): domain Eukaryota; kingdom Metazoa; phylum Mollusca; class Scaphopoda; order Dentaliida; family Dentaliidae; genus Pictodentalium; species Pictodentalium vernedei. Next base: position 127,271,329 of record CM062296.1, on the reverse strand, counting down.
AATTCGATCGGCTCTTACGAGGCGTCAGGAATTTGAAAACCTCTGAACTTTTGCTGTGGTTGAGCATTGTTTATTTATAGTAACATCTGACCCTCCTTACATGACGACGGTCAACGACGCTTGACGACTTTTTCTACATGTGACCAATAAATGGACTCTCCAACCAATCCAGGAAATAACCAATCTGTCATTTTGAATAATGGGATCCCATAGAGTGAACGTGCTGATTCTATCCCATACAGTGGGCTAGAATCCTCCGATTTATCCCCAGGGTACCTCTTTCTATTTAGGCCTGAGACCTTGATTCAGATTGAGGTTCACAGAGGGTATATTTAGTAATGCTCCGTATCTCGATCCTGACCGAGGGTGAAAAAATTAACGTGGGTGATGAGATTAATGTTCATCCAACGACAGCGATGTGGATGCGGGGGCTCTCACTGGTGGTGTGGGAGCCCCCGTATCTCCATCCTGACCGCGGGTGATAAGATTAATGTTTATCTAATGAATACAATGACAGCGATGTAGATACGAGGGATCTCACTGGTGTTTCTGACTACAAGTGAGAGCCCCCTCCCTCTCTCCATCAATACTGCAGGCGATGAGGCTAATGTTTATCCAATGACAGCGTATGCCCTCCCGATACCAGTTCTCACCAATTTCTAAGAGTTAACCTTAACAAACGTAACCCGTAAAGCTGAGCTGTACTGCGTACTTATTGATACCTCGACCTGGGGCCGACGCTGTAAGACTTTTACAGTTGTGTTTCCTGGAACTGTATTTTCTTTTTGTGACTTTGAATGGGTTGAAGTGAGCCATTGGTATTTTCAAGGATGTTGCAATTTTCCAGTTGGCAAATTGCCATATCGTTTAAGGTGCTAGTGATTCATTTTAGTTAGTTATATTAATTAATAGGTAGAAAATACAGTTCTGGAACATGCGGTTGTGGGATGGTTATAGTATTGGCCCCTGGCTGAACAATAATTGCTCCTCCAGGTTATAACCTGGCCACCTGAATGCCGTAGCTCCCAATGAACATGAACTGAGACAGCTTCCAGATTCAGATTGACAGGCTAGCATAGGCCCACAGCGTTTACAGACTTGGTATTCATGACCATATCACTAGATGCAACGATCCTGCCCTGCTTATACATCTCTTTAACCCTTTACCCAACGTAACGGCCAAAACCGGCCAGCGCTATTCTTAAAAATCGCCAATTAATTTTCATTATTTTTTCATTTTTTGTCTCAAAAACATAGGTTATGACCCCTCATTAAAACGAGCTCGTTGAGCTCGTTCCAATGAGGGGTCATAACCTATGTTTTTGAGACAAAAAATTTAAAAAATTAGTTATTCAAGAATTTTTTTTGCAAGTGTCGTCTGCTTTTCATGTTAGGTAAAGGGTTAAGAAGGCGACCTAGCAGGATTATCTTACTGCATTACTTATTATTCATGTAAATATGTTTAACCCGTTTGTTTGTTTACCAACTTTTATCCTTCTATCACTTTCTCTTGTGAGTCCCGACTTCTCTTCTTTCTGTTCTCTTACAGGCCTCGTCCGAATGGTGTGGTACCAGGTGTGGATAGGAATGTTCGTCCTGATTGTAGTCCAAGAACAGATCCCACTCATGATTTTTTACTGAAAATTGCACTGTATTGTTATGGCTAACGTCGAGTCTTACAGAATCAGAGTGGGTCTGTTTGCATCCCAAGCGACAAATAGGATCTTCCGAAGTATTGTTTGTCACGTTGGTCTCCAAGCTTGGAGTCAGGGGTATAACAATCATGGTAGGAATGCAAGTATGGCTCTACACCCAATGCTTACTGCAGAGTCAACCATGCGCCTTCGAAGTACTATTGGAACTACCCAACCTATCCAGACATACATGCACTATTAAAACACGCTACAGCAAATCGGAATACTATCCAAACCAAAATCCAGACAAGGTCAGACTCAGTGTAAATCAAGCTGGAGCACATGCCAATTCACCATACCGGCAAAGAATAGTCATCCATCGGGCGGGGGACATCGAACAAAACCCTGGCCCTTCAAACCATACTTCTTTTGAAACAAAAACGGGTGACTCCCATGGCACTAACTCTAGCATTGTTACGCGAGACTTCTCCATCCTCCATCTCAATATCCAAAGTCTCCAGCCCAAACTAGACATTCTGTGTTGTGAAGCGGTTCATTACGACATTTGTACTTTCACAGAATCATGGCACGACGACTCCGTAAGTAATATCGATATACAATTACCCCATTTTCACCTACTGCTTAGGAACGACCGCGAGTCAAGAGGGGGTGGAGTAGTGACCTATGTACGAAATTATATCCCATAGAAGCGTCGCATGGATCTAGAGATAGCTGGCCTCGAGCGCGTGTGGGTCCAAATACACACCAAACAAGGAGATTTACTATTAGGGACCATTTATAGACAGCCACATACAAACATCTGGACTCTCCTTGAAATGTCAAAAGAAAAAGCCCTTGACACGAATCCCCGCTCCATAATTGTTACAGGTGATTTCAACGAAAGCCAAATAACTATACAAAAATGGACGTATTCGAGAACTCTTCAGTCAGTTCAACTTAAAGCAACTAATCGATCAGCCAACGTACCACACCGAAACGTCCAACTCGCTGTTTGACCTGTTCGTGGTAAGCAACGATGCATTGGTTTCTCAAAGTGAGGTTGGTGAACCATTCTTTGCTGACCTTGTCCGTTATCACTGTCCCATTACCCTGAAGTTTAATATCCCGAAAAAAGCCCAAAAAATATTCAAGCGACGTGTATGGAAATACACGGACGGTGACTATACTGGTTTAAACTACGACTTGTCTTCGGTTGACTGGATTTCGCTAACTAGTGGTTGCCCAATCGACAGCTTAGCTGAGGTCTTTACTAATATTCTACAGGAAAAATACCAAAATACATCCCCAGCAAAATTGTCACTACACGTCCCAACCAGCCCCTGTGGATGCACAATGAAATTAGAAAACTTATCCGCCAAAGGGAAAGGCGTTATCGCAATGCCAAACGAAAAACCACTCCCCAAGCTTGGGAAAGGTATCGTCTGAAGAGAAATGAAACTGTGTCGGCAATCCGTATAGCAAAAACAAACTATAACGCCAAGATTAAAGCTAAAATAAACTCCCCCCACAACCCCAGCATCGCAGTGGTGGAAATCACTGAAAAGCTTACTGTTTGACACGAGGAAAACAGTACCCGACCTGATTGTGAATGACAAAGTAATCTCCCGAGAAGATGAGAAATGCGAAATTTTAAACAAACATTTCTGCTCGATATCAACATGTGATGACGCGAACCACCAATTACCCCCACAGGACTTTGACACAGATCTCCCGCAACTCTACTCTATTATTTTGAGTGTCCAAGATGTAACCGACGCTATAAATTCACTCAACGTCTCCAAGGCTTGTGGGCCTGATAAAATAAGCCCACAAATATTGAAAAGATGCTCATTGAGCCTGGCTGAACCCTTAAAAGAAATATTTAACCTGATGATGCAAAGATCCCATTTCCCCAGTCAGTGGAAACTGGGAAACATCGTTCCTGTGCATAGCATAAAATGGTGCCGAAGATTCAATTGTAAACTATCGACCGATCACTTTACTAAGTTGCGTAAGTAAAATATTCAAAAAATGTGTTTTCAGAAAAGTATTAGAATTTCTTAAAAACAGTTCCCTTTTAACCCATCTCCAGTCTGGGTTTCTGTCCTCAGACTCCACAGTCCTTCAGTTGACCGATATTTATCAAACATTTAGCGCTGCCCTTGACGAAGGTAAAGAAATTAGAGTAATTTTTTGTGACGTCAGTAAAGCCTTTGATAAGGTGTGGCATACTGGCCTTCTGTATAAACTTGAAAAAAATCGGAATTACGGGTATCTTACTGAAATGGTTTGCAAATTATCTAAACAAGAGACAACAGTGTGTCGTACTCAACTCAGCGTCGTCCTCTTGGAGAGATGTCACAGCTGGAGTTCCCCAGGGGTCTATACTGGGGCCCTTGTTACTTCTAATTTATATAAATGACCTTGTCCAAGATGTTAGGAGTAATATACGCCTCTTCGCCGATGACACTACCCCTTTTCTCGTCGTAGAAAACCCTCAACTCGCGGCAAACATGCTTACTAAAGATATAAAAACTATAGAAAAATGGTCAAGCGACCAGCTTGTTGATTTCAACCCATGCAAAACCGAATCTCTGATCATGTCCAGGAAAACTAACAAACCGAACCACCCCACACTACAAATATTGACACTGATATCAAGGAAGTTGACAACTACAAACATCTTGGCTTGACATTTGACCCCAGTGGCGGCTGGGCCACTCATATTAAGAACATTAAGTCCAAAGCATGGAAAAGTTAATCTGATCAGACAGCTTAAATTCAAACTAGACCGAAAAGCCCTTGAGAAAATATACCTTGCGTTTACACGCCCTCTTCTAGAATATGCAGACACTGTTTGGGACAACTATACTAACCAGCAAAAAAACGAATTTGACAAATTAGAGACCGAGGCAGCACGTATCATATCCGGGGGAACTAGGAGTGTGGGTAGAACCTCACTTCTTAATGAAATGGGGTGGGAGACACTAGAAACACGGCGTGAAAAGCACAAGCTAACACAATATTTTAAGATGTGCCACAACTTAGTACCCCCCCCCCCCCCCCTACATCTCCAACATGATTCCACCTGCATCCACAGAAAGACACTCACACAACCTACGCGGGACTACTGATTTAACCACCCCTTTATGCCGAACCGAGCAGCACAGCAACTCCTTCCTTCAATCTACCAAAAGACTGTGGAATACATTACCCACCGAAATAAGGCTCAATAAATCACTTCCCAACTTCAAAGAATTTCTAGACTCCAACAGGCTAAGATTACCTAAATTCTACTATAACCACAAATCCCGTAAGGCACCAATCTTACACTGTAGACTCCGATTACACTGCAGTAATCTTAACGATGACTTGTTCAATAACCACCCCTCGGGGCATTATGCATGTTTGTGTTGCGAACGCGAAACAACTGATCACTACTTCTTCCAGTGTTCGACCCCATAAGAATAGACACTCTTGGTAAATTACCATATGTGATAAATACAAGCATATTCGTATACGGAAGTGAATTCTACCCAAATGTAATCAACAGAGAAATCTTCGAAACTGTTCACACATTCATTAGTCGATCAAACAGGTTTTCCTAACACCCCTCCCCCGTATGTCACCAACAATGTGACAAAATAAGAAATGTCGCTTTTCAAGGCCGGACCGCGCCTGTATAACCTATCCAAACCTGGCACCACCACTTGTCAGTAGCAGGAGCCTGTTAACCTTGATCACTGCTTCTCCGAATCTTGTCATAGACACTTACCTCTCTGTCTTTTTTCCACGTATTTAAAGTCTATGCCACTGCAGCATGGAGGCGAACAAGTGACTTACCTCTCGGTTCCCTGCTCCTTCTCCCTATCTCTTTCCTCTCTTTCTCACATCATTTTTTTTCTTCCCTCTATGTGTGTGTGTTCATGTGTGTGTGTGTGTGTGTGAGAGGGTGTTTGTATGTGTGTGTGTGTGTGTGTTTGAGGTTAAAAAATCGCACTGGCACAGACATTTCCTACTGAAACGTTTTTTTCTTTTAATATGCCGCCGAAAAATTGTTTTCATTTACTGAACCCTGATGGGTTTCAAACATGACAAAAAATTACATAAAATTGATTTAAACTAAGTGATGAGCTTAGGAACTGGTTAAACTGACTGGCAAAAATTGATGTTATTCATTGATGGGCTCTAATTTAGTCCTTACAAGGATGTTACGCAAGCTTTTGTTTTTCTTATAGGCGATGACAGGTCGAAGATTCAAAGGTTCATTTAATTTAGCATTGGTAAAATTGAATTCATCTTTTAACATTTTTGCTCTTTCGATATTCATTCTGTTGTACGTTAAAGTGAAAGGAATGATGGACCTCCTTTCGCATTCGCCCTCTGATATGTTCATACCAAATGGCCAGAGGGTTTGAAGCGTATTGATCCAAAAAGCTTCACGTTTTTTTCTAAATTCATCCGTTTCTGCTAATGTGTCTTTAATTGGTGGTTGTTCAATAGGATGGATTTCGAAATCGTCCAAAGAATGGCCAGGAAGGTTAAAATGTTGTGCTACTGGGGCATCAGCATTATGTTTTATATCCTGTTTGTGTCTAGTAGCACGTTCTCGAAAAGGATTTTGACTTTGACCAACATACTGTTTCCGACATCGCTGACAAGTGATAAGGTAAATAATGTTTGGTGAATCACAATGGAGGGGGTTACGGATCTGATAATGATTTTTCGTTTGTTCGGAGGAAAATTCCTCTTTCTGATCAGGCATAAAAGTATGCAGTCTACAACGAGGCCTTTTGCAATTAAATACCGCACCACTACCATTTTGCAACGGTCTGTTGTGTTCAATCTTCAGTGGTTCGAAATCGGTAGTTTCAGTTGGACTTTCGAGCTTTTTCAGGGTTTGGGATTTCAGGCTACGCAAAAGGCGCAGCGAGTACCCTCTCGATCTGAGGGCGCCAAATAGAGTAGAACAAGTCTCATTGAAATTTACCTTATCACTTGAGTTGCGGTGGAAACGAATGAGCTGTGATTTGATGATACCTTTAAATGTATGTTGAGGATAAAATGATTTTGTGTGCAACAATTGATGTGAATCAGTTGGTTTAAAATATACTTTATAATCTAAATGACCGGACGCCTGAAATTGCTTGCCTTTATACACGGTCACATCGAGAAAATCAACAGAATTTCACTAATAGTAGCTTTCAATTTAATATTTGGATCGTGATTGTTCAAAATTTCTAAAAATTCATCAAAATCTTCTTTTGAATGTTCCCAAATAATAAAAATGTCATCTAAATACCTGAGATATACGAGAGGATGCTTTGCACATTTGCTTAAGGCATTTTCCTCCCATTCCGCTACATAAATGCTTGCAAAATTAGGACTGAATCTTTTGCCCATAGGACAACCCATTATTTGTAGAAAATATTCTCCATTGAATTGAAAGTCATTACCTTTTAAGCTCAGCTCTAAAAGATCCAAAATTTGTTCATCCGGGCGTTTCACATCCGGATATTTTTCAAATGCATTTTAACTGATTTAACACCTTTATCAATATCAATATTCGTATACATACTGTCGATATCCAAAGTAGCCAGAATTGCATTTTTCGATATTTTCAATTTCGAAATTTTTAACAGGAAATCCTGTGTATTTTTTAGATAGCTCGGATGTCTATTTGCTATAGGTTTCAGATGATAATCAATTAATTCCGAGATCGCATAAGATTCCGAATTACAATCTGATACAATTGGCCTCCCGGGTGGAGTTAAGTCATCCGTCCATAAAGAACGGACCTTGTGGATCTTTGGTAGGATATAAAATTGTCTTGTTTGAGCACTGAGCTTAGCTGTTAAATATTTCAATTGTTTTTTGGTAATATGACCTTCGTCGAGGAGAAATTTTAAGATCTTATTGAATTTTTCGATATTACTAGGCCAAATAAGTGAATCTATTTTCTTATAATGTTTATATTGCTGAGGTGTCTCATGGCTTCCTTTATATAATTATCCCGAGATAGAACAACTACCGACCCACCTTTGTCGGCTGGTTTCATTACTAATTTCTTATTTTTTCGGAGTTTCGTGAGGGCTCTCCGTTCACCAGCTGTTAAATTGTCTTTATCGGAGAGTATGTTCATGCTGAACACCTTTTGGATGATTCGTTTGCTAGCCTCAATAATTTCGGGATCTACTTCACTATCTGGAGGTGACCAACCAGATGATTCTGTAAAAGGAAGTTTCCGACCGCTGGAGTTTCTAAAGCGGTCGGCTAATTTCATTTGCCTAAGAAAATTACAGTTGTATGATGGTAAATTTGTTTGGTTATCAGTTTTAGGCTTTGGTGTTGGTACAAAAGTTAAACCGCGATCTAAAAGAGATTTCTCTTGGGTTGTTAGGTCATTGGTGCCAGACAGGTTAACCACATTAGTTCCTAATCCCACATCTGTTAGGCGGCTGTTACCTTTGCCTTTACTTAGTTTAAATTTAGGTGGTTCAACCAGTGATCGTACATAATATTGGCGGTTCTCGTGGTCCAATGGATTAAATCCTGAGCAACATCAAACTTCGCGTCATCAGTTTTTGGTATCACGTTAACGTTCTTCACTTTCTGAATGGTTTCGTTGATGATGCTCAGGGTTCTCCTCTCAGCCTGAGGGAGTTTTTGTGAAAAGTTTAGTTCAGCGAAATAAATTTTTGCTGATCTAAACTTGACCATGATATCGCTAAGCATATTCCGCAACTGCTTAACTACGAGATCAGAATTATCGTTTCGAGAATTCACGCCAATATTTAATAATATGTTTTGGGGACTGGACTGGCCCCTGTGCCCTTTAAACATAGAGCGCAGATGATTGAATTTGGCGCCGGGGTAACACTCCACCTGGATGTCCGGATGGGGATTTCGATCAATGCGTCCTAAATTTGAACTTCCAATCATAAGGATGTTTTTACAAACATCGGGGAGGCGCCAATTCCTTTTGTCAAAATTAACTCCACTTTTATGTCGAAACTGGGAGAATTTAGAATCAAATGAGCGGCCCGAGGTGCGGCTCGGTGATTTGACTTTCTCTGAGTAAGATATACCTGGTTGAACCACACTAGAGGCAGGAGAAGGGGGAGAAGAAACAGAAACAGGAGAGGAAACAGAAGCAGGAGAAGAAACAGAAGGAGGAGGACGAGTTCTAGTGAGAGCACTAGGAGAACCAGAGAAGAAAGGCTGAGGAGGAGTAGGAGGTAGAGGAGCAAGACGAGGCGAGACAGCGTTACTCAATTTGCGAGCATCTTCAGTCACAATATGGACCGGAGATGTTTGCAAATTGAGGCGCTTACTCTGAGAGAAAGAAGAAGTAGAAGGAAAAGAAGAGGGAGAAGTGCTTTGCCTTGATCTTTTCTTATTTTGCTTTTCGCGTTGGGGTAGAGGGACAACACGGGCCAGAGTTTGCTTGCTCCCTCCCGTATTGTTCCTTACTCCAGACGCTGGGCGAAGTTCCGAAATGTAAGACTCATAGGCCGAAATAGTCTTATCTGTCAACTTATTTTTAAAGTTCTTTTTAGCCCAGATCAAGGCACGCGCCGAAGCGCTGTTGAAGTCTATTTTTTCGAGTCCAGGAGGTGGTCGCATAGCCAAAGTTATCTTAGACTTCAACTGGTTTAAATTTACCTTATAATGCTCAACTAAAGCATTTAACGTTTGATTGGCCCATCCCACACTAATCTGTCGAAAAACAGAAAAAATGTGTGGGGTGGGAAGAGCTGGCTTTAGAAGGCCACCTAACTCATCTACTTTCTTCTCCAGCTGTTTCGGGAAATCCCGATTTGCCAAATGGTGCTCTAATAGCCCAATGTGGTGCAAACATTGAAGCACCTGAAACAAAGCCTTGACCAGCCTAGAACGATTGTTCCTGGCCAGTTCCGGACTGGGCAACTCTCTGCCTCAGATGCCTCTGCCCTCAGATGACACTACCCCTTTTCTCGTCGTAGAAAACCCTCAACTCGCGGCAAACATGCTTACTAAAGATATAAAAACTATAGAAAAATGGTCAAGCGACCAGCTTGTTGATTTCAACCCATGCAAAACCGAACCGAACCTCTGATCATGTCCAGGAAAACTAACAAACCGAACCACCCCACACTACAAATATTGACACTGATATCAAGGAAGTTGACAATTACAAACATCTTGGCTTGACATTTGACCCCAGTGGCGGCTGGGCCACTCATATTAAGGACATTAAGTCCAAAGCATGGAAAAGTTAATCTGATCAGACAGCTTAAATTCCAACTAGACCGAAAAGCCCTTGAGAAAATATACCTTGCGTTTACACGCCCTCTTCTAGAATATGCAGACACTGTTTGGGACAACTATACTAACCAGCAAAAAAACGAACTTGACAAAATAGAGACCGAGGCAGCACGTATCATATCCGGGGGAACTAGGAGTGTGGGTACAACCTCACTTCTTAATGAAATGGGGTGGGAGACACTAGAAACACGGCGTGAAAAGCACAAGCTAACACAATATTTTAAGATGTGCCACAACTTAGTACCCCCCCCCCCTACATCTCCAACATGATTCCACCTGCATCCACAGAAAGACACTCACACACCCTACGCGGGACTACTGATTTAACCACCCCTTTATGCCGAACCGAGCAGCACAGCAACTCCTTCCTTCAATCTACCAAAAGACTGTGGAATACATTACCTACCGAAATAAGGCTCAATAAATCACTTCCCAACTTCAAAGAATTTCTAGACTCCAACAGGCTAAGATTACCTAAATTCTACTATAACCACAAATCCCGTAAGGCACCAACCTTACACTGTAGACTCCGATTACACTGCAGTAATCTTAACGATGACTTGTTCAATAACCACCCCTCGGGGCATTATGCATGTTTGTGTTGCGAACGCGAAACAACTGATCACTACTTCTTCCAGTGTTCGACCCCATAAGAATAGACACTCTTGGTAAATTACCATATGTGATAAATACAAGCATATTCGTATACGGAAGTGAATTCTACCCAAATGTAATCAACAGAGAAATCTTCGAAACTGTTCACACATTCATTAGTCGATCAAACAGGTTTTCCTAACACCCCTCCCCCGTATGTCACCAACAATGTGACAAAATAAGAAATGTCGCTTTTCAAGGCCGGACCGCGCCTGTATAACCTATCCAAACCTGGCACCACCACTTGTCAGCAGCAGGAGCCTGTTAACCTTGATCACTGCTTCTCTGAATCTTGTCATAGACACTTACCTCTCTGTCTTTTTTCCACGTATTTAAAGTCTATGCCACTGCAGCAGGGAGGGAACAAGTGACTTACCTCTCGGTTCCCTGCTCCTTCTCCCTATCTCTTTCCTCTCTTTCTCACATCATTTTTTTTCTTCCCTCTATGTGTGTGTGTGTGTGTGTGAGAGGGTGTTTGTAGGTGTGTGTGTGTGTGTGTGTGTGTGTGTGTGTGTATGTGTGTGTGTGTGTGTGTGGGGGGGGGTTGTGTGTGTGTGTGTGTGTGCGTGCGTGCGTGCGTGCGTGCGTGCGTGCGTGCGTGCGTGCGTGCGTGCGTGCGTGCGTGCGTGCGTGCGTGCGTGCGTGCGTGCGTGCGTGTGTGCGTGCGTGTGTGTGTGTTTGAGGTTAAAAAACCGCACTGGCACAGACATTTCATACTGAAACGTTTTTTTTCTTTTAATATGCCGCCGAAAAATTGTTTTCATTTACTGAACCCTGATGGGTTTCAAACATGACAAAAAATTACATAAAATTGATTTAAACTAAGTGATGAGCTTAGGAACTGGTTAAACTGACTGGCAAAAATTGATGTTATTCATTGATGGGCTCTAATTTAGTCCTTACAAGGATGTTACGCAAGCTTTTGTTTTTCTTATAGGCGATGACAGGTTGAAGATTCAAAGGTTCATTTAATTTAGCATTGGTAAAATTGAATTCATCTTTTAACATTTTTGCTATTTCGATATTCATTCTGTTGTACGTTAAAGTGAAAGGAATGATGGACCTCCTTTCGCATTCTCCCTCTGATATGTTCATACCAAATGGCCAGAGGGTTTGAAGCGTATTGATCCAAAAAGCTTCACGTTTTTTTCTAAATTCATCCGTTTCTTCTAATGTGTCTTTAATTGGTGGTTGTTCAATAGGATGGATTTCGAAATCGTCCAAAGAATGGCCAGGAAGGTTAAAATGTTGTGCTACTGGGGCATCAGCATTATGTTTTATATCCTGTTTGTGTCTAGTAGCACGTTCTCGAAAAGGATTTTGACTTTGACCAACATACTGTTTCCGACATCGCTTACAAGTGATAAGGTAAATAATGTTTGGTGAATCACAATGGAGGGGGTTACGGATCTGATCATGATTTTTCGTTTGTTCGGAGGAAAATTCCTCTTTCTGATCAGGCATAAAAGTATGCAGTCTACAACGAGGCTTTTTGCAATTAAATACCGCGCCACTACCATTTTGCAACGGTCTGTTGTGTTCAATCTTCAGTGGTTCGAAATCGGTAGTTTCAGCTGGACTTTCGAGCTTTTTCAGGGTTTGGGATTTCAGGCTACGCAAAAGGCGCAGCGAGTACCCTCTCGATCTGAGGGCGCCAAATAGAGTAGAACAAGCCTCATTGAAATTTACCTTATCACTTGAATTGCGGTGGAAACGAATGAGCTGTGATTTGATGATACCTTTAAATGTATGTTGAGGATGAAATGATTTTGTGTGCAACAATTGATGGGAATCAGTTGGTTTAAAATATACTCTATAATCTAAATGACCGGACGCCTGAAATTGCTTGCCTTTATACACGGTCACATCGAGAAAACAGAATTTTCACTGATAGTAGCTTTCAATTTAATATTTGGATCGTGATTGTTCAAAATTTCTAAAAATTCATCAAAATCTTCTTTTGAATGTTCCCAAATAATAAAAATGTCATCTAAATACCTGAGATATACGAGAGGATGCTTTGCACATTTGCTTAAGGCATTTTCCTCCCATTCCGCTACATAAATGCTTGCAAAATTAGGACTGAATCTTTTGCCCATAGGACAACCCATTATTTGTAGAAAATATTCTCCATTGAATTGAAAGTCATTACCTTTTAAGCTCAGCTCTAAAAGATCCAAAATTTGTTCATCCGGGCGTTTCGCATCCGGATATTTTTCAAATGCATTTTTAACTGATTTAACACCTTTATCAATATCAATATTCGTATACATACTGTCGATATCCAAAGTAGCCAGAATTGCATTTTTCGATATTTTCAATTTCGAAATTTTTGACAGGAAATCCTGTGTATTTTTTAGATAGCTCGGATGTCTATTTGCTATAGGTTTCAGATGATAATCAATTAATTCCGAGATGGCATAAGATTCCGAATTACAATCTGATACAATTGGCCTCCCGGCTGGAGTTAAGTCATCCGTCCATGAAGAACGGTCCTTGTGGATCTTTGGTAGGATATAAAATTGTCTTGTTTGAGCACTGAGCTTAGCTGTTAAATATTTCAATTGTTTTTTGGTAATGTGACCTTCGTCAAGGAGAAATTTTAAGATCTTATTGAATTTTTCGATATTACTAGGCCAAATAAGTGAATCTATTTTCTTATAATGTTTAGTAGAGCTGAGTTGTCTCATGGCTTCCTTTATATAATTATCCCGAGATAGAACAACTACCGACCCACCTTTGTCGGCTGGTTTCATTACCAATTTCTTATTTTTTCGGAGTTTCGTGAGGGCTCTCCGTTCACCAGCTGTTAAATTGTCTTTATCGGAGAGTATGTTCATGCTGAACACCTTTTGGATGATTCGTTTGCTAGCCTCAATAATTTCGGGATCTACTTCACTATCTGGAGGTGACCAACCAGATGATTCTGTAAAAGGAAGTTTCCGACCGCTGGAGTTTCTAAAGCGGTCGGCTAATTTCATTTGCCTAAGAAAATTACAGTTGTATGATGGTAAATTTGTTTGGTTATCAGTTTTAGGCTTTGGTGTTGGTACAAAAGTTAAACCGCGATCTAAAAGAGATTTCTCTTGGGTTGTTAGGTCATTGGTGCCAGACAGGTTAACCACATTAGTTCTAATCCCACATCTGTTAGGCGGCTGTTACCTTTGCCTTTACTTAGTTTAAATTTAGGTGGTTCAACCAGTGATCGTACATAATATTGGCGGTTCTCGTGGTCCAATGGATTAAATCCTGAGCAACATCAAACTTCGCGTCATCAATTTTTGGTATCACGTTAACGTCCTTCACTTTCCGAATGGTTTCGTTGATGATGCTCAGGGTTCTCCTCTCAGCCTGAGGGAGTTTTTGCGAAAAGTTTAGTTCAGCGAAATAAATTTTTGCTGATCTAAACTTGACCCTGATATCGCTAAGCATATTCCGCAACTGCTTAACTACGAGATCAGAATTATCGTTTCGAGAATTCACACCAATATTTAATAATATTTTTTGGGGACTGGACTGGCCCCTGTGCCCTTTAAACATAGAGCGCAGATGATTGAATTTGGCGCCGGGGTAACACTCCACCTGGATGTCCGGATGGGGATTTCGATCAATGCGTCCTAAATTTGAACTTCCAATCATAAGGATGTTTTTACAAACATCGGGGAGGCGCCAATTCCTTTTGTCAAAATTAACTCCGCTTTTATGCCGAAACTGGGAGAATTTAGAATCAAATGAGCGGCCCGAGTTGCGGCTCGGTGATTTGACTTTCTCTGAGTACGATATACCTGGTTGAACCACACTAGAGGCAGGAGAAGGGGGAGAAGAAACAGAAACAGGAGAGGAAACAGAAGCAGGAGAAGAAACAGGAGGAGGAGGAGTTCTAGTGAGAGCACTAGGAGAACCAGAGAAGAAAGGCTGAGGAGGAGTAGGAGGTAGAGGAGCAATACGGGGCGAGACAGCGTTACTCAATTTGCGAGCATCTTCAGTCACAATATGGACCGGAGATGTTTGCAAATTGAGGCGCTTACTCTGAGAGAAAGAAGAAGTAGAAGGAAAAGAAGAGGGAGAAGTGCTTTGCCTTGATCTTTTCTTATTTTGCTTTTCGCGTTGGGGTAGAGGGACAACACGGGCCGGAGTTTGCTTGCTCCCTCCCGTATTGTTCCTTACTCCAGACGCTGGGCGAAGTTCCGAAATGTAAGACTCATAGGCCGAAATAGTCTTATCTGTCAACTTATTTTTAAAGTTCTTTTTAGCCCAGATCAAGGCACGCGCCGAAGCGCTGTTGAAGTCTATTTTGTCGAGTCCAGGAGGTGGTCGCATAGCCAAAGTTATCTTAGACTTCAACTGGTTTAAATTTACCTTATAATGCTCAACTAAAGCATTTAACGTTTCATTGGCCCATCCCACACTAATCTGTCGAAAAACAGAAAAAATGTGTGGGGTGGGAAGAGCTGGCTTTAGAAAGCCACCTAACTCATCTACTTTCTTCTCCAGCTGTTTCGGGAAATCCCGATTTGCCAAATGGTGCTCTAATAGCCCAATGTGGTGCAAACATTGAAGCACCTGAAACAAAGCCTTGACCAGCCTAGAATAAGCCTGGAACGATTGGTCCTGGCCAGTTCCGGACTGGGCAACTCTCTGCCTCAGATGCATCTGCCCTTTTCTTGCCATTGTTAAAGAAAGTAGTTGAATTAAGTATAAATAAAATATAAAAGTGATGAAATAAATAAAATTGAAAAATTAGATATTACCTATTAAAGAAGATACCTGGATTGGTTGCAGTCTTCAGCAAAGGTAGAAAATAATCCGTCTGTCTCGACGCGTTTCGCTTGGTTTGGCTTTTTCAAAGAGACTTTGAGGAAAATGATTCCAACTTTGGGAGGGCATGCATGGTATATATCCATATGTGGGCTGGGGGTGTTTTTCACAGCTCAGTACATAATTAAACTCGGTAACAAGCTGACAAATGTCACTCATCTAATTAATTCTTTTCAATCTGAGATGTCCCAAGTTTGTTTTTCACAACTCAGTTTGTGTCGTCCAAACAAATTAGATGAAGCCCTATTGATTGGCTTCCATTGAATTTTAATCAGTCAGTGAGTGGTTTGCTTTACTGACCCCATGAAGCCCTATTGGTTGGCTTTAATTTAAGTAAAACCAATCGGGAGCGGTTTGCTTTACTGGCTTCAGAAGTATGTGAAAATAATATGAAAAAATGGTTTGATAAAATATATTGAGACTAAAGAAATAAATGAAAAAATAACGCCAAAGATCATGATGCCTCACGAATGTTATCAGTTGGAACGAATATCCCCCGACGGAGGTTCATGACGGAAAATATTTTACACTACGTAGAAATTGTGTGTTTTACCTTCTGAACCTCTACATTGTGTGAAAGGTATGAAAAATTAAAAGTAAAAATAAAAATAATAATTTAAATAAATGAATCAACCAAATAAATAAATAAATAAATAAATAAATAAATAAATAAATAAATAAATAAATAAATAAAAATGAATAAAAAATTAAAAATAATCAATAAATAAATATATAAATAAATAATAATTTTATTTAGGAAATACATACACATGATTGAAATTAGAACCTATTTTGTTTTTGGGCACATATGAACTCTGGCACTCGCCTGTGTGTGTTTGAGGTTAAAAAACCGCACTGGCACAGACATTTCATACTGAAACGTTTTTTTTCTTTTAATATGCCGCCGAAAAATTGTTTTCATTTACTGAACCCTGATGGGTTTCAAACATGACAAAAAATTACATAAAATTGATTTAAACTAAGTGATGAGCTTAGGAACTGGTTAAACTGACTGGCAAAAATTGATGTTATTCATTGATGGGCTCTAATTTAATCCTTACAAGGATGTTACGCAAGCTTTTGTTTTTCTTATAGGCGATGACAGGTCGAAGATTCAAAGGTTCATTTAATTTAGCATTGGTAAAATTGAATTCATGTTTTAACATTTTTGCTATTTCGATATTCATTCTGTTGTACGTTAAAGTGAAAGGAATGATGGACCTCCTTTCGCATTCGCCCTCTGATATGTTCATACCAAATGGCCAGAGGGTTTGAAGCGTCTTGATCCAAAAAGCTTCACGTTTTTTTCTAAATTCATCCGTTTCTTCTAATGTGTCTTTAATTGGTGGTTGTTCAATAGGATGGATTTCGAAATCGTCCAAAGAATGGCCAGGAAGGTTAAAATGTTGTGCTACTGGGGCATCAGCATTATGTTTTATATCCTGTTTGTGTCTAGTAGCACGTTCTCGAAAAGGATTTTGACTTTGACCAACATACTGTTTCCGACATCGCTTATAAGTGATAAGGTAAATAATGTTTGGTGAATCACAATGGAGGGGGTTACGGATCTGATAATGATTTTTCGTTTGTTCGGAGGAAAATTCCTCTTTCTGATCAGGCATAAAAGTATGCAGTCTACAACGAGGCCTTTTGCAATTAAATACCGCGCCACTACCATTTTGCAACGGTCTGTTGTGTTCAATCTTCAGTGGTTCGAAATCGGTAGTTTCAGCTGGACTTTCGAGCTTTTTCAGGGTTTGGGATTTCAGGCTACGCAAAAGGCGCAGCGAGTACCCTCTCGATCTGAGGGCGCCAAATAGAGTAGAACAAGCCTCATTGGAATTTACCTTATCACTTGAATTGCGGTGGAAACGAATGAGCTGTGATTTGATGATACCTTTAAATGTATGTTGAGGATGAAATGATTTTGTGTGCAACAATTGATGGGAATCAGTTGGTTTAAAATATACTTTATAATCTAAATGACCGGACGCCTGAAATTGCTTGCCTTTATACACGGTCACATCGAGAAAATCAACAGAATTTTCACTGATAGTAGCTTTCAATTTAATATTTGGATCGTGATTGTTCAAAATTTCTAAAAATTCATCAAAATCTTCTTTTGAATGTTCCCAAATAATAAAAATGTCATCTAAATACCTGAGATATACGAGAGGATGCTTTGCACATTTGCTTAAGGCATTTTCCTCCCATTCCGCTACATAAATGCTTGCAAAATTAGGACTGAATCTTTTGCCCATAGGACAACCCATTATTTGTAGAAAATATTCTCCATTGAATTGAAAGTCATTACCTTTTAAGCTCAGCTCTAAAAGATCCAAAATTTGTTCATCCGGGCGTTTCGCATCCGGATATTTTTCAAATGCATTTTTAACTGATTTAACACCTTTATCAATATCAATATTCGTATACATACTGTCGATATCCAAAGTAGCCAGAATTGCATTTTTCGATATTTTCAATTTCGAAATTTTTGACAGGAAATCCTGTGTATTTTTTAGATAGCTCGGATGTCTATTTGCTATAGGTTTCAGATGATACTCACACACCCTACGCGGGACTACTGATTTAACCACCCCTTTATGCCGAACCGAGCAGCACAGCAACTCCTTCCTTCATTCTACCAAAAGACTGTGGAATACATTACCCACCGAAATAAGGCTCAATAAATCACTTCCCAACTTCAAAGAATTTCTAGACTCCAACAGGCTAAGATTACCTAAATTCTACTATAACCACAAATCCCGTAAGGCACCAATCTTACACTGTAGACTCTGATTACACTGCAGTAATCTTAACGATGACTTGTTCAATAACCACCCCTCGGGGCATTATGCATGTTTGTGTTGCGAACGCGAAACAACTGATCACTACTTCTTCCAGTGTTCGACCCCATAAGAATAGACACTCTTGGTAAATTACCATATCTGATAAATACAAGCATATTCGTATACGGAAGTGAATTCTACCCAAATGTAATCAACAGAGAAATCTTCGAAACTGTTCACACATTCATTAGTCGATCAAACAGGTTTTCCTAACACCCCTCCCCCGTATGTCACCAACAATGTGACAATATAAGAAATGTCGCTTTTCAAGGCCGGACCGCGCCTGTATAACCTATCCAAACCTGGCACCACCACTTGTCAGCAGCAGGAGCCTGTTAACCTTGATCACTGCTTCTCCGAATCTTGTCATAGACACTTACCTCTCTGTCTTTTTTCCACGTATTTAAAGTCTATGCCACTGCAGCAGGGGGGGGGGGGGAACAAGTGACTTACCTCTCGGTTCCCTGCTCCTTCTCCCTATCTCTTTCCTCTCTTTCTCACATCATTTTTTTTCTTCCCTCTGTGTGTGTGTGTTCATGTGTGTGTGTGTGTGTGTGTGAGAGGGTGTTTGTATTTCAAATGACACAATCATGTTTTAGAGGAATTTTTGAATGTTGGTTTCTGATCCCCCGCCGGGATTCGAACCTTCGGCAACACCGCCTGGCAATCAGGAGTCCAGCGTCTAAACCACTAGACCATTGCACACCGTCAAAAACGATGGCTGGAATCTAGCTTTTTAGATGAAGTCCTCATGATTACTTGGTTCATCTTCGTTTCGGCAGCAGCATGAAAGTGTGGAACGCGCTGGCTACAGTACGACGAAAGTGCTGTGGATGGCCTCAGACGAAGACTGGCACGGGCTTGTGTGTGTTTTTCAAATGACACAATCATGTTTTAGAGGAATTTTTGAATGTTGGTTTCTGATCCCCCGCCGGGATTCGAACCTTCGGCAACACCGCCTGGCAATCAGGAGTCCAGTGTCTAAACCACTAGACCATTGCACACCGTCAAAAACGATGGCTGGAATCTAGCTTTTTAGATGAAGTCCTCATGATTACTTGGTTCATCTTCGTTTCGGCAGCAGCATGAAAGTGTGGAACGCGCTGGCTACAGTACGACGAAAGTGCTGTGGATGGCCTCAGACGAAGACTGGCACGGGCTTGTGTGTGTTTTTCAAATGACACAATCATGTTTTAGAGGAATTTTTGAATGTTGGTTTCTGATCCCCCGCCGGGATTCGAACCTTCGGCAACACCGCCTGGCAATCAGGAGTCCAGCGTCTAAACCACTAGACCATTGCACACCGTCAAAAACGATGGCTGGAATCTAGCTTTTTAGATGAAGTCCTCATGATTACTTGGTTCATCTTCGTTTCGGCAGCAGCATGAAAGTGTGGAACGCGCTGGCTACAGTACGACGAAAGTGCTGTGGATGGCCTCAGACGAAGACTGGCACGGGCTTGTGTGTGTTTTTCAAATGACACAATCATGTTTTAGAGGAATTTTTGAATGTTGGTTTCTGATCCCCCGCCGGGATTCGAACCTTCGGCAACACCGCCTGGCAATCAGGAGTCCAGCGTCTAAACCACTAGACCATTGCACACCGTCAAAAACGATGGCTGGAATCTAGCTTTTTAGATGAAGTCCTCATGATTACTTGGTTCATCTTCGTTTCGGCAGCAGCATGAAAGTGTGGAACGCGCTGGCTACAGTACGACGAAAGTGCTGTGGATGGCCTCAGACGAAGACTGGCACGGGCTTGTGTGTGTTTTTCAAATGACACAATCATGTTTTAGAGGAATTTTTGAATGTTGGTTTCTGATCCCCCGCCGGGATTCGAACCTTCGGCAACACCGCCTGGCAATCAGGAGTCCAGCGTCTAAACCACTAGACCATTGCACACCGTCAAAAACGATGGCTGGAATCTAGCTTTTTAGATGAAGTCCTCATGATTACTTGGTTCATCTTCGTTTCGGCAGCAGCATGAAAGTGTGGAACGCGCTGGCTACAGTACGACGAAAGTGCTGTGGATGGCCTCAGACGAAGACTGGCACGGGCTTGTGTGTGTTTTTCAAATGACACAATCATGTTTTAGAGGAATTTTTGAATGTTGGTTTCTGATCCCCCGCCGGGATTCGAACCTTCGGCAACACCGCCTGGCAATCAGGAGTCCAGCGTCTAAACCACTAGACCATTGCACACCGTCAAAAACGATGGCTGGAATCTAGCTTTTTAGATGAAGTCCTCATGATTACTTGGTTCATCTTCGTTTCGGCAGCAGCATGAAAGTGTGGAACGCGCTGGCTACAGTACGACGAAAGTGCTGTGGATGGCCTCAGACGAAGACTGGCACGGGCTTGTGTGTGTTTTTCAAATGACACAATCATGTTTTAGAGGAATTTTTGAATGTTGGTTTCTGATCCCCCGCCGGGATTCGAACCTTCGGCAACACCGCCTGGCAATCAGGAGTCCAGCGTCTAAACCACTAGACCATTGCACACCGTCAAAAACGATGGCTGGAATCTAGCTTTTTAGATGAAGTCCTCATGATTACTTGGTCCATCTTCGTTTCGGCAGCAGCATGAAAGTGTGGAACGCGCTGGCTACAGTACGACGAAAGTGCTGTGGATGGCCTCAGACGAAGACTGGCACGGGCTTGTGTGTGTTTTTCAAATGACACAATCATGTTTTAGAGGAATTTTTGAATGTTGGTTTCTGATCCCCCGCCGGGATTCGAACCTTCGGCAACACCGCCTGGCAATCAGGAGTCCAGCGTCTAAACCACTAGACCATTGCACACCGTCAAAAACGATGGCTGGAATCTAGCTTTTTAGATGAAGTCCTCATGATTACTTGGTTCATCTTCGTTTCGGCAGCAGCATGAAAGTGTGGCACGCGCTGGCTACAGTACGACGAAAGTGCTGTGGATGGCCTCAGACGAAGACTGGCACGGGCTTGTGTGTGTTTTTCAAATGACACAATCATGTTTTTGAGGAATTTTTGAATGTTGGTTTCTGATCCCCCGCCGGGATTCGAACCTTCGGCAACACCGCCTGGCAATCAAGAGTCCAGCGTCTAAACCACTAGACCATTGCACACCGTCAAAAACGATGGCTGGAATCTAGCTTTTTAGATGAAGTCCTCATGATTACTTGGTTCATCTTCGTTTCGGCAGCAGCATGAAAGTGTGGAACGCGCTGGCTACAGTACGACGAAAGTGCTGTGGATGGCCTCAGACGAAGACTGGCACGGGCTTGTGTGTGTTTTTCAAATGACACAATCATGTTTTAGAGGAATTTTTGAATGTTGGTTTCTGATCCCCCGCCGGGATTCGAACCTTCGGCAACACCGCCTGGCAATCAGGAGTCCAGCGTCTAAACCACTAGACCATTGCACACCGTCAAAAACAATGGCTGGAATCTAGCTTTTTAGATGAAGTCCTCATGATTACTTGGTTCATCTTCGTTTCGGCAGCAGCATGAAAGTGTGGAACGCGCTGGCTACAGTACGACGAAAGTGCTGTGGATGGCCTCAGACGAAGACTGGCACGGGCTTGTGTGTGTTTTTCAAATGACACAATCATGTTTTAGAGGAATTTTTGAATGTTGGTTTCTGATCCCCCGCCGGGATTCGAACCTTCGGCAACACCGCCTGGCAATCAGGAGTCCAGCGTCTAAACCACTAGACCATTGCACACCGTCAAAAACGATGGCTGGAATCTAGCTTTTTAGATGAAGTCCTCATGATTACTTGGTTCATCTTCGTTTCGGCAGCAGCATGAAAGTGTGGAACGCGCTGGCTACAGTACGACGAAAGTGCTGTGGATGGCCTCAGACGAAGACTGGCACGGGCTTGTGTGTGTTTTTCAAATGACACAATCATGTTTTAGAGGAATTTTTGAATGTTGGTTTCTGATCCCCCGCCGGGATTCGAACCTTCGGCAACACCGCCTGGCAATCAGGAGTCCAGCGTCTAAACCACTAGACCATTGCACACCGTCAAAAACAATGGCTGGAATCTAGCTTTTTAGATGAAGTCCTCATGATTACTTGGTTCATCTTCGTTTCGGCAGCAGCATGAAAGTGTGGAACGCGCTGGCTACAGTACGACGAAAGTGCTGTGGATGGCCTCAGACGAAGACTGGCACGGGCTTGTGTGTGTTTTTCAAATGACACAATCATGTTTTAGAGGAATTTTTGAATGTTGGTTTCTGATCCCCCGCCGGGATTCGAACCTTCGGCAACACCGCCTGGCAATCAGGAGTCCAGCGTCTAAACCACTAGACCATTGCACACCGTCAAAAACGATGGCTGGAATCTAGCTTTTTAGATGAAGTCCTCATGATTACTTGGTTCATCTTCGTTTCGGCAGCAGCATGAAAGTGTGGAACGCGCTGGCTACAGTACGACGAAAGTGCTGTGGATGGCCTCAGACGAAGACTGGCACGGGCTTGTGTGTGTTTTTCAAATGACACAATCATGTTTTAGAGGAATTTTTGAATGTTGGTTTCTGATCCCCCGCCGGGATTCGAACCTTCGGCAACACCGCCTGGCAATCAGGAGTCCAGCGTCTAAACCACTAGACCATTGCACACCGTCAAAAACAATGGCTGGAATCTAGCTTTTTAGATGAAGTCCTCATGATTACTTGGTTCATCTTCGTTTCGGCAGCAGCATGAAAGTGTGGAACGCGCTGGCTACAGTACGACGAAAGTGCTGTGGATGGCCTCAGACGAAGACTGGCACGGGCTTGTGTGTGTTTTTCAAATGACACAATCATGTTTTAGAGGAATTTTTGAATGTTGGTTTCTG
This sequence comes from Pictodentalium vernedei, assembly GCA_031216915.1. Lineage (NCBI taxonomy): Eukaryota > Metazoa > Mollusca > Scaphopoda > Dentaliida > Dentaliidae > Pictodentalium > Pictodentalium vernedei. The sequence continues at coordinate 127,248,257 of CM062296.1, read as the reverse complement.
ATCCCCCGCCGGGATTCGAACCTTCGGCAACACCGCCTGGCAATCAGGAGTCCAGCGTCTAAACCACTAGACCATTGCACACCGTCAAAAACGATGGCTGGAATCTAGCTTTTTAGATGAAGTCCTCATGATTACTTGGTTCATCTTCGTTTCGGCAGCAGCATGAAAGTGTGGCACGCGCTGGCTACAGTACGACGAAAGTGCTGTGGATGGCCTCAGACGAAGACTGGCACGGGCTTGTGTGTGTTTTTCAAATGACACAATCATGTTTTAGAGGAATTTTTGAATGTTGGTTTCTGATCCCCCGCCGGGATTCGAACCTTCGGCAACACCGCCTGGCAATCAGGAGTCCAGCGTCTAAACCACTAGACCATTGCACACCGTCAAAAACGATGGCTGGAATCTAGCTTTTTAGATGAAGTCCTCATGATTACTTGGTCCATCTTCGTTTCGGCAGCAGCATGAAAGTGTGGAACGCGCTGGCTACAGTACGACGAAAGTGCTGTGGATGGCCTCAGACGAAGACTGGCACGGGCTTGTGTGTGTTTTTCAAATGACACAATCATGTTTTAGAGGAATTTTTGAATGTTGGTTTCTGATCCCCCGCCGGGATTCGAACCTTCGGCAACACCGCCTGGCAATCAGGAGTCCAGCGTCTAAACCACTAGACCATTGCACACCGTCAAAAACGATGGCTGGAATCTAGCTTTTTAGATGAAGTCCTCATGATTACTTGGTTCATCTTCGTTTCGGCAGCAGCATGAAAGTGTGGAACGCGCTGGCTACAGTACGACGAAAGTGCTGTGGATGGCCTCAGACGAAGACTGGCACGGGCTTGTGTGTGTTTTTCAAATGACACAATCATGTTTTAGAGGAATTTTTGAATGTTGGTTTCTGATCCCCCGCCGGGATTCGAACCTTCGGCAACACCGCCTGGCAATCAGGAGTCCAGCGTCTAAACCACTAGACCATTGCACACCGTCAAAAACGATGGCTGGAATCTAGCTTTTTAGATGAAGTCCTCATGATTACTTGGTTCATCTTCGTTTCGGCAGCAGCATGAAAGTGTGGAACGCGCTGGCTACAGTACGACGAAAGTGCTGTGGATGGCCTCAGACGAAGACTGGCACGGGCTTGTGTGTGTTTTTCAAATGACACAATCATGTTTTAGAGGAATTTTTGAATGTTGGTTTCTGATCCCCCGCCGGGATTCGAACCTTCGGCAACACCGCCTGGCAATCAGGAGTCCAGCGTCTAAACCACTAGACCATTGCACACCGTCAAAAACGATGGCTGGAATCTAGCTTTTTAGATGAAGTCCTCATGATTACTTGGTTCATCTTCGTTTCGGCAGCAGCATGAAAGTGTGGAACGCGCTGGCTACAGTACGACGAAAGTGCTGTGGATGGCCTCAGACGAAGACTGGCACGGGCTTGTGTGTGTTTTTCAAATGACACAATCATGTTTTAGAGGAATTTTTGAATGTTGGTTTCTGATCCCCCGCCGGGATTCGAACCTTCGGCAACACCGCCTGGCAATCAGGAGTCCAGCGTCTAAACCACTAGACCATTGCACACCGTCAAAAACGATGGCTGGAATCTAGCTTTTTAGATGAAGTCCTCATGATTACTTGGTCCATCTTCGTTTCGGCAGCAGCATGAAAGTGTGGAACGCGCTGGCTACAGTACGACGAAAGTGCTGTGGATGGCCTCAGACGAAGACTGGCACGGGCTTGTGTGTGTTTTTCAAATGACACAATCATGTTTTAGAGGAATTTTTGAATGTTGGTTTCTGATCCCCCGCCGGGATTCGAACCTTCGGCAACACCGCCTGGCAATCAGGAGTCCAGCGTCTAAACCACTAGACCATTGCACACCGTCAAAAACGATGGCTGGAATCTAGCTTTTTAGATGAAGTCCTCATGATTACTTGGTTCATCTTCGTTTCGGCAGCAGCATGAAAGTGTGGCACGCGCTGGCTACAGTACGACGAAAGTGCTGTGGATGGCCTCAGACGAAGACTGGCACGGGCTTGTGTGTGTTTTTCAAATGACACAATCATGTTTTTGAGGAATTTTTGAATGTTGGTTTCTGATCCCCCGCCGGGATTCGAACCTTCGGCAACACCGCCTGGCAATCAAGAGTCCAGCGTCTAAACCACTAGACCATTGCACACCGTCAAAAACGATGGCTGGAATCTAGCTTTTTAGATGAAGTCCTCATGATTACTTGGTTCATCTTCGTTTCGGCAGCAGCATGAAAGTGTGGAACGCGCTGGCTACAGTACGACGAAAGTGCTGTGGATGGCCTCAGACGAAGACTGGCACGGGCTTGTGTGTGTTTTTCAAATGACACAATCATGTTTTAGAGGAATTTTTGAATGTTGGTTTCTGATCCCCCGCCGGGATTCGAACCTTCGGCAACACCGCCTGGCAATCAGGAGTCCAGCGTCTAAACCACTAGACCATTGCACACCGTCAAAAACAATGGCTGGAATCTAGCTTTTTAGATGAAGTCCTCATGATTACTTGGTTCATCTTCGTTTCGGCAGCAGCATGAAAGTGTGGAACGCGCTGGCTACAGTACGACGAAAGTGCTGTGGATGGCCTCAGACGAAGACTGGCACGGGCTTGTGTGTGTTTTTCAAATGACACAATCATGTTTTAGAGGAATTTTTGAATGTTGGTTTCTGATCCCCCGCCGGGATTCGAACCTTCGGCAACACCGCCTGGCAATCAGGAGTCCAGCGTCTAAACCACTAGACCATTGCACACCGTCAAAAACGATGGCTGGAATCTAGCTTTTTAGATGAAGTCCTCATGATTACTTGGTTCATCTTCGTTTCGGCAGCAGCATGAAAGTGTGGAACGCGCTGGCTACAGTACGACGAAAGTGCTGTGGATGGCCTCAGACGAAGACTGGCACGGGCTTGTGTGTGTTTTTCAAATGACACAATCATGTTTTAGAGGAATTTTTGAATGTTGGTTTCTGATCCCCCGCCGGGATTCGAACCTTCGGCAACACCGCCTGGCAATCAGGAGTCCAGCGTCTAAACCACTAGACCATTGCACACCGTCAAAAACGATGGCTGGAATCTAGCTTTTTAGATGAAGTCCTCATGATTACTTGGTTCATCTTCGTTTCGGCAGCAGCATGAAAGTGTGGCACGCGCTGGCTACAGTACGACGAAAGTGCTGTGGATGGCCTCAGACGAAGACTGGCACGGGCTTGTGTGTGTTTTTCAAATGACACAATCGTGTTTTAGAGGAATTTTTGAATGTTGGTTTCTGATCCCCCGCCGGGATTCGAACCTTCGGCAACACCGCCTGGCAATCAAGAGTCCAGCGTCTAAACCACTAGACCATTGCACACCGTCAAAAACGATGGCTGGAATCTAGCTTTTTAGATGAAGTCCTCATGATTACTTGGTTCATCTTCGTTTCGGCAGCAGCATGAAAGTGTGGAACGCGCTGGCTACAGTACGACGAAAGTGCTGTGGATGGCCTCAGACGAAGACTGGCACGGGCTTGTGTGTGTTTTTCAAATGACACAATCATGTTTTAGAGGAATTTTTGAATGTTGGTTTCTGATCCCCCGCCGGGATTCGAACCTTCGGCAACACCGCCTGGCAATCAGGAGTCCAGCGTCTAAACCACTAGACCATTGCACACCGTCAAAAACAATGGCTGGAATCTAGCTTTTTAGATGAAGTCCTCATGATTACTTGGTTCATCTTCGTTTCGGCAGCAGCATGAAAGTGTGGAACGCGCTGGCTACAGTACGACGAAAGTGCTGTGGATGGCCTCAGACGAAGACTGGCACGGGCTTGTGTGTGTTTTTCAAATGACACAATCATGTTTTAGAGGAATTTTTGAATGTTGGTTTCTGATCCCCCGCCGGGATTCGAACCTTCGGCAACACCGCCTGGCAATCAGGAGTCCAGCGTCTAAACCACTAGACCATTGCACACCGTCAAAAACGATGGCTGGAATCTAGCTTTTTAGATGAAGTCCTCATGATTACTTGGTTCATCTTCGTTTCGGCAGCAGCATGAAAGTGTGGAACGCGCTGGCTACAGTACGACGAAAGTGCTGTGGATGGCCTCAGACGAAGACTGGCACGGGCTTGTGTGAGTTTTTCAAATGACACAATCATGTTTTAGAGGAATTTTTGAATGTTGGTTTCTGATCCCCCGCCGGGATTCGAACCTTCGGCAACACCGCCTGGCAATCAGGAGTCCAGCGTCTAAACCACTAGACCATTGCACACCGTCAAAAACGATGGCTGGAATCTAGCTTTTTAGATGAAGTCCTCATGATTACTTGGTTCATCTTCGTTTCGGCAGCAGCATTAAAGTGTGTTACGCGCTGGCTACAGTACGACGAAAGTGCTGTGGATGGCCTCAGACGAAGACTGGCACGGGCTTGTGTGTGTTTTTCAAATGACACAATCATGTTTTAGAGGAATTTTTGAATGTTGGTTTCTGATCCCCCGCCGGGATTCGAACCTTCGGCAACACCGCCTGGCAATCAGGAGTCCAGCGTCTAAACCACTAGACCATTGCACACCGTCAAAAACGATGGCTGGAATCTAGCTTTTTAGATGAAGTCCTCATGATTACTTGGTTCATCTTCGTTTCGGCAGCAGCATGAAAGTGTGGAACGCGCTGGCTACAGTACGACGAAAGTGCTGTGGATGGCCTCAGACGAAGACTGGCACGGGCTTGTGTGTGTTTTTCAAATGACACAATCATGTTTTAGAGGAATTTTTGAATGTTGGTTTCTGATCCCCCGCCGGGATTCGAACCTTCGGCAACACCGCCTGGCAATCAGGAGTCCAGCGTCTAAACCACTAGACCATTGCACACCGTCAAAAACAATGGCTGGAATCTAGCTTTTTAGATGAAGTCCTCATGATTACTTGGTTCATCTTCGTTTCGGCAGCAGCATGAAAGTGTGGAACGCGCTGGCTACAGTACGACGAAAGTGCTGTGGATGGCCTCAGACGAAGACTGGCACGGGCTTGTGTGTGTTTTTCAAATGACACAATCATGTTTTAGAGGAATTTTTGAATGTTGGTTTCTGATCCCCCGCCGGGATTCGAACCTTCGGCAACACCGCCTGGCAATCAGGAGTCCAGCGTCTAAACCACTAGACCATTGCACACCGTCAAAAACGATGGCTGGAATCTAGCTTTTTAGATGAAGTCCTCATGATTACTTGGTTCATCTTCGTTTCGGCAGCAGCATGAAAGTGTGGAACGCGCTGGCTACAGTACGACGAAAGTGCTGTGGATGGCCTCAGACGAAGACTGGCACGGGCTTGTGTGAGTTTTTCAAATGACACAATCATGTTTTAGAGGAATTTTTGAATGTTGGTTTCTGATCCCCCGCCGGGATTCGAACCTTCGGCAACACCGCCTGGCAATCAGGAGTCCAGCGTCTAAACCACTAGACCATTGCACACCGTCAAAAACGATGGCTGGAATCTAGCTTTTTAGATGAAGTCCTCATGATTACTTGGTTCATCTTCGTTTCGGCAGCAGCATTAAAGTGTGTTACGCGCTGGCTACAGTACGACGAAAGTGCTGTGGATGGCCTCAGACGAAGACTGGCACGGGCTTGTGTGTGTTTTTCAAATGACACAATCATGTTTTAGAGGAATTTTTGAATGTTGGTTTCTGATACCCCGCCGGGATTCGAACCTTCGGCAACACCGCCTGGCAATCAGGAGTCCAGCGTCTAAACCACTAGACCATTGCACACCGTCAAAAACGATGGCTGGAATCTAGCTTTTTAGATGAAGTCCTCATGATTACTTGGTTCATCTTCGTTTCGGCAGCAGCATGAAAGTGTGGAACGCGCTGGCTACAGTACGACGAAAGTGCTGTGGATGGCCTCAGACGAAGACTGACACGGGCTTGTGTGGCTTGTGTGTGTTTTTCAAATGACACAATCGTGTTTTAGAGGAATTTTTGAATGTTGGTTTCTGATCCCCCGCCGGGATTCGAACCTTCGGCAACACCGCCTGGCAATCAGGAGTCCAGCGTCTAAACCACTAGACCATTGCACACCGTCAAAAACGATGGCTGGAATCTAGCTTTTTAGATGAAGTCCTCATGATTACTTGGTTCATCTTCGTTTCGGCAGCAGCATGAAAGTGTGGAACGCGCTGGCTACAGTACGACGAAAGTGCTGTGGATGGCCTCAGATGAAGACTGGCACGGGCTTGTGTGTGTTTTTCAAATGACACAATCATGTTTTAGAGGAATTTTTGAATGTTGGTTTCTGATCCCCCGCCGGGATTCGAACCTTCGGCAACACCGCCTGGCAATCAGGAGTCCAGCGTCTAAACCACTAGACCATTGCACACCGTCAAAAACGATGGCTGGAATCTAGCTTTTTAGATGAAGTCCTCATGATTACTTGGTTCATCTTCGTTTCGGCAGCAGCATGAAAGTGTGGAACGCGCTGGCTACAGTACGACGAAAGTGCTGTGGATGGCCTCAGACGAAGACTGGCACGGGCTTGTGTGTGTTTTTCAAATGACACAATCATCCAAACCTGGCACCACCACTTGTCAGCAGCAGGAGCCTGTTAACCTTCTCCGAATCGTGTCATAGACACTTACCTCTCTGTCTTTTTTCCACGTATTTAAAGTCTATGCCACTGCAGCAGGGAGGGAACAAGTGACTTACCTCTCGGTTCCCTGCTCCTTCTTCCTATCTCTTTCCTCTCTTTCTCACATCATTTTTTTTCTTCCCTCTATGTGTGTGTGTTCATGTGTGTGTGTGTGTATGTGAGAGGGTGTTTGTATGTGTGTGTGTGTGTGTGTGTGTGTGTGTGTGTGTGTGTGTGTGTGTGTGTGTGTGTGTGTGTGTGTGTGTGTGTGCGTTTGTCTTACCAACTTGACGAGGTAACTAGACAAAAGAGTTTGCGTGTTTCGCCTTACCGAGGTATGAAAGACAAAAGAAACCCTTTACCTCGGTTGTTTTCCCAGAACTGTACCGGCAAAACGAGGTAGAAACCGTTAGTCCACACAAAGGACAAACAATGGGGTACCTCGGTATGTGGGGTAGACAAGACTGTGTGTGTGTGTGTGTGTGTGTGTGTATGTGGGTTTGTCTTACCAACTTGACGAGGTAAGTAGACAAAAGAGTTTGCGTGTTTCGCCTTACCGAGGTACAAAAGACAAAAGAAACCCTTTACCTCGGTTGTTTTCCCAGAACTGTACCGGCAAAACGAGGTAGAAACCGTTAGTCCACACAAAGGACAAACAATGGGGTACCTCGGTATGTAGGGTAGACAAGACTGTGTGTGTGTGTGTGTGTGTGTTGGGGGGGGGGGGGGTTGTGTGTGTGTGTGTGTGCGTTTGTCTTACCAACTTGACGAGGTAAGTAGACAAAAGAGTTTGCGTGTTTCGCCTTACCGAGGTACAAAAGACAAAAGAAACCCTTTACCTCGGTTGTTTTCCCAGAACTGTACCGGCAAAACGAGGTAGAAACCGTTAGTCCACACAAAGGACAAACAATGGGGTACCTCGGTATGTAGGGTAGACAAGACTGTGTGTGTGTGTGTGTGTGTGTGTGTGTGTGTGTGTGTGTGTGTGTGTGTGTGTGTGTGTGTGTGTGTGTGTGTGTGTGGGTTTGTTTTACCAACTTGACGAGGTAACTAGACAAAAGAGTTTGCGTGTTTTGCCTTACCGAGGTACAAAAGACAAAATAAACCCTTTACCTCGGTTGTTTTCCCAGAACTGTACCGGCAAAACGAGGTAGAAACCGTTAGTTCACACAAAGGACAAACAATGGGGTACCTCGGTATGTAGGGTAAACAAGACTCTGTGTGTGTGTGTGTGTGTGTGTGTTTGAGGTTAAAAAATCGCACTGGCACAGACATTTCATACTGAAACGTTTTTTTCTTTTAATATGCCGCCGAAAAATTGTTTTCATTTACTGAACCCTGATTGGTTTCAAACATAACAAAAAAGTACACAAAATTGATTTAAACTAAGTGATGAGCTTAGGAACTGGTTAAACTGACTGGCAGAAATTGGTGTTATTCATTGATGGGCTCTAATTTAGTCCTTACAAGGATGTTACGCAAGCTTTTGTTTTTCTTATAGGCGATGACAGGTCGAAGATTCAAAGGTTCATTTAATTTAGCATTGGTAAAATTGAATTCATCTTTTAACATTTTTGCTATTTCGATATTCATTCTGTTGTACGTTAAAGTGAAAGGAATGATGGACCTCCTTTCGCATTCGCCCTCTGATATGTTCATACCAAATGGCCAGAGAGTTTGAAGCGTATTGATCCAAAAAGCTTCACGTTTTTTTCTAAATTCATCCGTTTCTTCTAATGTGTCTTTAATTGATGGTTGTTCAATAGGATGGATTTCGAAATCGTCCAAAGAATGGCCAGGAAGGTTAAAATGTTGTGCTACTGGGGCATCAGCATTATGTTTTATATCCTGTTTGTGTCTAGTAGCACGTTCTCGAAAAGGATTTTGACTTTGACCAACATACTGTTTCCGACATCGCTTACAAGTGATAAGGTAAATAATGTTTGGTGAATCACAATGGAGGGGGTTACGGATCTGATAATGATTTTTCGTTTGTTCGGAGGAAAATTCCTCTTTCTGATCAGGCATAAAAGTATGCAGTCTACAACGAGGCTTTTTGCAATTAAATACCGCGCCACTACCATTCTGCAACGGTCTGTTGTGTTCAATCTTCAGTGGTTCGAAATCGGTAGTTTCAGCTGGACTTTCGAGCTTTTTCAGGGTTTGGGATTTCAGGCTACGCAAGAGACGCAGCGAGTACCCTCTCGATCTGAGGGCGCCAAATAGAGTAGAACAAGCCTCATTGAAATTTACCTTATCACTTGAATTGCGGTGGAAACGAATGAGTTGTGATTTGATGATACCTTTAAATGTATGTTGAGGATGAAATGATTTTGTGTGCAACAATTGATGTGAATCAGTTGGTTTAAAATACACTTTATAATCTAAATGACCGGACGCCTGAAATTGCTTGCCTTTATACACGGTCACATCGAGAAAATCAACAGAATTTTCACTGATAGTAGCTTTCAATTTAATATTTGGATCGTGATTGTTCAAAATTTCTAAAAATTCATCAAAATCTTCTTTTGAATGTTCCCAAATAATAAAAATGTCATCTAAATACCTGAGATATACGAGAGGATGCTTTGCACATTTGCTTAAGGCATTTTCCTCCCATTCCGCTACATAAATGCTTGCAAAATTAGGACTGAATCTTTTGCCCATAGGACAACCCATTATTTGTAGAAAATATTCTCCATTGAATTGAAAGTCATTACCTTTTAAGCTCAGCTCTAAAAGATCCAAAATTTGTTCATCCGGGCGTTTCGCATCCGGATATTTTTCAAATGCATTTTTAACTGATTTAACACCTTTATCAATATCAATGTTCGTATACATACTGTCGATATCCAAAGTAGCCAGAATTGCATTTTTCGATATTTTCAATTTCGAAATTTTTGACAGGAAATCCTGTGTATTTTTTAGATAGCTCGGATGTCTATTTGCTATAGGTTTCAGATGATAATCAATTAATTCCGAGATCGCATAAGATTCCGAATTACAATCTGATACAATTGGCCTCCCGGGTGGAGTTAAGTCATCCGTCCATGAAGAACGGTCCTTGTGGATCTTTGGTAGGATATAAAATTGTCTTGTTTGAGCACTGAGCTTAGCTGTTAAATATTTCAATTGTTTTTTGGTAATGTGACCTTCGTCGAGGAGAAATTTTAAGATCTTATTGAATTTTTCGATATTACTAGGCCAAATAAGTGAATCTATTTTCTTATAATGTTTAGTATTGCTGAGTTGTCTCATGGCTTCCTTTATATAATTATCCCGAGATAGAACAACTACCGACCCACCTTTGTCGGCTGGTTTAATTACTAATTTCTTATTTTTTCGAAGTTTCGTGAGGGCTCTCCGTTCACCAGCTGTTAAATTGTCTTTATCGGAGAGTATGTTCATGCTGAACACCTTTTGGATGATTCGTTTACTAGCCTCAATAATTTCGGGATCTACTTCACTATCTGGAGGTGACCAACCAGATGATTCTGTGAAAGGAAGTTTCCGACCGCTGGAGTTTCTAAAGCGGTCTGCTAATTTCATTTGCCTCAGAAAATTACAGTTGTATGATGGTAAATTTGTTTGGTTATCAGTTTTAGGCTTTGGTGCTGGTACAAAAGTTAAACCGCGATCTAGAAGAGATTTCTCTTGGGTTGTTAGGTCATTGGTGCCAGACAGGTTAACCACATTAGTTCCTAATCCCACATCTGTTAGGCGGCTGTTACCTTTGCCTTTACTTAGTTTAAATTTAGGTGGTTTAACCAGTGATCGTACATAATATTGGCGGTTCTCGTGGTCCAATGGATTAAATCCTGAGCAACATCAAACTTCGCGTCATCAATTTTTGGTATCACGTTAACGTCCTTCACTTTCCGAATGGTTTCGTTGATGATGCTCAGGGTTCTCCTCTCAGCCTGAGGGAGTTTTTGCGAAAAGTTTAGTTCAGCGAAATAAATTTTTGCTGATCTAAACTTGACCCTGATATCGCTAAGCATATTCCGCAACTGCTTAACTACGAGATCAGAATTATCGTTTCGAGAATTCACGCCAATATTTAATAATATTTTTTGGGGACTGGACTGGCCCCTGTGCCCTTTAAACATAGAGCGCAGATGATTGAATTTGGCGCCGGGGTAACACTCCACCTGGATGTCCGGATGGGGATTTCGATCAATGCGTCCTAAATTTGAACTTCCAATCATAAGGATGTTTTTACAAACATCGGGGAGGCGCCAATTCCTTTTGTCAAAATTAGCTCCGCTTTTATGCCGAAACTGGGAGAATTTAGAATCAAATGAGCGGCCCGAGTTGCGGCTCGGTGATTTGACTTTCTCTGAGTACGATATACCTGGTTGAACCACACTAGAGGCAGGAGAAGGGGCAGAAGAAACAGAAGCAGGAGAGGAAACAGAAACAGGAGAAGAAACAGAAGGAGGAGGAGGAGTTCTAGTGAGAGCACTAGGAGAACTAGAGAAGAAAGGCTGAGGAGGAGTAGGAGGTAGAGGAACAAGACGAGGCGAGACAGCGTTACTCAATTTGCGAGCATCTTCAGTCACAATATGGACCGGAGATGTTTGCAAATTGAGGCGCTTACTCTGAGAGAAAGAAGAAGTAGAAGGAAAAGAAGAGGGAGAAGTGCTTTGCCTTGATCTTTTCTTATTTTGCTTTTCGCGTTGGGGTAGAGGGACAACACGGGCCGGAGTTTGCTTGCTCCCTCCCGTATTGTTCCTTACTCCAGACGCTGGGCGAAGTTCCGAAATGTAAGACTGATAGGCCGAAATCGTCTTATCTGTCAACTTATTTTTAAAGTTTTTTTGAGCCCAGATCAAGGCACGCGCCGAAGCGCTGTTGAAGTCTATTTTTTCGAGTCCAGGAGGTGGTCGCATAGCCAAAGTTATCTTAGACTTCAACTGATTTAAATTTATCTTGTAATGCTCAACTAAAGCATTTAACGTTTGGTTGGCCCATCCCACACTAATCTGTCGAAAAACAGAAAAAATGTGTGGGGTGGGAAGAGCCGGCTTTAGAAAGCCACCTAACTCATCTACTTTCTTCTCCAACTGCTTCGGGAAATCCCGTTTGGCCAAATGCTGCTCTAGGAGCCCAATATGGTGCATACACTGAATCACCTGGAAAAGGGCCTTGACCAATCTAGAATAGGCCTGGAACGATTGTTCCTGGCCTCTTCCAGACTGGGCAACTCTCTTTCCCTGATGATTCTGTCTTTTTTGAGCCATTTGAAGAATAGGTAGATGAATAAAAATGAAATTAAAATGAAGAAATGAAATAAATTAAAATGAAATCTAGATATTACCTATTAGAGAAGATACCTGGATTGGTTGTACTCTTCAGCAAAGGTAGAAAATAATCCGTCTGTCTCATCTTCGTTTCGGCAGCAGCATGAAAGTGTGGAACGCGCTGGCTACAGTACGACGAAAGTGCTGTGGATGGCCTCAGACGAAGACTGGCACGGGCTTGTGTGTGTTTTTCAAATGACACAATCATCCAAACCTGGCACCACCACTTGTCAGCAGCAGGAGCCTGTTAACCTTCTCCGAATCGTGTCATAGACACTTACCTCTCTGTCTTTTTTCCACGTATTTAAAGTCTATGCCACTGCAGCAGGGAGGGAACAAGTGACTTACCTCTCGGTTCCCTGCTCCTTCTTCCTATCTCTTTCCTCTCTTTCTCACATCATTTTTTTTCTTCCCTCTATGTGTGTGTGTTCATGTGTGTGTGTGTGTATGTGAGAGGGTGTTTGTATGTGTGTGTGTGTGTGTGTGTGTGTGTGTGTGTGTGTGTGTGTGTGTGTGTGTGTGTGTGTGTGTGTGTGTGTGTGCGTTTGTCTTACCAACTTGACGAGGTAACTAGACAAAAGAGTTTGCGTGTTTCGCCTTACCGAGGTATGAAAGACAAAAGAAACCCTTTACCTCGGTTGTTTTCCCAGAACTGTACCGGCAAAACGAGGTAGAAACCGTTAGTCCACACAAAGGACAAACAATGGGGTACCTCGGTATGTGGGGTAGACAAGACTGTGTGTGTGTGTGTGTGTGTGTGTGTATGTGGGTTTGTCTTACCAACTTGACGAGGTAAGTAGACAAAAGAGTTTGCGTGTTTCGCCTTACCGAGGTACAAAAGACAAAAGAAACCCTTTACCTCGGTTGTTTTCCCAGAACTGTACCGGCAAAACGAGGTAGAAACCGTTAGTCCACACAAAGGACAAACAATGGGGTACCTCGGTATGTAGGGTAGACAAGACTGTGTGTGTGTGTGTGTGTGTGTTGGGGGGGGGGGGTTGTGTGTGTGTGTGTGTGCGTTTGTCTTACCAACTTGACGAGGTAAGTAGACAAAAGAGTTTGCGTGTTTCGCCTTACCGAGGTACAAAAGACAAAAGAAACCCTTTACCTCGGTTGTTTTCCCAGAACTGTACCGGCAAAACGAGGTAGAAACCGTTAGTCCACACAAAGGACAAACAATGGGGTACCTCGGTATGTAGGGTAGACAAGACTGTGTGTGTGTGTGTGTGTGTGTGTGTGTGTGTGTGTGTGTGTGTGTGTGTGTGTGTGTGTGTGTGTGTGTGTGTGTGTGTGTGTGTGTGGGTTTGTTTTACCAACTTGACGAGGTAACTAGACAAAAGAGTTTGCGTGTTTTGCCTTACCGAGGTACAAAAGACAAAATAAACCCTTTACCTCGGTTGTTTTCCCAGAACTGTACCGGCAAAACGAGGTAGAAACCGTTAGTTCACACAAAGGACAAACAATGGGGTACCTCGGTATGTAGGGTAAACAAGACTCTGTGTGTGTGTGTGTGTGTGTGTGTGTGTGTGTGTGTGTGTGTGTGTGTGTGTGTGTGTGTGTGTGTGTGTGTGTGTGTGTGTGTGTGTGTGGGTGTGTGTGCGTGCGTGCGTGCGTGCGTGCGTGCGTGCGTGTGTGTGTGTGTGTGTCTGTGTGTGTGTGTGTGTCTGTGTGTGTATGGGCGCGAGTCTATGCGTGTGAGTGAATGCGTACCCATTCAACTGATTTAGGCAAAGGCTACAAGTACAATGTGTTTGTCACGCTATATAACTTCTTTTGTGATAAAAACCTGTGCCACGGAAACAGCCTAGTATAAGCTACACAGCTTGTTGCTGAATCCGTTTCCATCATCCAAACTCATCTGTATCAATTGTACCTATGTTTTCATTACTTGCTGTTGGAAATAAATACTGTTTAAACTAATGCTATCCTGTTGAGCAGGATAGTGTCCCCACATTCAGCCTCTGGGGACCTCATTCTGCAGATGACAGTCTTCTTATTTTCAGGCTTGGTTCCGGCAACCTAGTTCTGTATAGAGATCAGTAGGCAGAGTGCCTTGAGCGAACATCGAACAATCGATGGTTTTTATTTAAATCAGATTTTTTTTTTTATTTAAATCGATTTATTTGATTTTTATTTCCATACTGTAAATTATTCACCAGAGGCTACTTTTTCTCACATGATCCTTTAGATAAAAGAAACTGAGTGTATTGACAGGAGTTTGTATCAATGTCTGCCCAAAGAATGGACACAAATAACTGATACAAAAACATTTACCCGTGTTAACCATTTCAGTCTTTAAGGTGGTATGAGGGGAAGAATTCCAGAATATATTTGGCACAGAATAGACATTTGGCATAGATGGAAATAGAGAGGAATCATTGAAACTTGTGTTTTCGCACTGTTATAGCATTGCTGGATGAAAGATGACTTCTTGAAAAACATTTTTGATACTTTTGATACTTATATCACTGATGGTTAATCTTGGAGTTGATTTCCTATTTTTGACGGGTTCATTGAACGATTGTGATATATATGGTTTAAAATCTATGTTCACTTAACCCTTTACCTAACCTGAAAAGCAGACGACACTTGCAAAAATAATTCTTGAATAACTAATTTTTTTCATTTTTTGTCTCAAAAACATAGGTTATGACCCCTCGTTGGAACGAGCTCGACGAGATCGTTCCAACGAGGGGTCATAACCTATGTTTTTGAGACAAAAAATGAAAAAAATAATGAAAATTAACTGGCGACTTTTGAGAATAGCGCTGGCCGGTTTTGGCCGTTACGTTAGGTAAAGGGTTAAATATAGTTTTATTCATGTTAGCTGAAAATTATATAAACTTATAAAAGATTCGGGAACATTTAATTTCCCTACAACATGTTCCAGCAGACAAGACACAATAGGATGTATATTCCAACTCCATGGAGTAGTTCTGACTGTCATAAACAAGGGCTAATAACAATAGTTCAGCAGTTAATATGCATTCCATCTTGTTTCAGCTCATTTCCAAGTTGTTTTGAAAATATTTCTGAATATTTGTAAATTTTTGATTTAAATCAATGATTTTAAAAAAAAAAAAATCATTAATTTAAATCATGATTTAAATCAATGATTTAAATCAATTGATTTAAATCAGCCAACCCTGGCACTGCATTGCGGTCACGAGCAAGGTGTGTGTGCTTTGTTGACTCGCCCTATTTCAAATTTGTTTCTCCGTCCATTGTCGGGAAGATATCCCACCCCGTTCGAGGAGTCCAAATCATTAATGCCGAGACGGCAGATTAACCGGCTTAACAAATATACTTCCCAAATAGTAATCCACAAGCTTTGTTGGTAGTACATTTTGCATTATTCCAATAATATTCGCATCCAGTCCAACAAGGTAGCGCAGATGAGGAAGTATGGATGTCGCAGCGTGTACATAGGCATCAATGACATATTCTATCTTGGATGAAGCAAAATTATCAATTTGTTGTTGGAAGAAACAAACAGCTGAAAAAATGAAAAAAATAAAACATTTATTGTAACATCGAGTTGATGATATTACATACATACCTATACTACTCAAAGTTTGCTAAGCACCAAGAACATCCAACTACCTGTTTTACGTTTTAGTTGAAATATTGTAATGAAAAGTGTATATATTTTTTATTTAATTATATCTTTAATAATTTAAGTACCGACATTAAGATTTTATTTGTGTTTGACATAATTATTTAGCTTTTGAATACGATAACCATGGAAAATGGATATTATAAGTAAAAGAGGAAATTTTTCAATATGCCAAAAAGTTGATGGAGCGAACTGCTATAATTCAATATCGAGTATGAGACCCATTACTGTTAATTACGGCTTGACAACGCCTTCTCATGCTCCCAATCAGGGTCCCGGTGGTCCTTTGTGGGATGTTGTTCCATTCTTGGACCAGCATGGCACCAAACTCCTGGACACTTCTTGGCTGGACTGGACGGGCTGAAATTGCAAGCTACAACTCATTCCAGACATGTTCGATTGGATAGAGGTCAGGGGATCTTGCTGGCCAGTCCATACGCTCAATCCCCTCCCTCTATCGGTACTCCAACAGCATGGACAACATGAGGATGGGCATTATCGTCCATCATAATGAATCTATCACCCACTGCACCTGCATCCAATGTGATGTCGACATCCAGGATCTCATCAATATACCGTCGTGGAGTCAATGTACCAGGTTGATAGACACAAATCTCTGTACGTCCATCCCAGCTGATACCGCACCAGACCATGATTGACCCTCCACCATAGCGATCATGCTCAGCAATGGTGGCTGCATGGAATCGCTCTCCTGGTCTTCTCCATACCCTAGAACGCCTATCTGTGTGGTCTAGGCAGTACCTTTACTCATCTGTAAAAAGGACAGGTCGCCAATCTTCTCTGATCCATCCAACGTGGTCCATGGCCCATTCATATTGTGCCTGGCGGTGGTCCTGGGACAGCGGAAAGCAAATACATGGTCTTCTCGATCGGTGACCACGTGCAACCTTGCCCGGATCGTCTGCATCGAAAAATTTACCCCGGATGCATTCTGAAGGTCACTGCAAAGCTGGATCGCTGTGGCAAAGCGGTTCCTATGGGCCTGAATGATCAAAAACCGGTCTTCAGCTGCAGATGTTGCCCCGTCTCTGCCACCACCATGCCGTCTTACTGGTGTGCCATACTGCTGAAATCGTGTCCATGCTCTGGTGATCACCGTATGGTGCACACCAAGGGCTGCACCAACCTGACGATGGGTAGCCCCTTGCTCCACCATTCCAACAGCCCGCCACATTTCTGCTCTTACATTTGCATTTGCCATATGCAATCATTAAATCACAAGGGTTTGTGTTGAAATGAAGATTGAATACCCTACACATGTCATGTACATGTAGACAGTACACGAAAACATCATGAAAATCAAGGAGTACATGCTTTCCATGACTGTCAGAAACGTCTGCCTATCAGTAGAGCTAATGTAAACCCTGGGGACCATCTCAATACATTCCTCAATCATATCCACCAAAAATATCGCAAATATGTCACAAGCAAATTTCACAATGATGTGTCAAATATTTGATGCTTAGCAAACATTGAGTAGTATCGATTAACCATTTACACTCAGATGTCAAAATGTGGGAATTCCAAGTATCAATGTTTTCCCGTTATGCAACTATGAATTTAACTAATACAATCTTGCTGACAGAGCCCAACTCTAGCTGAATTATGCAGGGACGCCGGAGCGAATTTCGGATTGGGGGAGGGAGGGGGGGTTAGGGCATGACGGGCCGACCCTAGTTTATTAACACTCAGTATACAAACCACGAATACTATTCTCGATTGAGTCTCAATCGAGAATAGTATTCGTGGTTTGTATACTGAGTGTTAATAAACTCAATTTTTGACATGATGTGAAAAATATACGCAGTTCGCGTTTGATAAGATTATGCCCCCCCCCCCCCCCCCCCCCCCCCCCCCACACACACACAGGCGGCCTGTGTGAGGGGCATAATCTTATCAAACGCGACTGGCGACTTTTACTTGATAACCCGCACATTCATTCAAGGGACGAACAAAGAATGACTTATGATCATGTCCTTTTGGGTTATCTCCCCTTAACCGTTACACAAGACAGTGACTGACATTTCTTGCGGAAACTGGATACAAGAATGTTGTGGAAACATTTAGGCTTGGTCGTTTATCAGACAGGGTTGGGGTATTCGTATTCGTGTTCGGTATTCAGTCGTATTCAATACATTTTTTCAAGTATTCGAAGGTATTCAGTATTCATGCAATTTTAAAGTATTCGTATTCGTATTCGTATTCGAATACAGTCATATTTGAGGTGTATTCATGAATACTTTTTGAATACTTTTTGAATACTTTACTTGTTTGTGTCCAAGATGTCATCAAGGAACAAATCGCTAGTTTTTATTCATTACAAAATGCCAGATAATCCATCTGGTACTATAAAAGTTCAATGTAAGCACTGTCCAACATTCACATCAGGTCCATCAAATAGTACATCAAACTTCATACTACACATGAAGGTAAGTTCAATTATTTATCTGCCTTTTGATAGCAAACTCTTCATTGTTCAAATATTGTTTCACTGTAAATTGAACATTGTAATTGTACAGATTATTCAAAGGATATCAGTCTGGCCAAAGTATTAATTTTTAATCCCTAAACAACTCCCGTAGATCATTTTAAGAAGAAACTTGCAATTAACGACAATGTCGTCCCTGGGTTTTATTATGTGGGTAGCAGAAAGGAACAAATTGTTCACACGAAGCTGCGGTTAAATTGTAATGATTTAAACGGACATAAATTTGATAGATTTATAAGTGATAATGCATCTTGTGGCTGCGGTCATGTATATGAAGACACTGAACACTATTTATTAATGTGTCCTCTATATGCAGAACAAAGAAATTCGCTTCTAATAAAATTGGGCCACGCCACTAATATCACTCTTATGCTATATGGGGATACGGAGAAAACTGCCTTGGAAAACGCCAGTATATTTAGTGCGGTTCAAGAATATATTAGGGAAACGATGAGATTCCAGTGACTGGTTTATTTCCAGTCGAAAAGAACCCTGACAATGACCTTTGCTGTATTGGGCGAGAGAGATTTTAGTGGGCCTATCATATAAATGAAAGTAGATTGCCTCCACACCCAATAGATAGGTAAATTATTTAAAGTAAATGGTGGGATATAGTATGGTACTTTCTCTTTCTTTCCACTTCACTGGATCAGTTTCTGTTTTGTGTACAGTTGCACCTGCACCATTGTATTGTACTGTATTGTATTTCTCTGTAGGGTACGGCGTTAATATAGGCATTGCCCTGTTCGCCAAACCCCATTTCATTGAGGAAATAAAAATATTGTTTAAAAAAAAAAATACTACACATAAAGGTAAGTTCAATTATTTATCTGTCTTTTGATAGCAAACTCTTGATTGTTCAAATATTGTTTCACTGTAAATTGAACATTGTAATTGTACAGATTATTCAAAGGATATCAGTCTGGCCAAAGTATTAAATTTTAATCCCTAAACAACTCCATTATCCAATTAATACTAATCTAATATTTTTCTACAGTAATAGTAGAAATAAGGTGCAGACTGATAGATCTGTAAAATTATTGTGCTTGAATTACAACATTTTTCCAATAGTGCAGTAATTGCTTAATTGATTTTTGTGAATAGCACTGGCCAGTTTTTTTTATTTTCACCAGCAATGTATGTTTAAATATTAATAAAAGACATGAAGCAAAGAGGCCACAATTAGCCACAATTAATAGACATTATTGGGGGTCATAAAATGCAGTTTAGAAGAAAAAAACTTTTAAAAATACCAAAAAATTGTGTTAATTTCTCACAGTTCCCTATTTAATGATTTTATATTTCCATTTTTTCCTTCCAAACTGCATGTTATGACCCTACTTTGGGGTCATAAGATGCAGTTTAGAAGAAAAAAAATCCTGAAAAAATAGAAAAAAAATTGGCATTGATAGTATGTATATGGCGATATATATATATATATATTTAAAACGAGCTCATTCCAATGAGGGGGTATAAACTATGTTTTTCAGACAAACAGTTAAAATGTCATATAGAAAAAATGGTAAAAATTGGTATTCGTGTTCTGTAATTTTTACATAGAAGTGTTGGAAAACTTTTGGTGTAGGGGGAAGAGGAGGGGGGCGGGGGGGGGGGGGGGGGGGGGCTTTGTGTAAGTGGATTTAACACTCTTTTTTTTCTTTTGTTTGTCATTAATACCAACTTTTGTCTGTTGATTGGATTCTAAAGGATTAAGAGATCCATCCCCTGAAAAACTAATTCTTCACCTATAATCCCTTATACCCTTAATCCCAATAAGAATGATCAAATTATCATCCATTTACAAGAAATAATTTTGAAAAGTATTCAAGTATTCATATTTGTCACGAATACATTGTAAAGTATTCGTATTCGTATTCAAATACATTTGAAATTTGTGTATTTGTATTCGTATTCGTATTCATAAAATTTCAAAGTATTCGTATTCGTACTCAATACATTTACAATGTATTCGCCTCAACCCTGTTATCAGACAGAGCAACCCCATCCAATGAAAAAGATATGGTTGGATGGGTGGGGGGGGGGAGCCCCCCCCCCCCCCCCCCCCCGGCTCCGGCGTCCCTGTTATGGGGAAATCTTGCAGGTTGAAATTCTGATATTTCGACATCAGAGGGCAGGGAATTAAATTACACAGGTCGAAATAATTTTATAAAAAATTAAAACAAAACAAACAACGTGCATATGACAGAAGAATTGTTTTAACCATTACGCACAAACTATTTAAAATTTGGGAAATGTGAACGTTCGCCAACTCGTTTTGCAGGACCTTCACAACACATGCTCAAAGGGGTTTCGTTTAAATGTTTGAGAGACAAAGTGATCGGTCAAATATGGAAATACATGAACCCATCACGTTAGCTGTACAGACAATAATGTTACATAAATACATGTTGCCTAAGCCAAGCCAAGCCAGCTACTATGGTATGCAAGTAATTAAGTCCACAGGATGCAACACGTATGACTCAACTTCATTTCACAGAAAAGCGATTGTAAACCATATGCCTACTAGTCCTACCAGTGACATTCGTAGAATAGCATGTGCATGTGTACTTCGCCTCTCATTTAGTGGAACTTTGGTAGCATTGCATTGGAATGTTTATTCCCAAATAGTACCAGTGCAATGCTGCACTGGTACTATTTGGGTATAAATATACCAAATTGTACCAGTTCCCCCAGGTTATGATTGGTGATGTATTCTTGGTATGTTTTGTATTATATATGTAGCGGTCGAGGTATGAAGGCCAATTACCAACCAGCCTGGTTGGTCCGGATCTCTTAGTCTCGTGTTAAATCGGTCGCTTTGTGTGCTAGAGGGCGACGGTTCGAAGCCCGGCTCCCGCACTTATCTCTCCTCCTCTTACATTTGGGGGCTCGTCCAATCCTCAGTAGTAGGTGGCACTGCGGGGTTTTCGACCGCTCCGAGGGAGGACCCTGGGTGAGATTCACATGTGGTGAATCTCAAAAGAGGGGAGATTAGTGGAGCGGTCGAGGTATAAAGGTCATTTACCAACCAGCTTGGTTGGTCCGGATCTCTTAGTCTCGTGGTAAATCGGTCTCTTTGAGTGCTAGAGGTCGACGGTTCGAATCCCGTCTTCCGCACTTATCTCTCCTCCTGTTACCCATATACCCGATCGACCCCCTATCCCATATTACCCGTACTTTTGGGAGAGCAGCTAGTGTTAAATTCACACAGGAACGGGACTTTTCAGGGAGCAAGTTTTCCCTGTGCAAAACTTCGGCTCCATCCAGGTAGATGCGACAAGTGGTGTACGTACTGCATTCGAAGTATGTCATGGTATGTATATACGCATGGGTATGGCATGTATTGTTTGGTATGTACATGTCATTGAGTATATAGTATGGGGTATGTGATGAAAATTTGATCTGGAATTTGGGTTTTCTTGTAAGTTTTCCCGCGAAACGTTTTAAGTTGCAAATGACGCTGTCCACTCTACACTCCGATATAATGTTATTCGAATCAGGGGTATCGGGTTTCGCGTACTGGACTGATACGGTAGTATAGTATGGGGGTTGTATATACCTCTGTTGGTCTACTGTTAGCCCTTAGTACAACTAACGAACATGATGCTTTATATTATTATATGAATAGTATTGGTGGAATGGAATGCTAAGTCAGGCGGTATTGTGGGGTGGGCGAGGGTACTGCATGGCTGTCGAGTGCAGTAGTATGTGTTGGGTGCTATATACCCCTGAAGGTCTCAACTTAGCACTTGGAACTACTTACCCAACAAGACCTTATATTATCCTATGACTGGTATAGGTTGTTTGTAATGCAGACAAGGCGGTATTGTGTGGTGAGTAATGCATGGTTGTCTAGTGCATTAGTATAGTTTGGAAGTTAATGGTCCATTGGCAGAAACATTGCCTGTGTTTGCTAAGAGTAACCAGGAGAACCTGCCGTGCTTTGAATGCCATTCGCTATGGCAATCGCGCGCAATTCCTACGCGCAATTAAGCCTAAATAAGCGCGCAGTTCATTGTAGGACATCTGGTTTTAACTGTACATCAGATTGCTCGGACGACTAGAACCTATTCGGGCAAATGAGCTAGAGAGCAATTGCTTGCACACCTTTAACCCTTTACCCAACGTAACGGCCAAAACCGGTCAGCGCTGTTCTCAAAAATCGCCAATTAATTTTCTTTATTTAATTGTTTGTCTCAGAAACATAGGTTATGCCCCCTCGTTGGGACGAGCTCGTTGAGTTCGTTCCAATGAGGGGACATAACCTGTGTTTTTGAGACAAAAATTGAAAAAAAATAGTTATTTAAGAATTTTGTTTGCAAGTTTCATCTGCTTTTCATGTTAGGAAAAGTTTTAAAGCAATATTTGGAGACATCAGCATAACCCATATATGAAAAATGCAATTGCTCCAAGAGTATGTATAACGAAAACTTGTAAAAAACGATTTCACGAAATTCTTCCTGTTTGCATTTCCCTTAAATAGGATCGGGTTAATTTCAATTACTCGTAGGGTTGTTATCCTCTATTTACTTGGCAATTGGTGAGTCTCGTTGTGTGACGGTACTGGTCGAAAAAGTGTAAGAAACTCCAAGTCTAACCTGCTACAGCTTTGGTGCTCAGATTAAAATGGCACAAACACATTAAAAAGAAGATAATTATGGTATACCTCTGTCGACGAAGTCATTTCCGTAAATTCTTTGAACTTCTGGTGGAGCCTGCCCATACGCACCACGTATCCCATCCCTTATTGCAGTTATTATGTTTGTTTTAAAAGATCCAGGCTCTATGATATGTACTGAAACGCCAAAGTGATACATCTCTCTTCTGAAATGACAAGTAAACACAACGGACTGTTGATTTTCAATACAAAATAAAATGAATCTAAATTCCAACTTGAGGGGGCGCGGAGGCTCAGTAAATTGAGGTGCAGGCTACAAGCCGAGAGGAACTCGGTTCAAATCCCAGCTGCTGCAACCGCGTTGTGTCCTTGGGCAAGACATTCAACCCCGACATTGCCCACGAGGGGCGTGGTGGCATTGTGTACTAAGGCGAACTGCACGTCGATGGTGAACCTGCCTTCAACCAATGCTAACCATGCTTGTGTGGAGTTAGTAGGTTGAGGAGCTGACAGTTGCTCGGTGGTTCTCTCCGGGTACTCCAGTTTCCTCCACACGTAAAATTGTCGAGGTCATGATTTGCCATTGTACAGAAATATGTGACCTTAAAACACCAATAAATAATTCCACCTCGTCTATGTTTGATAGAGCCCGGCGCATTTCATATTTCGATCCGAAGTGAATCTCAAATCGAATGTGGCAGAGAATTTCCAATCGAATCGAATTTCACCACGTTGTAGATATTGTATTTTAGAACCGTGAAATATAATAAATACTGTCAGCATCCATTGGAGTCCTGTATTCAACGGCGACCTGTAGGTTTGGGCAAGGCAATCAAAACTGCAGACTATTCCAGAACTGAATCAACCTAGTTTCAGAAGCGGAACCTTTTTGACCCTTCTTCTATCATCGGGTTTCCTGTACAGGAAACCTGATGATAGAAGTTGAGTTCAAGAGGAGAGCTGTTCTCGTGGGAGCCCGGGGAAGTGAGACGGTGTTTGTTTATTGTGATAAACAAGCTCAGTTTTACTGGTAAAATAGGACCCGGTAACCAATGCCTGGGATGGAAGCCCTCAAAAATAGGCAACATGGGTATTGAACGATTGACTGAACTTGACAGTGTATCCATGTTGCGGTCTAGGTTAGCCATTGTGCAGAAATATGTGATATTAAACATCAAAAAATACATAAACATGAAGAGATAGTGACACCTGGAAGGATTTTAAGAATACCACTACCGCTTTGTAAGTTGTTGTTATCGCACTCTCTTGCTACAGTGTACTTTCACAAATACTGTTATTACACATCCATTAAACTTTAAACCCTTGTGTTCGACGGAATCGCCGCTATGATATAAATGATTCTGTATTCAACGGGTGATATACAAGCCGGAACTTTTTTACCGCACCGTTTAGTTACGCTTCGAAAATTTTCCAAATTTCGTTATACAGTCATCGACCGTCAGTCGCATAGTGTGAAAATGAAAACGTCCAAAGCAAAATAAAGTCGGTTCACGAAAAAATAGCCAAAGATGAGACAATATTTTAAAAAAAACCCATCATTTCCAACCAGGACATTAACCCAGTCCCGATGTCGTCTCGTTTTGTGGATCCCATTATATCTAAATTGGTCAACTTTATTTCGGTAAATCTTCGTACACCTTGACACGCTTCGAACTTCTTTTAAAAACGTTTCTCCCAGCTGTTTTGCAAATCTGCACATATTTGTACTTACATTTTTACTAACAGTAATAGCCACCAAATGGTTAGGCGTGAATGGGCACTAGCCCATTCACGCCTAACCATTTGGTGACTATTACTGTTAGTAAACAGCGATAGGAATTTCAACAAACACTGGTTCCGAAAAGGTTGTTTTGATTTTTTATCGATCCATATCATCAGTACAGCTTCAGTCAAAACAAACTCTTCACTTTTGGTTTTAATTATCGGAATTAAAATTTGTTTATTTAAATGCATTTTAATGCATGGGTTGTGTAATAAACACAGAACGCGATGTGTGTTTGAATCGGTGGGGTTTTTACATAACTCGTTGGAGTGGCGTACGGCTCTCGCGAAATATGACTACGCCATTCCAACTCGTTATGTAAAACACCCACCGATTCAAACACACATCGCGTTATGTCTATTTAGTTACCTCTAAAGTATTGTATTGAATTCAGCCAAAAAACGGAATATTCCAAAAATAGAATCAAAGTAGTTTCCTAAACGGAACGTCGTCGAACCTCTCTTCTATCACCAGGTCTCTTGCATAGGAGATCTGATGATAGAACAAGAGTTTATTTATTTATTTATTGGTGTTTAAGGTCAAAACTTAAGCACAATGGCTAATCACGACTGACAATTTTACGGGTGGAGGAAGCCTGATTACCCGGAGAAACGCACCGAGCAACGACGAGCAGCTGCCAGCTCCACGACATCGTAACTCCGCACTACAGCACGGGCTGGGTTAGATTGGTTCAAGACATGCGCACCAATGACGTGTCGTACGCCTTAGTACACGGCGCCATCGTGCCCCCATGTGGACAATCGGGGTTAAGTGCCTTGCACTAGGACACAACGCGGGAGTCCGAATCGATCGCTCAGACGGTCACCCATCCGAGGATTAACCGGGCTCGATGCTGCTTAACTTCGGTGATCTGGCGAGAACCGGTTCCCGCAACGCCACCGCGCCCCGAATTTAAGAATAGGAACTTTGTTGAACATCACTTCTATCATCTCTTGTACAGGAGACCTGGTAATAGAAGAAGGGTTCAAGAAGAGGAACTTTGTTGGGTTTAAGAACATCTTGATGATTTCGAGAATGTCTGTATCTTGCAAACTGCAGTATACAAGCGCGTGCTGAGTTTGTTTACGGCAGTACTGTTTGTGAGAGACCATACACGTTTTGTGGGGAAAAAAAAGACAATTCTCAAATGTATAACTAGTAAATTATTAAACCACAGTACTTGTATGTTTGCAAGCCTGAAAATAAGCAATCTGTCATATGCAGAATGAGGTCCCCAGAGGGTGAATGCGCTGATGCTATCCCATACAGTGGGCCAATGTATCCTCTGGGTACCTCTTTCTTTTTAGGTTTGAAACCGTGATTCAAACTGAGGTTCACAGAGGGTAAATTTAGTGATGCTACCCTGCTATACAGGACAGCATCACCAAATTCACCCTCTGGTGACCTCATTTTACAGATGACAGTCTGTTTATTTTCTGGCTGGTATGTTTGTGTATCTAAATCACTGGAAGCAGGTAAGCAGAAACAGCATTCTGTTTGCGGCGTACAGTCTTTTCGGATTACTAAATAAACGCTCTCATTATATTTATCTGGGGCTTGGGGACGTTCAAGGGAGCAGTATACAATTTCCAACGAAACAATGAGAGTTTTATGAGTAGGAAAATTAAATCTGAAACTACAGAACGTTAGTTTATCAAGTTATACAACCGAGAATTGTAAGATACATCTATCTTCACCATTGTGTTTTTGTGCAAAATAATGTATCAGAGTCTGGGTCTTATTTCTAAGGCATTATCGCGACTCGTCGAATTATGGCAGTAGAAACAAGAGCCCGTCTCTAATGCAACAGTGTGTATTGCGTGCATAAACATAATAACGATAATGCATATTTATCAAACGCACTCAGGACGCTAGTAAAATTGTGTAAAGAATGCAACGGTATTTTGGGACTGTTTGATTAACCACTTTTCGTGAGAGTTGTCTAAGCCCAGAGTTGAATATGATATAATCTCTGACGACTCTGGCAGCTGCATGACAACAATGGCAATGCTAAAAATAGCAGTGCCGAAAATAAAAAAAATGGATCGGCAGAATATAATAGTAAGATTCAAAACGTAGCATAAATAATGTGAACAATTATAAACTAAGAAACATTGTAAGAGCAGGCATCAATACTATCAACTCAAGACCAGAGGCGAGTGTTAATAAGCCATGTTGCCCATTGTAGAGAGGACTTGCTCCTCCCAAGCATTGGTGACTGGGTACTATTTTAACAGTAAAACAGAGCTGATTACCACAATGAACAGGCACTGCTTCACTTCCCGGGGTTCCCGCGGGGATCTAGAATTGTATTGTTTACCTATTAATATTACTGGCTAAAATGAATCTGATTCATTTCTGCTTTCGACGGTGACATTGTGGAACAGCCTGTGCACGAACGTGCGATCCTGGGATTCCCTAGAGTCTCTGAAAGATTCCCTTCAAAGAAATGATAGGGTGGTTCCAGAGTATTAATATGTTGGTTGTAGAAGAGAACAAATACCCCACATTAAACTTTGAATGAGATGCACGAACATTTCTTAATAAACGACTCGTCGAATCCCACCTGCGGCAACCGCGTTGTGTGCTTGGGCAAGACACTTCACCCCCATTTCCCACGTGGGGGCACGGTGGCGTTGTGTACTAAGGCGTACTGCACGTCGATGGTGCACATGTCTTTAACCAATTCTAACCCTGCTTGTGTGGAGTTGGTATGTATGTATGTCCGCCGGACTACTATTCCTAGAAATGTTAGATCTAGGACTATAATTCCGCGGAATAATAGTCCAGAGGGACTAACGTTCCTACGGACTATCATTCCTGTCACACCGGCATCCTCCACCCGTAAAACTGTCACAGTCATGATTAGCCATTGTGCATAAGTGTGTGACCTTAAACACCAATAAATAAATAAATAAATAAATAAATAAACTCTTCTTCTATTATCAGATCTTCTATGCAAGAGACCTGGTGATATTAGAGAGGTTCAACGACGTTCCGTTTCCGAAACTACTTTGATTCTATTTCTCCTCCACCCGTAAAACTGTCATGGTCATGATTAGCCATTGTGCAGAAATATGTGACCTTAAACACCAATAAATAATTAAATAAATAAGAAACGACTCTGAATGCTCTTGTGGAAACTATTATGAGGATACAGCTCACTTCATCTCATCGTGTGCCAACTTTCGTATTCAGCGTCAATCTTTTCATCTAAACATTGAGAACCTTACAAACAATATCGGTTATATACTGCACGGTAATCCAGCATGGCCTAATACAGTTAATCAAAGAGTCTTTGTGGCCTTCCAAAAGTGCATTGACGAAACGAAGAGATTTGAGTCGAGGCTATCTCCAAGCCATGGGATGAGATTTAACCCTTTACCCAACGCAGACGATATCAAAATTTATTATTTTAAATATCATTTTTTGAAATTTTTCAAAACATTTCCACAAAACCATATCATGTGACCCCTCGTTGGAACGAGCTCGACGAGCTCGTTCCAACGAGGGATCACATGATATGGTTTTGTGGAAATTTTTTAAAAAATAATATTTTTTCAACTGCTGAATTTGCATATTACGCGGGTGGATGCGGACGATTCGTTGGGTAAAGGGTTAATAAGCGTATATAGTCAAAAATACATCATGCATCGAGTAATCACAGCAGACAATTGGCTCCGCACAATGCACCATTATTGTTTGTAAGTTCTTTAATGCAACGGTGAGGTTTTCAGATTGGCTTAGCCTGCTTACCAAACCATTTTGATTAAGAAATAAAATATGTTTAAAAAAATAAAATGAATCATTAGCATTTTAAAAGATATGGCAATGTGCCAAGTGGCAAATTGCAACAACTTTGGAAATGTTAATGGTTCATTTCAACCTAATTAAAGTCATAACTAGAAAATACAATTCTAGATAATACAATAGTAAGTATTTGACTGTATTGGCCCCAGATATACTGTCAAGTAACTTAATAGTTTAGATTCCTGCCATTTAATCCTACGTTGGTCATTTTCTTCAAAGTGACACATTGAGTAAATAGAACATGTGTGCCCAACCGTCGTTTAACAGGAGTTGGAGGGAGGGAGGGAGGGAGGGAGGGGAGGGAGGGAGGGAGGGAGGGAGGGAGGAGAGACAGAGAGAGAGAGAGAGAGAGAGAGAGAGACGGACGGACGGACAGAATTGGAATTTCGGCCAGATTTGCAATCCCGTCATTGCAATCTAATTGGATTGGCGTGAAAAGGCGTGAACATACTTTCTACTTTGTGAACAGAGATTCCCTCGTTTGATTTATCGCTACGAAGGCCGTTCAAATCGATAAAGATTCACATTTTAAGCTCCATTTTTAAGTTCCTCATTGACGGGGACACTCGTTAAAAATGAAGCCATAAAATGTGGATTTTTCTCAGTGCAGACGTGAGTGAGTCCAAAACATTGCATTGTGTGTTGTATTCCTATCATACCACTGGACCAAAACTGATATTTTTCAGTGTGTGGGTCATGCTCACCAGCAAACAGAACAACACATAATATATGTGGATAAGTCAGTGCCTCGCGATGCTATGCTTTATTTCTATAAGAATTATCCTTATGAAAAAGAAGTACATTACAATAAGAACAAAACAACAGACAACATTTCTGCTAACACGACAAAGTGCTACGGACTTGCAATCCCATCCATATATAATTTAAAGATGTAAAAAACTTGAATGTTTTAGAAAAAAATAATCGGAGTTTCGTTGTGCACTGTACAGCGATAGACTGAACGATTCATTGACAAACAATCAGCAGCTCTGATTGTTCCGCTCGTGCGACTCCGTGAGCACGAATGTTTGAGTACGCCCGAGAGAATACAATTTATTTCTAATTCTCCCCGTTCAACCGAAAGAAATTACTATTCTTGTTTGATCGTGTCCCCCCACCCGCACACCAGGTTCGAAATACGTCCTGCGTCCCTGAACTCTTCAAAATTCTCTTGTGTTATATATACACAGAACGACTCGTGTGAATGGGTCAATCGACATGGCACGAGCTCCAGCGTGGAAGGATAGAAGAAGAGGCCACACAAGCGCCGTATCGATTAACCCACTCACACAAGCGTGTTTATCACGTCTGTAAAAAAGAATGATTAGAAAAATACACAGCAATTCATTTGACAGCTATCAACACAAAGAAAACATTTTATCACCAACACAATTTGCGAGAGGAAACCGTGTTACTATTTCGTCCCCAGAGTTCCTTCTGGCACATTGAACACATTGGAACTCAGGGGACGATTTTAAGCTATCACTAGGGATTCAACTGCTCACAGAGGTGCACGATTTTAGAAACTTCCAGTGAAATTTGGCTTCTATTTAAGGGCCTATATAAGTAATGAAATTTTGTTAATTTTCAAAATTCTCACCTCTGATATTCCTTCAATTCAAATTAAATATACACAAATTATACATCAAAATGAAGGTTGGGATGTATAGAACACGAAACACACATGCAATCAACTCATAGAGTCGACTGTAGGCACCACTGGTTCCTGGAAGTCTGCTACCGTATTCGCACCAGAACTGATAATAAAATAATATTTCATCAGAACAACTTGTGGCCAAATGTGCTTCATATATCCAAGAACAAAGCTAAGCATTCAAAACACTTTCGAATACTGCGATAGGACTACATTTTGGAAAAAGACAACACTGTCTGCATTTTTTATTGAAGATGGTTTCCATGCACGACAGACATGCGCAAATCACTCGTTACAACGAATTGCCATCGAAAAACAAAATCGTAATTTTAAGAAATTTCAACAGGTACCATGATACCTTGCATTGAATATAGCAACTGTGCAATCTCAATCAAATAACAGTATACTGTTTGAAGGCGATCTTTTTCATTATTTGATTTTAGACAGCGTTGTTTTTACATGCTTTTTCTGTCCGATGACGTCGACCGGAAATCGAAAGTATACTCATACGTGAACAAAAGCAAAGGCTTTGGAATTTTCCCCAATGCAGCTCTGTCGCCGTGTTTTGGAGAATTTTTATCCCCTAACTTTGTTCTTAGATATGTAAAGCACATTTGGCCACAAGTTGGTTTCGTGAAATATTATTAAATTATCAGTTCTGGTGCGAATACGGCAGCAGACTTCCAGGAACCAGTGGTGCCTACAGTCGACTCTATGAGTTGATTACATATGTGTTTCGTGTTCTGTACATTCGAATCTTCATTTTGGTGTACATTTTGTGTATATTTAATTTGAATTGAAGGAATATCAGAGGTGAGAATTTTCCAAATTTACAAAATTTCATTACTTATATAGGCCCTTAAAAATATTTTGTCAACGATTTACGTGCCCCACATGTTTTCGGAACGGATTTTTATTTCCCACATGGTTTAGTGTTGCTGTAAATGGGAATGTCAAAGAACAGGCGTATAATAAAAGAAATGAAAGGAATTATCAGTAGCTTTATCGAAGTAGGAATGTGTGATGGGCTTGTTTAGTTGTATATGAAGTGCGAAACATTCCGTCAAGAGAAGGAAGGATTGCAAATGATTTCCGGACATTTTGGAGTTCGTTAGAAACACTGTGTGCAGGGCTCAAAATAAGCAGTGTCGCGTCGCTTTTTGCTATGCAAAACTTGCAAAAAGCTACACAATGTTCAATTATGTATAGCATTTTGCGATACAAGATAATCAACTGCAGCCTATTAGGCTGCAGTTGATTATCTTGTATCGCAAAATGTAAATGGAAATTTGCAAACAAATTTGAAAACTAGTTCACTGATGCTTTACTTCTGATTGTGGAACTTTCCAGGCATAACTCAGATTAACTCTCCATCAAGCATCATTAGCAACTTCATATGTAAGATGAATTCTACTGGTTTAAAGTCTTCCTGTTTTTACAACATTTTGCATCAAATGTCCATTAAAAAATAACTTCAAGCCCATCAAATTAAAAATCCCAACTTCCATTTTGAGAACTCTGTTAAACAACCAAGACGTCTTTTGAAATTATCCAAGTCCATGCAACCCTTAAAGGCAGTTCAGTTAAAAAAAACATAGTAAATGTTTCATGTGTTGCAGATCATTTGGAAATGCCCAGAAATAGATGGAAACTATTCTATCTACTTAGGAGAATTCAATACAAAACAGCATAACATAGCTCTGGTATACAAAAATAGCTATGGAATTTTTACAAAATGCTATTCATTTTTTTGGAAATGTGTAGCATTTTGCTACGCATAGCAAAAAAGTTATTTTGAGCACTGACTATGTGAGTGGATATACACGGTAACTCAGCGATGGACTCGTTTAAGATCTACTACACTGAAAAAATAAATGTGCAAAACCCTGCTACACAATTTTATCAAATATTGATCCGTAACAATCACCGCCAAACATAATTGAAAACTACCAAAAAAAAAAAAAAAAAGAAAAAAAAAATGAAAATTTAGGTGTCTCTTCTCTTAATAGTTGGTTGGTTAAAGTTGATCCTCGATCATCAGCGATTTGTGCTAACAAAGAGTAAAACAATAATAACTAGAGGGAGAGAATTTACTGTGATCACAAATTCTGAAAATGCACTTAAAGACCAAATTTTAAACCTCCTGCGAGTTTCAGCTAATTTAATTTTGGTCCCACTTCCATAGGTCATACCCTTCCTGAGGTATAAGCGTGACACACTTTCAAAAACGCGCACTTGTCTGGGTGATGCGGTACGCATATGAACTTTAATATCAAATTAGGTAGCATAAAATTCGATTTCCAGCAATTCTGAAAACTGCTCTCCGTGGCCCCCTTGGTCACCTTGTTGATCTTGATCAATATATTCAACCTGGACTCAGTTGGTGATGGCTCCAGATCCATAGTTCATATCGCGCTTGAGATATGACCGTGACCAACTTTCAAAACGTCTGGCTTTTTGTTTGTATAAAATAGATGTATGAATTACACGAATGCATTAGGGGGTCATAAATGGTGATTTTCAGCAGAACTAAAAAGTGCACTTACTGACCTCTACAGTTAAAACTAGAAGTTCTGTCATGAAATGCGCACAAATAGCACGTCGATGTGCGCGTTAATCTACGCGTTATGACCATAATAAGGCTATCAAATTCTGTACATATGACCTGTGCACAAGCAATGTTTCAGCCAATGGACCTCCGGGAATCCGGAGGTCCATTGGAAGAAACATTGCCTGTGTTTGCTGTGAGCAAACAAGATAACCTGCCATGCTTTGGATGTCATTCGATATTGCAAATGCGTGCAATTCCTACGCGCAAATAAACCTATATAAGCGCACAGTTCGTGACAGGACTTTTAGTTTTAACTGTAGGTGACCTCAGTCATCTGTACCCATATTTTGAACGTCTGTTGCGACTCATTTGTTGTTGGTTCCGGGCCCAGAGGTTATACAGTGCTTAAGATATGACCATGACCCACTATCAAAATGTTTAGCTCCCGTCCACGTTTTGAGTGTAACAACAAATGTATGAACATCAGGAATGCATTAGGGCGGGGTCTTAAAATGTGATTTCCAGCAACACTGAAAAAATAATCAATGACCCCTAGGTAACTTCCGTGTCCTTACCTATATTTTGAACCTCAATTTAGTTTGGACCTTCTTGGGCGTTCTCTCGGGTGCAAATGATCATACCATGCTTGAAATAAGAGCGTGGCCCACTTTCAAAATGCCTGACCTCTCTTCCCAGGTTTTTAGCGTAAAAGTGTATGAACTCTGGGAATGAATTAGGGGGTCATAAAATGTAATTTCCAGCAATTCTGAAGAAATGCACTGAATGACCGGTAGGTGACCTCAGTGACTTTGACCCATACTTTGAACCTCGTTGAGTTTCGACTCATTTGGTGTTGGTCTTAGGTCTGTCCACAAGTCATACCATGCGTGACATATCAGCGTGATCCAATTTAAAAAAAAAAAAATGGATACACCCACTTTTTGAGTAATGAAATACACACATTCCCACTA
The DNA here is from genome assembly GCA_031216915.1 of Pictodentalium vernedei. Classification (NCBI taxonomy): domain Eukaryota; kingdom Metazoa; phylum Mollusca; class Scaphopoda; order Dentaliida; family Dentaliidae; genus Pictodentalium; species Pictodentalium vernedei. The sequence continues at coordinate 127,214,824 of CM062296.1, read as the reverse complement.
TTTGAAGTGCAGAAATACATATGTGAACTTCCGAAATGCATTAGCGGGGCATGGGCTGCGATTTCGAGCAATTCTGAAAAAGGGCACCGTTAACCACTGGGTTCAATGACAATTTACATACATTGTGTATGTGTGTGTGTGGGGGAGGGGGGGGGGGGACTATATGATCTAGAAAAGTTGGAACATGGTCTCCCTATGACACTCCTCCTCTTCTGTTTCCGCCCCCGCCACTGGTCCTAATTATTTGCATATTGTAAAAGCCTTAACAGCGTCAATTGTCTAATACAGTACGGCCACCGTGTACTGGCCACTTTCTACGGATGGACAATATTTCCACGGACGCAATAATATTAGATTCATATCACTAATTATGGGAATAATCATCAGAAATTTAATTAACTCTTTTGGCGCGGAATAATCTGAGAAACAGAATTCTTAGCGCCTAATATTCATCAGGAATTTTACAAAAAGTATAGGTTGTTAGACTAAAGCGTTTTTATTCTAAAAGATGTTCTAATGATCTCATTGATAGTTTTTCAAATGATTTTCTGTATATATTTAAATGGCACCTTTATAATTTCAAGGGACGATATCGTTGTTCATGGATAGGACATAAATGGTGCAAGAAACATAGGAATATGTATGTTTGTACAACCCTTTACCCAACGAATCGGTCACATCCTCTCGCGTAATATGCAACTTCAGCAGTTGAAAAAATATTATTTTTCAAAACATTTCAACAAAACCATATCATGTGACCCCTCGTTGGAACGAGCTCGGCGAGCTCGTTCCAACGAGGGGTAACATGATATGGTTTTGTTAAAATCTTTTGAAAAATTTGAAAAAATGATACTTAAAATAATAAATTTTGATATCGTCTGCGTTGGGTAAACGGTTAAAAGCACTTGGAAATGGACACACACAGTTGGCTAAAATGACTACTGCAGTACCTTTCCGCGGTCTGCCGTCTGTCGACTTTAGTCGCTTGTCGCACCAAAAGAGTTAATGAAACACCGGATACAACCCTGCCCGCGTATGAATTATGACCAGTTCACGGCAATTGTACTGTAAAAGTCCACTGGAATTGAAAAAAATATTAATTGGAAGTAATGTTGTGTTATAAGACAGAGCTGATAATTATATAAAGTTGCCTTACAAAGCAAAGCGTTTCTTTCAACTTGTTTCGAGAATAAATTCGAATCATCAAATCAAAATATCGGATAAAATTTAATGTGGTCGCAATTCCTGTTCGCTATAATTATATATGTTGATTATTTACATAATTCTACGTTCCAACAAGACTAAAATCCTCCTCCTCTGATTGGTCGAGAGCTGTTTGAAATGACGTCGCCCGTTTCATAATTGCTTCACCAACGGAGTGACTAGCAAGCCGCTTCATTTTTTAGATTTTTCACACGCGCAGCAGACGGTGTTCCGGATGAGGTGTTGTTTAAATTACAAACCGATTTACGATTTGAACTGTGATGGAATGAGTTTGTGTGGTTTATTGACTATTTATCAAGTGCCGTCGTGGATACACGAGAGGTTTATTTACTAAACCTGTGATCGTTAAAAGTTGCCTTGAACAAGGCAACTTTTAACGATCACAGGTTTAGTAAATAAACCTCTCGTGCTTCACAATGTAGGTTTGGGCTATGGGCAGTGTTTTATTGGAACATATAAGCACCGAACCGCAAACCTCAGACCATGTTACCGTCAACACATCACAATATTATTATTATTATTATTTATTGGTGTTTAAGGTCACATATTTATGCACAATGGCTAATCATGACCGTGACAGTTTTACGGGTGGAGGAAGCCGGAGTACCCGGATAGAACCACCGAAGAACGGCGAGCAACTGTCAGCTCCCCAACATATGAACTCCACACAAGCAGGGTTAGCATTGGCTGAAAACAAGTGCACCATCGACGTGCAGTACGCCTTAGTACACAAAGCCACCGTGTCCCCCACGCGGGCAATGGAGATGAAGTGTCTTGCCCAAGGACACAACGTGGTTGCCGCAGGTGGGATTAGAACCGAGGACCTCTCGTTTTGCAGCCTGCACCTCTACCTACTGAGCCACCGCGCTCCCACACATCACAATAACTTATAATATTTTGTCTTTAAATAACAGATAGTTACTGGTATCATTTTCTCTTACCAGGACAATTAGAAGATGCAAACAACCCTGAGGCCCGTATGGACACACCCAATGCCTCTTGAAGCCTGATAAACATAGATGACCGAGAAGTAATGGGTGTCTATCGATATGACTAAGAGTATCGGGCCATGAACATCTGCTGTTTGAGTTATTGTACGTGCACTGGTGTGAAGAGAGGATACCCTTAGTGACAACCCAATGCCACAAGAGCCAGAAAAATATAGATGGACAAGAACTGATTACTATCTATCAGTAGGCGAAAGGCTTCGAGATAGGAAAATTTGTATTCGAGTTATCACACGGAAAAGGTGCGAATAAAAAACACTCCAAGTAAGACAGGCAATACCTGAAGAGATTTAAAAACAAAGATGGCGGCCGAGTACTAGTGTCTGTCGACTAGTTTTCTAAAGAGCAACGCGATAGGATAATTTGTATTTGAGTTATCGTGCGTACAAATTCGCTTGTGAGGCCCTGGAGTGTTAGCTAGACTGGGAAGTAAATTGATCGACACACATGCTACATTCCCACCCACTTGAACGGTGGCCGATAACTCAATCATTCGGTAATCTTCTGGGATTGCATACTAAAACAGAACGCTACGAGGATGGACTACGGGGGGGGGGGGGGGGGGGGGGAGGGGGAGGGAGAAACTGGAATAGTGGACTCGAATTGGAGTTTTTGCTGTATTTGACGAGCGCCGAAGGAACACGTGACAATTCCTGTCCTCCATACTTCATCCGTTCTGTATGGGATGACACTCTGGCGAACTGTTTGTTAAAACTGGAATTCCCAAAGACGACCCTAGATATACTCTGGCGAACTTTCTGCAACACTGAAATTCTCAAATACGACACTGGATGCACTTTGGCGAACTGTTTTAACACTGAAAATTCCATAAACCACCCTTGATACACTCGGGCGAAATGCCATTTCGCCAGAGTGTATCCAGGGTGGTCTGTTGGAATGTCAGTATTAAAAAACAGTTCGCCAGAGTGTCATTCCAAACTACTCACAATTAAACCTAAATTAAGTGAATGAAGATGAGCCGTGCAAATCACACATTTTCGATTCGAATCGATTTTCGAATCGAATTGGACCTATTATTCGACATCGAATCGAAATTCGAATCGAATCAGGAGCGTATTGTACGCGACCGATCGGAAGAGGGTGGTTGTACTGTAAACCTGATTTGTTCCGACTGTGATGGTTCAAGTCCCGACTGATAAAATATTCCAACTGCATCACCAAGGCATGCCTTTCTCGAAAGCTTGCCTTTATGATGTACAGTACGTGGAGAGTGTATTATCACTAACTCACCTGCAGAGTGGAGACTCCACCCAAGCAATAATTGCAAATTTGTTGCAAAGCATAACAAACACAAGCAAAGTTTCAGCCAATGGACCTCCGGGTTAAACTCTGAGGTCCATTGGCTGAAACATTGCTTGTGTTTTTAGTTGATATATACAAAATTTGAAAGTTATAATTTGGGTGATAACTCCACTCCGCGAGTGATTTAGTAACAATCCATGTGGATGTACAGTTAAAACTAGAAGTCCTGTCATGAAATACGCACAGATAGCACGTCGATCTGCGCGTTAATCTACGCGTTATGACCATAGTAAGGATATCTAATTCTGTACATATTGCCCGTGCACAAGCAATGTTTCAGCCAATGGACCTCCGGGTAACCCGGAGGTCCATTGGCAGAAACGTTGCCTGTGTTTGCTATGAGTAACCAGGAGAAGCTGCCGTCCTTTGGATGCCATTCGATATGGCAATTGCGCGCAATTCCTACGCGCAATTAAGCCTAGATAAGCGCACAATTCGTGACAGGACTTCTAGTTTTAACTGTAGATGCTATTTATGTTAATACAACGGCAATTACTACCAGTCTTTATTTTCAGTATGTTTTATGTACAATTCCTATCTCAACTATATGTTTTTCGAGAAGACAAAGATGAACGATCCCAAGTCAAACACATGTGAAAGGAGTCGGGCAGCTGATTTCGAACCCAACAGAATACCAAAGTAAGAGTCAAAATAGAATCGAATTTCGAAGTTTCACAGGTCCCTTGAATGAGGATGACATTTTTAACCCTTTACCCAACAAATCGGCCACATCCGCCCGCGTAATATGCAAACTCAGCATTTGAAAAAATATTATTTTTCAAAAAAATTCAACAAAACCATATCATGTTACCCCTCGTTGGAACGAGCTCGTCGAGCTCGTTCCAACGAGGGATCACATGATATAGTTTTGTTGAAATTTTTTGAATAAAGGGTTAAAGAAAATATCACCTTCGGTGGTCTGTTTACTTACTTGACGATGTTTCGTGTTAAAGCATTCTATTCACGTCATAATGCCAACCAGACCAGATGCGTAACGACTAATCAGACACGCGTTTTGATGACACTGGTACACGCAGGGCTGATTACACGCATGGGGTATCTAGCACATTTCTCGAGGTCGGAATTGTATCGGGTAACGTTGAATACACACTGCAATCGTGGTATAAATATGTTTATCAAGAGTGCGGTCACCGTGAACTGGTCACATTCCACGGGTGGACGAAATAATATAAGATTCCAAACACTAACTATAGGAATAATCATCAAAAATTTAATTAATGAAGAATGGGGTACAACCTGGTGATGCATTAATTAAAATTTTGATGATGATGCTTTTTATTATTACCTAATAAATGCATGCATGGACATCACTGCCCACGCGCGGATTACGACCACTTCACGGCGACTGAACTGTTTTCATAGCGTCTGTCGAAAAAAGGCTGCTGTATGAGTAAAATGAGAAAGTCTATAGCTGATACTGCCCACATGTTATTTCCCACCCTTTTGTGCCACTATTGAGTTTTTATGTGACTCACCGGAGGCAGTCAGAGAACGCTTCCACGCCGTATTTCGATATGGTGTAAGGATTAAATCCGGGAAAAGCGATCTTTCCAGCTATACTTGACGTATTGATCACGCGACCCCTCTCGATCTGTACTAGAGGTATGAACTCCCGGGTTACGTCAATCACGCCGTATAAATTGACTGCCCAGCAATCTTCGTAGTGCTTTCTGTTGAACATTTGAATCGGAATATAAGGACAAGTCACACCTGCATTATTGATGATCGCCCATAACCCTGAAAAGAGATTCAAAAGAAATGTGTTGTCCTGCCAAGACGAATCCAAACATGACGAATCCCCCAAAATAGCATTCCAATTTGATGAATTATAACGGTACTAACTGAAAAATCGAGATATTCGTCTTGATGGGATGGGTCGGCAAGGTAGGGTATTTACCCGGGAACGTGACAACCGTTACTTATTCCCGGTTCCTTATTCTTACCCGTTCGTCTTGAGGCACTCTTCGTGTTGAGAACATATACACAGAACGACACGCGCGTGTGAATGGGTTAATCGATATGACACGAGTGCCAGATCGACAAAACTATTAACACGCGTGTGCCCTTCTGTGTTTATTACACGCCTTCACGCCTTTAAAAAAAACAATTGTAAGAAGGACACTCACACTCAGCAATTCATTTGACAACTATCAACAAGTTATTTCGCAATCTGTTCAGTTTCGGATGATTAATTCGTCTGCTAATGTTTATGAACACATGTGCGATTTTGGGGGAATTCCCGTGGACAGATTTATAAATAGACAAAGCATGCAGTGCACGTATGTTTGTATTACCGCAGTACATGAATATTTGAGCTAGTTCTATTCCATTTGTTATTATACAGGTAATAATAATTGGTTTGAACTCTCTCTCCTAAACTTTAGAAGTAAATCTATACACAAAGCTGTTTCTATTTAGTTTATTGTCTTTGCGATATTTTATTAGAGCGCAATCACTTCTTTTAACCCTTTACCCAACGCAGACGATATCAAAATTGATTATTTTAAATATCATTTTTTTAAATTTTTCAAAACATTTCAACAAAACCATATCATATGACCTCTCGTTGGAACGAGCTCGACGAGCTCGTTCCAACGAGGGGTCACATGATATGGTTTTGTTGAAATAGTTTGAAAAATAATATTTTTTCAACTGCTGGATTTGCACATTACGCGGGCGGATGCGGTCGATTCGTTGGGTAAAGGGTAAATTTGAATTCATGGAGTATCAGAGGTGTGCATTTTAAAGTAAACCAATTTCCTTTACTTGTATAGCACCTTAAACCAGAATTTTCTACTTCAAAGGCAACTGTTAAGGATTCCTTAAAGGGCCATTAAAACGTGTCTATGGTGACTAGAATACATGTTCTTAATAGTCATTGTTTTTTTATTGGTTGATTTGGGTGGATAAAAAAACTGTAACAGGAGGAGAGATAAATGCGGGAGTCGGGGTTAGAACCGTCGACCTTTAGCACACAAAGCGACCAATTTACCAAGAGACTAACAGATCCGGACCAACCAGGCTGGTTGGTAGATTGCCTTTATACCTCGACCGCTACACAACTCCCCCCTTCATTTGAGTTTCACCAGATGTGAATCTCACCCAAGTTCCTCCCTCAGAGCGGTCGAAACACCCGCAGTGCCACCTACTTCTGAGGATCGGACGAGCCCCCAACTGTAACAGGAGGAGAGATAAGTGCGGGGGCCGGGTTTCGAACCGTCGACCTTTAGTACATAAAGTGACCGATTTAACATGAGACTAAGAGATCCGGACCAACCAGGCTGGTTGGTAAATGGCCTTTATACCTCGACCGCTACAAAACATAAGTAACAGAAGCTAATGTGGTTCACCGAGCACACTCAAAAACTCGATTATCCTGATCCGAGTAGTTTTAGGGCATACAACGTAATATGAATATGGAACTAATAATTCATATAAAATTGTGATTATCGTTACAGCCATTGCTTGGGGCCAGTCAAAATCTCTTACCTTTTCCATCTGATAATTTCGACCTTATGAAGGTTCCCGCTGCCTTTATACTTTTCCCGCTTGAAACATCCATCTGGAATGGAACGAATTTACCTCCACTTTGAGGATACGATTCAAAGTATTCTAATGACTCCTTAGCCAAACAACCTGCGAAAACTTGTAAACCCAATTGACTGAATCGTATAGCAGCATTATGTCCAAATCCACTGTCACATCCAGTTATCAAAATGCTTTTCTCTTTGATTTTTCCTACTTTTATTTTTCCAATTGACCACCACACCATGCTAAATGTAATATATGTTACCAAACACAGTACCATGCACGTTACTAGGTCCATGCTGGAGCTCTCAGAGACGTATTCTGTTGATAAAAACAAAATAAATGAATGTCCTACATTCTTCATTCACAAGATGGTTAACAAAATCATCATATCAACATTATAAGTTATTGTGATGAAGTGACGGTAACATGGTCTGAGGTTTGCGGCTCGGGGATTATGTTCAAACGAGACGCTTCGCGTCTCGTTTGATCATACGCTCCGCACCGCAAACCTCGTACCATGTTACCGTCAATTTATCACAATAATGTATATATTCCAATACAACCCCACCCACAGCCCTAAACCTACATCGTGAAACACGAGAGGCTTATTTACTGAACTTGCATACGTTAAAAGTTGCCTTGCACAAGAAAACTTTTAACGATCACGAATTTAATAAATAAACCTCTCGTGTATCACACGGCGGCACTGGATAAATAAACAATAAAGCAGATAAACTCATTCCATCTCAGTTCAAATCGTAAATCGATTTGTAATTTAAACAACACTTTATTTGGAACATTGTCTACTGCACATGTGAAAAATCCAGAAAAATGAGCGGTAGTCACTCCATTGATGAAACAATTACGAAACGGGCGACGTCATTTCAAATAGTTCGCGATATGACGTCAGACGGTAACATTTGCTGCTGGAGCCGTAAACATAAAAGAAACTACGCCAGCTCTTATCCAATGTGAGGGCGAGGATTTTACTCTTATTTGAACATAACTCTACACCTAGTAAATGTGGTATTGGTCTGCACACATTTAGTCCTTATTGTCAGTTTTTCGTACTTATTAAATTTGTGGCTTGTAGAACTAGGATATCAAAAACAGATGTCATGGCGAATACCCTAGTTCCACAAGCCACATTTCTTTTTCGTTTTTTTGGCGTTTCGTTTTGACTTTCTGAAAGCCTCAAGAGTCTCGTATATTGCAATATTTCCCAATTAAAACAAAAATTCCTCCCACCGGGCCGGACTATGATTGTCCCGGTGGCTCCGGTGACTCGAAGCCCCCCTCCCTCCCTCCCCCTACATCCCACTACCAGGGATCATTGCCAATGCGTCGGGGAAATCCTGACGCCTCCCCTATTTACGAGAAGTGACAATCTTCTGAATTTGGACTGAAAAAGTTTCGGATATTCGTCATGTTCCCAGTTACCATCTCCCAAACACTCCATCTTTCCGCTTCGAGGCTGGATCCATAAGTTTTTGTTTGACGCCATAGGCTAGAGCCAATAAATTATCAAAGGGATCGATTCCCGTAACAGACCACACATCTGGTCACTTCTATGGACACATGTAAGTTTGATTTGAGGATTTCAGGAAAAGTATCGAATACTTCGATTACATATCATACATGTTGTGAGCTCGGGGATTTGAGAGAAAAAAGGATTTTTGTTTAAGAATCGGCAATCATACAAAATGTAAATATGTGTGTCGTATAGCAGGGAAGATTCGGGTCTCATTTCCCGGAGCTTTGTCGGAGCAGCTGGTATTAAATTCCCACAGGGATCAGGGGGGGGGGGGGGGCACTAAAAATTTGCAAGACGTGACGTCCTATTTTTTAATCGGCTACTTTTCACACCCACCCACCCACTACGTGCAAATTTTCTACTACCGTTCTCAGACACCCCCCCCCCCCCCCCCCACTCTCCCATTAAAGCTTATAAACTTAGTAGGCACAGCTGTCTTTAGGGGTTTTTCATAATGTTCTTAACCCTTTGCCCAACATAACGGCCAAAAACGGCCAGCGCTATTCTCAAAAAACGCCAATTAATTTTAATTTTTTTTTCATTTTTGTCTCAAAAACATAGGTTCTGACCCCTCATTGGAACGAGCCCGTCGAGCTCGTTCAAATGAGGGGTCATAACCTATGTTTTTGAGACAAAAAATGAAAAAAAAATAGTTATTCAATCATTTTTTGGCAAGTGTCGTCTGCTTTTCATGTCAGGTAAAGGGTTAAACTGGTACCACCAATTTAAACCTCTGTGGGCTGCTGTGGGCCCCAATCTACAAATGACATGCTGTTCATTATCAGGCTTGGCCAGAGCAGGTGTACATATACGGGAACAAATTTTCATTTGAATTCTTCCCAAAATATTGTCTGCACATTTTCTACATTTCGAACAAGACACCCACCCCCGTCTAACGTGTGACATTTTCTCAGTTTAAGCCCCATATTCTCACATATAAAGCCTCCTGATGTTGTATTTATGTTAAGAGTGTGATGTACAACATCATCTTTAAGGTTTGAAAAACAAATGATGGTATATATTAGCTGAATTATTGATATATTTTTAAAAAATTAAAAAAATTGCACAAGTTGGAAATGCACATTTTTTGCGCACTCAAGAGACCCACTCACCCCCACGTCACGTCTTGCAAATTTTTGGTGGCCTCCCCCTGCAGGGATCGGAGGTTTGCCCGAGCCGATATGAGACTTGTTTTACGCCTCACCCAACTGATCTGGCAAGTATTATACGTACTGTTTATATAAACTACATAGGCCTACATGTAGTTACGTATGCATGGGCGCGGCATGTGTTGTTTATGTATGTATGGTATATACCCCCGTTGGTCAACTGTTAGCCCTCGGTACTACTAACAAACTAACCAACCGAATGCTGTTTATTATCCTATGACTGGTATAGGTAGTACGTAATGCTACGCCAAGAGTTATTGTGTGAAAGATGGGAATAATGCAATGGTATCTAATGCGGTTGAATAGGACGTATGATCTGTGCCCCTGCTGATTCAATATTAGACCTTAGTACTATTGATCCATTCAAGGCTTCATACAGTCATACGTTTGGTACATTTCGTGCGTAATGATAAGCCAAGTGGTAGTGTGGGGCAGTGCCGGGGGCGGGTGTGTAATTCATGGTTATCTAGAGCAATAGTACGGGTGAACGATATAGACCCTTATCGGTCTACAGTTAGTCTTTGGTACTACTTACGCGTCGAATACTTTGTATTATCCTATGGCTGATATATATAGTGCATAATGCTAGGAAAAGCGACGTTGTTGGGTATGCATGGTTGTATAGAGCAGCAGTATAGGATGTACGGTCTGTACACATGTCGGTCTATTGTTAGCCCTTAGCACTACTCGCATTATACCAGCGTGTATTGTTATTGGTAGTGCGTAATGCTTGGCCAGTCGGTATTGCAAGACAATGCTTGGTTTTAAGTATGATAGTATAGAAGATGCGGTTTGAACCCAGATTTGTCTCCTGTTAGCCCTCAGTACTATCAATCCACACAAGGCGTTAAACGTAACGCTTGGTTTTCTGATGCAGTAGTATAGGCTGGACTGTTGGAACCCCGTTGGTCCACTGGTCGGCGATGCGGCGAGGTACGTTTGTTGTCTAGTGCAGTAGTACTGCAGTTACCGGGGGGGGGGGGGGGGGGAGGCTATATAAGCCCTGAACCATTTAATGGGTTGTACTGTCCTATGGATAGTACGCAATGCTTGGTCACGCAGTGTTCTGGCGGTATGCTTGGTTTCTACTATCGTATTGCTGCACATGCCCACTGACACCACGTAGCACCATGGTAATGACAACACCACAGGGCCGCTTACCCAAGCTACTTTAAAAACCAAATATTACGTATTTTATCTTCCCGACAATTTTGCGCCACCCCTGCCCGCAAAATTTTCCAAATTTACGTAGGAAAAGTCGCCATTCCTCCTCGAATCCCTGCGCCGGGTGAGCATAAAAATAAGTAATAGATAACGGACTGGGCGTTTCCGCATGACTCTCAAATTTTGTCTGTAACTGAGTGGTGGATTTTATTCAAAGTCAATGGTTAACTTATGTTTGGAAGCCCAAGGCATGAGGAACTATGTTTGTCCCATTTCGTGAGTATGCGCAAAGATCCGAGTTATGCGAAGTTCAAAATTTACAATATTACTGTATGGAGAAAACAATTAAATTTGAGATTTTTAAAAAAAATGTTTTTTTAGCATAGTCGGCTGTGATTTTCTAAAATGCATGACAAATGCCTTCCAATGATATATGATTTAAGTTGCTTATGATGATTTTCTACTTCCAATTTCGCTTGAAGTTTACAACCTTAGAGTAGAACTCGATATAAAATGTTCGAGAACGGCTCACTGAACCGTGTTCAATTTTGAATTTTGGAATTCGGTGTCGGTCAAAAGCTTGCAGAACATCGCTCATAATAAGCAGAGATTGAACTTTGTAAATTAAAACGAAAACAAAAAAATAATTAAGTGAACCTATCCCTATTATACCGTACCTATCCCCCATGGCATTAACACAATCGAAACAATCAGTCTTGGAAAAAGGGCTGAAATCCATCACAACAAAGCAAGATGATAAATCCAAGCGGCTTGCAGACCTAAAAGATTGGTAGAGGCGTATGCGCCTTCATGAGTTCTTTCATCACAAGGATGACAGTGAGAGAAAGAAGATAACTCTTCTAATAGATGTAAATTTACAGTGCAGAAGCAAAGCACCTTCAAACCCGCCTGAGGACGAGCAACAAGCAAACAAGCATCCTAAAGGTTTTTGCGCAACGAAGTCGCGCAGGGACAGGGGTGGCTGTAAACCTACCCCTAACGACCCTCATAACAATACAATTCCATGTCCAGCATCTGCCAAGGGCGGCAAGCAAAGGAGCCAGGAAAGCTACCAGGACCCAGCACCTTGCACCGCCGGGTGGTCTATTATATAGGTATTCTTTATCCATTTTCTGCTCTTCTGGCATACAAAATTTCACTTGTGTGAAAGACTCATTGATGAGCTCCATTTCCCTCACTGATACGTTTAATATCTCCGGAACTTATAGATGATGACGATTCTAGGAGTACTAATTTTGTTGTTCTTCTGGCAAGTAGAGCCTGCCACCTGTGGTTGTACTTAGTCCCCAATCGAGTCTTCGTGGGTAGGTATTGTCAGTCTCCGGTTCGTGTAAACCAGCCGTTCACCAGTGCTGGAAATGAACACAATTGACGGGTACAGTTTTAAGCTCCCGCGAAATCAGAGACGAGAGTAAACTGCACCCGTAAAATATTTGTGTATGAATTTTCAAGGGAATACTATCACCAAACACCAGAAACCTTAACCCGTTGAACCCGAGCGACCGCTTTTCTAGCCAGGAACATGATACGTCATAACGTCATTAAACAGGGTAGCTGTTCAGTAAATGTGGAGTAGACCAATCAGTATTTTCAACGTGCAGCCCCGAGGCTGCACGTTGAAAATATTGATTGTCTACGCCAAATAATGAATATGGACACTTCTAATTGCTGTCATTGAACTGGCATGGCAGATACCACTAGTGTTCAAAGGGTTAAATGTATAAGGAATTGCAGAATTATGACAGTAACTTCAGTGGCGTAGATAGCTTTACGCTGGCGGAGGGGCAAGCCCAAAATTTTCCGACAGACCGAAAATTTTCCGACAGTGTAACAACAACAAAAATCCAAACAAACAGAAAGAATCTGTTGTTTACTGCAAATGTACTGAAAATTAGTCTTTTTTTACCCCAAATTTACCCAAAATGGCATGTTTTTTATCCCCAAAGCCAGCATTTTAATGTTATTAGGCATAAATTCGCCTAAAAATGGTCCCAAAAACTTTCCGACAAAACTTCTGGTGGGGGGGGGGGGGGGGGGCTCCCCCAGGCCCCCCCCCTTTATCTACGCCACTGAGTAACTTGCCACTAGCCGCAGTGTGCTCCTTTCTCAAAACATCACACATTTATATGCCTTCACAGTATATTAGTGCTCCACAATATTTTTCAACGAGTGCATTTTTTAGCTCCCGTAAAATAGAAATCACGGGTGCTGAAGGGAGCAATTGCACTCGCACCCGTCGCATTTCCAGGACTGGTTCACGAAGTACACATCCAGCACACGAGAAGGTCGCGTATACCAAAGGTTTGAACTGCTCGATGTCCCAAGTGACTTGGGGCCACCGTTGGTTTACGCCGAGCGTCCGTGGTAATTTTGACTCCGTTAGGACGAGATATAAAACGAAACGGGAGAGCCCAGTCGGACTGGAGAGAAGAAGAGGAAATCGCACCAGCAACGCTAGCCAGGAACTGCCCCCGGCATAATAGTCAATAGCAGTTACAAATATGGTATCGGAGAAAGCTCCCGTAGACGATTGAAGGCCGGGAGTCACCCTGGCGGCGGCGAGTATGAAGTCCCCCCTCTCCCCCAGGACGAGATGCAGCGTTGGACACTCATATATAACTCCTGAAATGTGATATTATTGAATGACCTACCTTGAACTTCAGACCCGCGATGAGAAAAACGCAAAGATAACGCTTTTGAATGATAACGACATTATCATAAGACTGGACGTGACAACAGTTACTTATTCTCAGTCCCTTATTCGACATTAGTTATGAACCGATTTTAACCCTTTACCTAACATGAAAAGCAGACGACACTTGCAAAAAAAAATTCTTGAATAACTAATTTTTTTCATTTTTTGTCTCAAAAACATAGGTTATAACCCCTCATTGGAACGAGCTCGACGAGCTCGTTCCAAAGAGGGGTCATAACCTATGTATTTGAGACAAAAAATTAAAAAATACTGAAAATTAATTGGCGATTTTTGTGAATAGCGCTGACCCTTTTTGGCCGTTACGTTGGGTAAAGGGTTAACGAATGCCGATTTTGGAACGGGAATAAGTGACGGCTGTCACGTCCGCATCACAAGACCAGTGGACAGAAGGTACGGAAAGTAATTTGTAATGTCAAGACTATTGGGAGTCACATTACAATTTTTATGATACGGTGTGACCTCCCGGTCTTAACTCATACCCAGAATGTTGTATCGTTTCTAACACCCTGTCCCGCTTAGCCCAGTACGCTTCCGGTGCCCTTGGCCGGGATAATAGTAGAATACTCAAATAATCCTTTTTTAATATATAAAATATACATGCAGCAGTCGTAAGGTACATCTTGAATTAACACGTACCGTACCGGTACTCCACACTGGCCATGCTGGGCCAACTACAGCCTGAATTGGGTATTGTTGTCCGTTTGCATGGCAGATGTGTGTGACGTTTGTTCAAGTGTGAAATCTGGCCTGGTAAGAAGGTGTACAATTACAATCAGGGACGCCGGAAGCACTTCTGGGCAAGGGGTCAGATCCCGGGAAAAGAGCATTTAATCGCAGTAGCTGTCCCGCCATGACATTCCGACGCATGCATGTCTTGAAGGCTGAAGACCAGTGATGGGGAGTTTGAGAGGAGGTTCCCCCTCCCTTTGGAGGGGACACCTCCTCTCAAACTCTCCCAACTTTCCCATTGAATTTTGAATCCTCCCAGAACGGATTTGGAGTGTATTGTAGCTTTACTTCGAGAATAAGTCATTGGGAAGTGCATTACTGCCCCCTCCCCCTTGTCGGAGGGCAGCTGCCCCCTCCCCCTTGTCGGAGGGCAGCTGCACCACCCCCCCCCCCCCCCGTGCTTCCGGCGGCCTTGAGTACGAGCAAGAGCGAATCGATTTCTTTGACTCCATTCCAAATTAACATATCCTGACTGGGAAAATTATTGGCCGTCTTACCTTCAGGTTTAGAGAAGTTACAGCGTGAGGCATCAGGATGTTCCGAATATTATCAAATAGCCTTGAGGATGAAGTGAAACACACTCGGTGTTTTATGAATTTATTTTTGTGTTCTTTATCATCGTGACTGTAAGAATCAGAGCGTTTCGAATATATTATTCTCACGTGATCGCCTCACATTGGAGTTTACAATTGTTGCTGCATGAGTGAGTTCCCAAACAAGTTGGATGACAAAGTGACTCATTGATCCAATTTCATGAAGCTCGAGCTTCGACAGAAATACCCGGTTATGATACACGTGTCTTCTAATAACCCGATTGAATTGTGTGTAACCCGGATAAAAACATATGGTAGGTCTGAAAAGACTGCCTGCTGGATGGAGATGGGAGGTATTGTAATTTTGAGTTCGGTATCGGGTTCTGTGTTTTTAAAGGGGGAGGAGGGGGGGGGGGGTTATACCACGATATTGTTTCAGTATTCGGTATCTGACTTCACTGAGATTTGCAGATAGTGCCAAAAAGGAATTCACACTTTGAAAATACAGAATAAGTTGTTCTTGTATCTTTCTACACGCTAAAGGGGAGCGCGGTGGCTCAGTAGGAAGAGGTGCAGGCTGCAAGCCGAGAGGTCCTCGGTTCGAATCCCACCTGCGGCAACCGCGTTGTGTCCTTGGGCAAGACACTTCATCCCCATTGCCCGCGTGGGGGCACGATGACGCCGTGTACTAAGGCGTACTGCACGTCGATGGTATGCATGTCTTCAACCAATCTAACCCTGCCTGTGCTGCAAGTGCGGAGTTACGATGTTGGGGAGCTGGCAGCTGCTCGTCGTTGCTCGGTGGTTCTCTCCGGGTACTTCGGCTTCCTCCACCCGTAAAACTGTCACCGTCATGATTAGCCATTGTGCATAAATATGTGACCTTCAACATCAATAAATAAATAATAATTCTACACCCTAAAAACTAAAGTGTTAAAAACTACACTTGAAGTGCTGTATTTAACACTTACTAAGTGCTGAACTAGCACTTTGGTCAAGTGTAGATATCCCAGAACTTTACAGGTGTTACAGTAATACCACTTGACAAGTGTAATGTCGCGACACTTAAAAAGAAACAACGCAGATGGCGCGGATCAGGCTCGAACTCTCGAGCCTGATCCGCGTCATCTGTGTTGTGTCCTTTTACTTATGTACCCACCAAGCGCAAATCAAATTATGGACGTTTATGGAAGAACCACCATTGCAAGACACATGGGAAGTGCCATCCATTCAAGTTTCAGATGTCTGACGATTGTAATGTCTAAGTGCTTAAAGCATTGCACTTTGGGTGTTAAAATCAAACCCTAAGAGTTAATATGGGTTTCACACCTCGAAAGTGTCAGTTTTAACACTTTAGTTTTTAGTGTGTACAACAGCGCCACAACTGCCACTGCCAATGAGCTCAACGCTGGCATTCTTCTGCCAGCACAAATCATAGCTACAGTAATTGTGTGAGTTGTGACTTGCTCCAAACACACCTTGACCTTCAAATGCCTATTTGTGATCCCAGAACATGTGCCCGTAATATGTCATCATGAGGAGGTGCTGCTGAAAATAGGCAAATCACATGGACAGTGATTTCTAGTCAAGTCTTGGCTGCCTGTTAAGGCAGCCAAGACTTGTCTAGAAATCACTGCTAAGCAACAGGCGTGTAAGTTATAGTCTAGTGGGAATTATTACTTTAACACATCCTAATCAGAACAGCACCCAAGCGGCCTTTGGCTTTGAATATTAATTGATTCAAATCGAGAGAGACACAGAATGCAAAAGGGACATCAACAGCTTTTCTTTCTTTCTTTCTTCTTTTTTTCTGTCTTTGTTCACTGGTTTTTTTGGCTTGGCTTTTTCGCCCGTTGGCGAAGGAATTTGTCGTGATTGCCGAAGGCACGATCATACTGGAGGGGGCGAGACATGTGACATGTTCCCCGGGAAAATTTTTAAATTTAGTATTAAAAGGAGCTCTCTGGTGGACTTTGGTGATTTATTAACATTCTTCGTTTTAGAAAAAAAAAAAAAAAACGTAAAAGGGAGTTCGTTCTCAGCCTGACTCCCCCACAATCTCCTATCCCACGGCACCTATGAGGCCCCACGTCTTAACACACGAAACAATGCCGTGATGACCAACAACCATAAGGACAAGTCCATGATTGTTTTTTCTTTTTTTGTGGGGGGGGGGGGGGGGGGGGGGAGTGGGGGGGGGGTCATAATTTATGAACAGAGGCCAACAGTTCGAATTTTAACAACTACTTAATGGGGCTGACTGAAGATAGCCGATTTCCCTTGTGACTTGCATTCTTTGGGATGGGCTATTTACTTAACCCTTTACCTAACGTGAAAAGCAGACGACACTTGCAAGAAAAAATCTTGAATAACTAATTTTTTTCATTTTTTGTCTCAAAAACATAGGTTATGACCCCTCGTTGGAACGAGCTCGACGAGCTCGTTCTAACGAGGGGTCATAACCTATGTTTTTGAGACAAAAAAATGAAAAAAATAGTGAAAATTAATTGGCGATTTTTGAGAATAGCGCTGGCCGGTTTTTAATCACCACTTGTGCAGTTTATAAGACAGCTACACCGCTTTTTCATATCCATTACCATTTGGCCTATGTTGGCAACCTTTCTCGGGTTTTGCATTTAACTTTATACGATTGTGCAAGAGGGATAATATAGGCCTACAATTACTCTCTAGGTTAAATTTTGAAGTCCTTTAGGCCTAATTACTCTTTAAAACACAAGGTCAGAAAGTGCCTTTTGATCCAGTGAATGTGTTTTGAATTCCGAACACAAACCTCCCATGGACTTGTCCTTATGGTTGTTGGCCATCATGTTTCGGGTTTTTAGACATAGGGCCTAAATACAACGAACGTTGATGTAAAATTGTTGTAAAATGTGATATCCTTCCCACGATCCCACCTTCAACCAAGAAAAAAGTAGTTCAGTTCATCACCAAAGGTACTGAGGGGTAACCACACCACTGCCCCCTCCCAAAAGACGAATAGGCCAAACGAAGAAATATATCAAAATAAAGAAATAAGGGTTCGGCCTTGCGATGGCGCGAAATAAGCAGACGCATAGCCAGGATATAGTTGGGGGAGGAGGGGGTGGGAAAGAGTAATATCTAGCGGGATTAATTCAGCAATCTGAACGTAACGGCTACCCCTTCACCCTACGAAGGGGGTAAGCGCTACGTTCAGATCGCTGAAGTACTAGGCGGTATACAGAATAAAATGCGCAGCATCATCTGAGCCACGTAGCGGCGAGATGGAAGGCGAGCACAAGAAGGAGACACCCCCCACCTCTCGTTGGAAAAAAATTGAAATTCGAGACAAACGCAATTTCCTTGACTCTGAGTCCATATGTGCCCATAATTTGTAAGTTGTGAAGGCATCAATAATTAGGCCACATCACGTGGGGGGGGGGGGGGGGTGGGGCACTCAGTTGTTTTGGGTTTGGGGCACATATGTGCACCCCACCCCCCTGGCTGTGCAATTTGAAATAAGACAGTCGTACCCGAACGTTCAGCATTCCCCAGACTTGTTGAGGGAACAGGCGGTGGTAAATGTCTATAGGAACCGGACTTTGCGGAGATCAAATGTTTTCTGTGCAAAATTTGGACACCATTCCATACTACACATATATCAGGGGTATGTTATGGAAAAGAGATGGGGAGTGTGGGCTTTTTGTTGAAAGCTTTCCCCACGAAACGGTTGACGTTGCTATTGAAGTCGCCATGACGCGCACTCGACGTCATTATAATGTTGACCGCTGCTGTTGTCCACTATACAATCTAATATGACGTAAGGATGGTCGCGCTTCTCGAACGGGAGAGATATCGCAGTATAGTATCGCGGTATAGGCATCATAGACCCCTGTAGGTCCTGTTTGCTCCTGGTACTCCCAACCAACCTAATGCTTCATATTATCCCATGACTTGTTTTGGTAGTACTTAAAGCTTGTGCGGCTAGTATTGTGACATGGGGTGAGAGTAATGCATGGTTGTCTGGTGCGGTGGTATATGGTGTGTGGTTTGTGCTCCTGCTGGTCCGGTGTTAGCTTCTGGGTCTACTATCCATCTAGGACGGTGTGCTATCCCACAGATGTTATGGTTAGTACGTGATGCTAGGTCAAGCAGTAGAGTGGGTGCGATAGTATATGGTGTACGGTCAGCACCCCAGTTAATCTACTGTTAGTATCTGGTACTACTAATCCATTGAATGTATTTTAACGCCGGGATTGGTGTAGGTAGTGTGTATTGCTAGGTTAGTAAGTAAGTTTATACGATAGTATGGGTTGTACGGTCTATATCCCATAGGTCTATTTTATCCCTTAATACTATATAACCGCCCAATAGTTTGTAGTGTCCCATGGATAGTTTGGAATGCTAGATCATGTAGTGGGATATGTGTGGTGTATGCTTGTTTTCTGGTTTCGTAGTAGAATATAGATGGTCTTTTGACATTCTAGGACTTGGCTAGGGGAAGAGGTAAATATCTGAGATAGCAAGTCTGTAGTAATGTTACAAGTCAGTAGTAATGGAACAAGGCTGGCAGAACACAATAGTAATGGTGAATAGAACAGGGCTAATCATAGGACAGATAGTTGAAGACACGATGGAAGCCGATGGTAAGGCCACCAGGAGCTATTTCGGAGCTTGGAATTCCACTTATGTAATCCCACTAAGAGAATCCCTTTTTTTATCCCCGCATTTTAAAAAATGCGGGGATATTGTCGTGATCTCCGTCCGTACGCCCGTACGTCCGTACTTCCGTACGTCCGGTTTTGTAATTCGAAACGCTATAACTTTCTACAGTTATTCAATAGGGTCTGTGCAATCCAAAAATACTACTTTTAAAGTTTTGCGCCACCAGGTAGCTTCTGTGGAGCCACTTGAAAAATGCGCTAATTTTTCACTTTTCTTTCGAATAATCCCAACCTATGTAATTCAGAGTTCTATAACTGCACTAGGGTATTGCTAAATGATCTGTAGATGTGCCGAAAGGTTTCAGATTTTTCAGGTGCCATGTGGCTGTGCCACCGTTGCCACTTTCGTGTTTTCTTAGACCGTTTCCGTCGAAAGGCTCCTAGGGTATGTAATTTGAAACGATAAAACCATGCTCAAATGTTGCAGTGGGGTCTGAAGATGTGCACGAAGGTTTCGGATTTTTCAGCTGCCATGTGGCTGTGCCACTGTTGCCATTTTCATGTTTTCTTAGACCGTTTCCGGCAAAAGGCTCGTAGAGTATGTAATTCGAAACGCTAAAAGCATGTTCAGATGTTGCAGTAGGGTCTATAGATGCACACGAAGGTTTCGGAGCTTTTGAGTGCCATTTGGCTGTGCCACCGTTGCCACTTTCGTGTTTTCTTACACCGTTTCTGGCGCAAGGCTCCTAGGGTATGTAATTCGAAACGCTAAAACCATGCTCAAATGTTGCAGTGGGGTCTGTAGATGTGCACGAAGGTTTCGGATTTTCAGCTGCCACGTGGCTGCGCCACCGTTGCCACTTTGGTGTTTTCTTAGACCGTTTCCGGCGAAAGGCTTCTAGGGTATGTAATTCGAAATGCTAAAACCATGCTCAAATAGTGCAGTAGGGTCTGTAGATGCGCACGAAGGTTTCGGATTTTTTAGGTGCCATGTGGCTGCGCCACCGTTGCCACTTTCGTGTTTTCTTAGACCGTTTCCGGCGAATGGCTCATAGGGTATGTAATTTGAAATGCTAAAACCATGCTCAAATGTTGCAGTAGGGTCTGTAGATGCGCATGAAGGGTTCAGATTTTTCAGATGCCTCTTGGCTGTGCCACCGTTGCCACTTTCATGTTTTCTTAGACCGTTTCCTGCAAAAGACTTCTATGGTATGTAATTCGAAACGCTAAAATCATGCTCAAATGATGCAGGTCTGTAGAATTGCACGAAGGTTTTGGATTTTTTGGGTGCCACGTGGCTGTGTCACCGTTGCCACTCTCCTGTTTTCTTAGACCGTTTCCGTTGAGTGGCTCCTAGGGTATGTAATTCGAAACGCTAAAACCATTCTCAAATGTTGCAGCGGAGTCTGTAGATGCGCACGAAGCTGTGTCACCTGTGCCACTCAATATGATTTTAGTGTGTCATATAATACATTTCATCTTTGTATCAAACATTCATAGTCTGCTTTGCACACAAATGACACCCCCTCTAGTTTAAAACGTATGCGGTAAAGGAATCCCTTTTTCGTCGCATGTGCCCCTGTGATGCAGGTGTTGTGCATTAGAACATAAGCACATATTGGCACATCCAGCATATCTCTATGTGCAGCATGTGATGTGTACTAGCACACCAGCAGATCCCATCAACCACCTATTGCTCCCGACACCAGATCAGCATCCAGATCACACCACGGCTTTCATAAATTGTCGGCTGAGTGCTAGAATGTTCTATGTCCCATAGGGGACATAGAACATTCTAGCACTCAGGCGACGAAATCTTAGATCACTACTGTTGCCTTACACATAGTCACCATCATCTGTCCTATTGTCAACTTCTTCGCTAGTCACCCAAAAGTATAGTCTTCTACCAACTCTGCTCTCGGTCAGATCCTTAATAGGCGCAACCAAATTGCTCCATTCATCTCAGCCCGTATTGGTTTTTACATTCACTTGATCTAGTGCATGCTAGGGCACCCTACACATAAGAAGCAGTCTTTTGATGACCCCGAGATGTGCTTATGTGCTAATTCTCAACGTGCAACAATACATGCAACACGTATACACATACGACGAAAAAGAGATTCTGTAACCAGAGACGTTTCTCAAGAATGGAGTTTCTTTTAGTGAAATTCAAAGCTCTAAAACAACTCCAGATGGTTTTAGCACCTGCTTCCACCATGTCTTCAACTATCTATCCCATGATTATCCTCTATAGCATTCATCATTACTATAGTGTTCTACCAGTCTTTTGCCATTACTACTGACTTGTAAGATTACTTAACACTTGCTAATTATCTCAGATATTTACCTCTTCCCTCGAGAGTGATACCCGTAGTATAGTATGGGCACTATATACCCCATATAGTTTCCCCCGATAGTCCTGGGTACTACTAATCGACTTGATGCTTCATATTATCCATGACTGGTATAGGTAGTGCGTAATGCTAGTCCGGATAGAATTTTGATGTGGGATGGGGTAATGAATGGTTGTTTGGTGAGTTAGTTTAGGATGTGCTTTATGTACACCTGCTGGTTCAATGTTAGCCCTTGGTATTATTGTCCAATATTCATCTAGGACGGCTTGTTAGCCCATATATGGTATAGTTCGTACGTACTTGATCAAGCAGTAGAGTGGTGGGGGGGGGGGGCATAGGGCTGGGGGGGGGGGGGGGCAATGTGTGATTGTCTGGCGCAATAGTACAGGGTGTATTGTCTATACCTCAGTTGGTCTACTCTTAGTATTTGGTACTACTAGCCCACTGAACGTGTTTTACTATCGGGGCTGGTATGGGTAAAACATAATGCTAGGCAATGCGGTATTACAAGAATTTTTTAGAATGGTAGTATGGATTGTACGATCTCTATCTCATAGATCTAGTGTTATCCCATAGTATTACAAAATCACCCAATGGTTTGTAATACCCCGTGGGTAGTTCGGAATGCTAGGTCATGCAGTGTTGTGTGGTACATGATTGGTTTCTAGTTTCGTAGTAGAGGATGGATGATATTTTGACATTCTAAGACTTGGCCGAGGGAAGAGGTAAATATCTGAGATAGTTAGCAAGTCTTTAGTAATCTTGCAAGTCAGTAGTAATGGCAAAAGACTGGTAGAACACTATAGTAATGATAAATACAATAGAGGATAATCATGGGATAGATAGTTGAAGACATGGTGGAAGCAGGTGGTACAACCATCTGGAGCTGTTTTAGAGCTTTGAATTCCACTAAGAGAGACTCCATTCTTGAGAAACGTCTCTAATTACAGAATCTCTTTTTCGTCGTATGTGTATACGTGTTGCATGTATTGTTGCACGTTGTGAATTAGCACATAAGCACATCTCGGGGTCATCAAAAGACTGTTTCTTATGTGTAGGGTGCCCTAGCATGCACTAGGTCAAGGGAATGTAAAAACCAATACGGGCTAAGATGAATGGAGCAATTTGGTTGCGCCTGTTAAGGATCTGACCGAGGGCAGAGTTGGTAGAAGTCTATACTTTTGCGTGACTAGCGAGGAAGCTAACAATAGGACAGATTATGGCGACTATGTGTAAGGCAACAGTAGTGGTCTAAGATTTATGAACTCCGTGGTGTGATCTAGATGCTGATCGGGTGTTAGGAGCAATAGGTGGTTGATGGGATCTGCTGGTGTGCTAGTGCACCTCACATGCTGCACATAGAGATATGCTGGATGTGCCAATATGTGCTTATGTTCTAATGCACAACACCTGCACCACAGTGGCACATGCGACGAAAAAGGGATTCTGTAACCACAGACATTTTAAAATAGGGATTCTCTTAGTGGGATTACATAAGTGGAATTCCAAGCTCCAAAATAGCTCCTGGTGGCCTTACCATCGGCTTCCACCATGTCTTCAACTATCTGTCCTATGATTAGCCCTATTGCATTCACCATTACTATAGTGTTCTGCCAGCCTTGTGCCATTACTACTGACTTGTAACATTACTACAGACTTGCTAACTGTCTCAGATATTTACCTCTTCCCTCAGCCAAGTACTAGAATATCAAAATACCATCTATATTCTACTACGAAACCAGAAACCAAGCATACGCCACACACATCCCACTACATGATCTAGCATTCCAAACTATCAATGGGACACTACAAACTATTGGACGGTTTTATAGTACTAAGGGATAACAGTAGACCTATGGGATACACACCGTACATCGCATACTATCGTCTAAACTTACTTGGTAATACCACGTTACCTAGCATTACACACTACCTACACCAATCCCGGCGTTAAAATACATTCAATGGGTTAGTAGTACCAGATACTAACAGTAGATTAACTGGGGTGCAGACCGTACACCATATACTACCGCACCCACTCTACTTGCTTGACCTAGCATCACGTACTACTCATAACATCTGTGGGCTAGCACACCGTCCTAGATGGATAGTAAATCCAGAAGATAACACCGGACCAGCAGGAGCACAAACCACACACCATATACTACCGCACCAAACAACCATGCATTACTTTTACCCCACGTCACAATACTAGCCGCACAAGCCTTACGTACTACCAAAACGAGTCCTGGGATAATATGAAGCATTAGGATGGTTGGGAGTACCAGGAGCAAACAGGACCTATAGGGGTATATGATGCCTATAATATACTGCGATATCGCTCCCGTTAGAGAAGCCGGACCATCCTTACGTCTTATTAGATTGTATAGTGGACAACAACAGCGGTCAACGTTTTAATGACGTCGAGAGCGCATCATGGCGATTTCAATAGCCCACACTCCCCATCTCTTTTCCATAACATATCCCTGCTATATATGCAGTTTGGAATGGTGTCCAAATTTTGCACAGAAAACATTTGCTCTCCGCAAAGTTCGGTTCCTATGGGAATTTACCACCGTCTGCTCCCTCAAAAAGTCTGGGGAATGATGAACGTTCGGGTACTACTGTCTTATTTCCAGTTGCACAGCCAGGGGGGGGGGGGGGGGCACATATGTGCCCCCCACCCCAAGACAACTGAGTCCCGCCCCCCCCCCCCCCCCCACGTGATGCGGCCTAATTATTGATGCCTTCACAACTTACAACTTATGGACACATATGGACTCAGAATCAAGGAAATTGCATTTGTCTCGAATTTCAATTTTTTACCAACGAGAGAGGGGGGGGGGGGGGGGGGGGGTTCTTGTGCTCGCCTTCCATCTCGCCGCTATGTGGCTCGGATGATGCTGCGCATCCTATTCTGTATACCGCCTAGTACTTCAGCGATCTGAACGTAGCACTTACCACCTTCGTAGGGCGAAGGGGTAGCCGTTACGTTCAGATTGCTGAATTAATCCCGCTAGATATTACTCTTGCCCCACCCCCTCCTCCCCCAACTATATCCTGGCTATGCGTCTGCTTATTTCACGCCATCGCAAGGCCGAACCCTTATTTCTTTATTTTGATATATTTCTTCTTTTGGCCTATTCGTCTTTTGGGAAGGGGCAGTGGTGTGGTTACCCCTCAGTCCCTTTGGTGATGAACTGAACTACTTTTTTCTTGGTTGAAGGTAGGATCGTGGGAAGGATATCAATTTTTACATCAATTTTACATCAACGTTCGTTGTATTTAGGCCCTATGTCCAAAAACCCGAAACAATTCCATGATGGCCAACAACTATAAGGACAAGTCCATGGGAGGTTTGTGTTCGGAATTCAAAACACAATCACTGGATCAAAAGGCACTTTTGGACTTTGTGTTTTAAAGAGTAATTAGGCCTAAAGGACATCAAAATTTAACCTAGAGAGTAATTGTAGGCCTATTTTATCCCTCTTGCACAATCGCATAAAGTTAAATGCAAAACCCGAGAAAGGTTGCCAACATAGGCCAAATGGTAATGGATATGAAAAAGCGGTGTAGCTGTCTTATAAACTGCACAAGTGGTGATTAACCCTTTACCCAACGTAACGGCCAAAACCGGCCAGCGCTATTCTCAAAAATCGCCAATTAATTTTCACTATTTTTTTCATTTTTTTGTCTCAAGAACATAGGTTATGACCCCTCGTTGGAACGAGCTCGTCGAGCTCGTTCCAACGAGGGGTCATAACCTATGTTTTTGAGACAAAAAATGAAAAAAATTAGTTATTCAAGATTTTTTCTTGCAAGTGTCGTCTGCTTTTCACGTTAGGTAAAGGGTTAAGTAAATAGCCTATCCCAAAGAATGCAAGTCACAAGGGAAATCGGCTATCTTCAGTCAGCCCCATTAAGTAGTTGTTAAAATTGGAATTATTGGCCTCTGTTCATCAATTATGAAATCCGGACTCCCCCCCCCCCCCCATCCCCCCTCCCCCCAAAAAAAAACCAAAAAAAAAAACAAAAACAAAACAAACCCAATCATTGACTTGTCCTTATGGTTGTTGGCCATCACGGCATTGTTTCGGGTGTTAAGACGTGGGGCCTCACAGGTGTCGCCGGGTGGGATAGGAGATTGTGGGAGAGTCAGGCTGAGAACGAACCCCTTTTACGGGTTTTTGACTCACCTGACTGAAAGTCAGGGTGAGCTTTTCTTATCACTCTTCGTCCGTCGTCTGTCGTCTGTCGTCCGTCGTCCGTCGTTCAGCGTGAAGGTGGTGTTTGAGCCTCTTTCTCCTAAACAACTGACCACATTTTAATTAAATTTCATGTAAGTAGTGGTTATATAGGGGCATTTTGATTTTTATGCAAATTAGGTTTCGGCTCATATTGAGCAGAGGGGTGGGGAAAAAACGGCCAAATTGTTTGAAAATCTTCTTCTAATGAACCACCAGTAGCAGAGACTTGATATTTGGTATACAGAGTCCTTTTGGGGTTTAAAATCAAATTTGTTCAAGAGAAGTTTGTCGAGCATTATTTGCCTTCGTTACGGTTGGGGCAAAAATTTTGGCCACGCCTAAAATTTCTATTTTCACAACCGTGAGGTCTATTTGAACCAAATTGGATATGAGATGATAATGGGTCAAAAGTAGTTGATTGATGCAAAAAAATTCTCATTGCCCCGTGGGAACCTCGAGAGCTAAAAATAGGAAAAACCTTAAAATTGCCATATCTCCAAAACTACACGGCACAGAGAATTCTTATTTTGTTTAAATCTTACTTTTATCCAGTAGAATAGAATGGATAAAAAAAATCCCTATCGGTTTGATCACAAGGTACTTTTTTCAGGACTTTTGAAAAAGTGCTGAGTCATCACTTTTTAACACTGTAGGCAATGGGAAAAACATTAAAAAATCTTCTTCTCCAGATCCAGCAGGCAGAATCTTTTGAAATTTGGTATGCAACATTCTAGGGTGGATCTGATTCAAGTTTGTTCAAATCGGCCCCCTAGGGGCATATTTGGGTTCAGTATAGGAGCTCGATTTCGAACTTTTTGTGCATTTCAGGCAAATTTCTTTAAAAATCTTCTTCTCCAGATCCAGCAAGCAGAATCGTTTGATATTTGGTATGCAACATTATGGGGTGGATCTGATTCAAGTTCGTTCAGATCGGCTCCCTAGATTCATATTTGGGCTCACTATAGAAGCTCGAATTCGAATTTAGTGCATTTCAGGCAAATTTCTTCAAAAATCTTCTTCTCCAGATCCAGCAGTCAGAATCTTTTGATATTTGGTATGCAACATTCTGGGGTGGATCTAATTCACGTTTGTTGAAATCGGCCCCCTGAATTCATATTTGGGCTCACTATAGAAGCCCGAATTCGAACTTAGTGCATTTTAGGCAAATTTCTTTAAAAAATCTTCTTCTCCAGATCCAGCAGGCAGAATCTTTTGATATTTGGTATGCAACATTGTGGGGGTGGATCTGATTCAAGTTTGTTTAAATCGGCTCCCTGGGTTTATATTTGGGCTCAGTACAGGAGCCCAAATTTGAACTTAGTTCATTTCAGGCACATTTCTTTGAAAATCTTCTTCTCAAGATCCAGCATGCAGAATCTTTTGATATTGGGTATGCACCATGCTTAGGGGGTGAGATTCAAGTTTGTTCAAGCCAAGTCCCTGGGTTCATATTTGGGCTCACTGTGGTGGCCCGAATTATAACTTAGTTCAAAATGAGGAATTTTCTTTAAAAATCTTCTTCAGATCCAACAGTCGGAATGTTTTGATATTTGGTATGCAGCATCCTTAGGGGGGGGGGGGGGGGGGGGAGATTCAAGTTTGTTCAAGTCATGTCCCTAGGTCCATATTTACGCTCACTGTGGTAGCACGAATTATAACTTAGGTCAAAATGAGGATTTTTCTTTAAAATCTTCTTCTTCAGATCCAGCAGTCGGAATGTTTTGATATTTGGTATGCAACATCCTTAGGGGGATGAGATTCAAGTTTGTTCAAGCCATGTTCCTAGGTCCATATTTGGACTCAATGTGGGACCTCGAATTGTAACTTAGTTCAAAATGAGGAATTTTCTTTAAAAATCTTCTTCTTCCGATCCAGAAGTCGGAATGTTTTGATATTTGGGGTGCAGCATCCTTAGGGGGGTGCGTTTCAAGTTTGTTAAAACCAAGTCCCTGGGTTCATATATGGGCTCCCTGTGAGAGCGCGAATTATAACTTAGTTCAATATGAGGAATATTCTTTAAAAATCTTTTTTCCACTGGTCAGAATCTTTGGATATTTGGTGTAAGCTTTTCTTAGGAGGAGCAGATGCAGCTTGTTGAAATCAATTCTCTGGATTGATATTTAGGCTACCATGTCAGGTGAGCGCCCTTAGGCCCCCTGGGGCCTCTTGTTTTCTAAAACGAAGAATGTTAATAAATCACCAAAAGTCCACCAGAGAGCTCCTTTTAATACTAAATTTAAAAATTTTCCCGGAGAAAATGTCTCGCCCTCTCCAGTATGATCGTGCCTTCGGCAATCACGACAAATTCCTTCGCCGAGGGGCGAAAAGCCAAATCCCAATGAGTCGGAGGGCCGAAAAAGCCAGGGTACGAACAAACCAAGGCCCGAAAGAACCAAGGTTCGAATAAGCCGGATACCCTTGGGCACCTGCCGTACCCTCGGTGTACCTGTTTCATCAAAGTCGAACCCCTTTTGAAATATCATTTATCATGGCGACTCCCATGGGCCCAGATACAACGAACGTTGGTGAAAAAGTTGAGTCTACTCCAACGCCACAACGCCACGGGTGCCCTTCCCACTACGGCACAGGGGCCGATTTAAACAATGATTTAGGAATAAAATAATATTATAAAATCCAGTTATACTTATTTTACAATATTATTTTATTCCTGGATCATTGTTTGAAACGAACCTCTGTGCTCCCACGGTCTCGATCATGAACAAGTCCAAATAAAAGCATCAGTGAGATTGGCCAAACAAAACACGAATTACTTGATTGGTCGCAATGATCACGGATATTTTATGGCATATGTTGTATGTCGTATATCATATCTCGCATGTCGATTGTCGGTCCAGGATTTACAAGTTTTAAAGGTATTTTCTGATTAGCTGCTATTTATAGTAACTAGGTGCAACGGTAATTTTCTGATTGGCTGGAAACAAAACGCACGTTGAACTTATATCTCCATTTTTGGTAATCAGGTACACCTTGTTTCCTTTTATAGAATTATACGTTGGACGTGTAATTTTTATCGATGCACCTGTATCTTATAGTTGCAACGGTATTTTGAAATGTAGGTGCACCTGTAAAAAATGTAGGTGCATCGCTATTTTTCGATGAAAATACACGTCCAACGTGTATCTATACGTCGTACGTATAAATTATCCGATGGACGTGTAATTTAAAAAACGATGGACGTATAATTTGTAGGTGCACCGCTAAATTTTATAGGTGCATCGGTATTCGAAAATAGCGTTGCAACTATAATATCCAGGTGCAACGATAAAAAATATACGTCGGACGTGTATTTTCAGAAAATTATACGTTGAACTTATATTTTGACGAGGGAAATATACGATGGACGTACATTTTATTCTAAAATATACGTTGGACGTGTAATTTTTATCGATGCACCCGGATTTTATAGTTGGAGCGGTATTTTGAAATGGAGGTGCAACTAGAAAAAATTACAGGTGCACCGCTAATAACAGCCAGAGAGTTCATTAACAGCCCGATACTTATATGTCGGACGTATAAATATACGTTGGACGTGGATTTTAATATACGATGGGCGTATAATTTATAGGGTGCACCGCTAAATTCTACAGCTGCACCTGTATACAGAAATAGCGTTGCAACTGTAAAATCCAGTTGCAACGATAAATAATTATACGTCGGACGTGTTTTTCAGGGGAAAGACACGTTGGACTTGTATTTTGACCGAAAAAATATGCGATGGACGTGTATTTTGTCAGAAATATACGTTGGACGTGTAAATTTTATCGATGCACCCGGAATTTACAGTTGCAACGGTATTTTGAAATGTAGGTGCACCTGGAAAAAATGTAGGTGCATCGCTATTTTTCTCTAAAAACACACGTCCAACGTGTATTTATACGTCGGACGTACAAAATATACGATGGACGTGTAATTCAATATACGTTGGACGTATAAATTATAGGTGGACCGCTAAATTTTATAGGTGCACCTGTATTGAGAAATAGCGTTGCAACTAAAAATTCCAGGTGCAACGATACAAATATACGTCGGACGTGTATTTAGACTTTTGACCCAAAGGAGATGGTTCAGTTTTTCGAACGTCGCAGTGGGAAAGCCGAGGCGTGTTCGATTAGCTGAACTGGGAGAAGAGGAAACTTGGACCTCTTAAAAAGAATCAGTAACAATGACACTGTCACAAAACTGTATGGAAAGGTTTGTTTCTATTTTTTTTTGGTTTAATAAATAAAAGTTTATAATTTCGGTTAGTTTCGTATCAGCCTGAGGCTGATATGAAGTAGCCTATGGCTAATATCTCGTCCGATACGAAGCAAACCAAGTAATAACCCCTAATTATTTATATACCAATAACATGATTTTAGAGGGCGTTACGGTTTATTAATGGCCCGACAATGAATGAATAACAGCCAGAGAGTCCATTAACAGCCCGAGACGAAGTCGAGGGCTGTTAACGGCCCGAGGGCTGTTAACCCTTTACCTACCATGAAAAGCTGACGACACTTGCAAAACCACTCTTGAATAACTATTTTTTTTTTATTTTTTGTCTCAAAACATTGGTTATGACCCCTCATTGGAACGAGCTCGACGAGTCATAACCTATGTTTTTGAGGCAAAAAATGAAAAAAAAATGAAAATTAATTGGCGATTTTTTAGAATACAGTCATTTGTCCGGTAACGAACCAGGTTGCATTAATCAAGAGCAAACGTTTTCAAATGAACAGATCCAACACAATTTTGGTTCAGATTCTAATAATTGATGTCTTGGAAGACTAGATAAACAATGATAGGCATGAGAATCGTCTCCAAACGTTAACACTGTGCCTGTTTGTCGATGTGGTGATTTGACCGGTTACAGACGTTTTTATGAGTTGTGAACCAGCGTATATTTCATATAGGAAATACCCCAAAACATTGAAATTGCATATAAACCTGACAACAAATCTTATTTATGTTGTGTAAATGCCCGATAGGAACAAAAAGGGTAAGAAGAAATATGTTGTTTATCTTTTTATTGACTGGTTTCAATAGTACGAAATTAGGATATTTCAATTTCCGCTCCACACGTCTGCACACTAAAAACTAAAGTGTTAAAACTGACACTTTCAAGGTGTTAAACCCATTCTAACTCTTAGGGTTTGATTTTAACATTCAAAGTGCAATGCTTTAAGCACTTAGACATTACAATCGTCAGACATCTGAAGCTTGAATGGATGGCACTTCCCATGTGTCTAGCATTGATGGTTCTTTCAGAATCGTCCATAATTTGATTTGCGCTTGGTGGGTACATAATTAAAAGGACACAACGCAGATGACGCGGATCAGGCTCGAGAGTTCGAGCCTGGTCCGCGTCATCTGCGTTGTTTCCTTTTAAGTGTCGCGACATTACACTTGTCAAGTGGTATATTATTGTAACACCTGTCAAGTTCTGGGATATCTACACTTGAACAAAGTGCTAGTTCAGCACTTAGTAAGTGTTAAATACAGCACTTCAAGTGTAGTTTTCAACACTTTAATTTTTAGCGTTTGGCACATACAGAACCAACTCTATTGTAGTTAACTGTGACTATTGCTATCTCAAATATTGAATGGAGGATGGTTTAACTGACAGTTAGATATTACTGAAATGACTGCAAACTCGTATTATACACAGTCGTCATTCACAAACCACAAGGACCGGGGATATAATAACGGTAAATTTTCTCTGAACTTGTCACAGAGCTTCCCCATGACTTGATAGATTTGTCAAATTGAATCCCCAAACCCATACTCACTGTTCACCATGTAGCAGCAATCCGTTGTTATTTCAATATGTTGAAAAATTGTGACTGCATTGAATCAATCAGGTAATTGTTATTTTTTATTTAATAAATAATACTTGTTGCTTGGAGTGAAAAATAAGAAGAAAAACTGAATAGAAAAAAATATGTTGAACCAGTGTGAATGTGTTGTTCGTTATTGAAGATTGAATCTTCCCAGACGTTACATTGGGTAAAGGGTTAATCATTCCTGGAAGGCCGTTTATAAACAGGGACGCCCAACAAAATCTTGTTATTACTATTATTGCCACTTCTAAAATGATTAAATCCAAAGATTCTTCTTCATCAAGTTCCCTTGATTGTGACAACCAGAGTTTTCACAATGACATTTAACCAAAACACATGTGTCGTCTGTTTTTAGATATTCAAAACGTCACTCGGCCAATCACATGATATTGATAGCTTAATTTAAATATTTTTGTTTGCCACCAAAATATGACACGAAAAATTTGCCTTCTCCCAAAATCTACTTACAAAAACCTACCGTAATTAATTACACTCACCTTGACAATTCGAATGCTTCATCACCGAAGTAATGGGGAAATCACACAAATTTCACGTGTTTGTTAACATCCATTGCAGTTAAGCGCGTTTCATCATCTCGGAATCTGTGGCGCGTTTGGTATGACGGATTACATAAACTGTAACCGGAGGCGGGCTGTTAACGAAACACTTAGCCGGAAACTGGCTGTTAACCACATTGACACACAACTTCCGGTTTGAGTGAGAGAACGTACGCTAAAGTGGTAATAATATATGATAATCCGGGATATCAATCCTACACATAACCAACGTACATGATTTGTCGCTGATAAAGTTTCATGGGGATGTGTTCACCCAATTCTGAATTGTTTGTTCATCATTTTTAAACAGTTTTGTGTTCGGATTTGACGGTTGCAGTATATCGCGAATCAAGACTGGAAATTTTGGTGGAGAAAGGTGAATAGGAAAGTCCAGGCATACGTTACGTGACCAGTGACGTATTGTTTGGTTGTCCGCATAGCCCACGTGATCAGCCATGTAATCATACATTTACCATGGTGAGATGTGGTATCAGTGTTCATGCCAAACGAAACATGCGTCGTTGTGCTAACACATGTTTTCCTCGTCCATTTTATATTATGGGGGCAGTCATGTTGGTCTCTGAGTTGGCTCGTGATTGTTAGAAGGATTTGAACAGTATGAAGTGTGTTCCAAGAGAATATATGACTGTATAGGACTTTATTATGCTAGTAAATTTGTTTATCATATGACTCGTCCGTTTTGTTCACTTTAAAACATTTGATATTTTGTTTTCATATTCATCAGTGATAAATAAAGCCTTCCGTCAATTTCGTTGGTCAATTTCAAAACTAGACAATTTGATTGGCTGAACAAAATACAACTGGGCCACAATTTCATAATTTGCATAATTAGAGTTGGGAGCTTTCATTGTACAACTTAAAAACTGGACAATTTGATTGGCTAAACAAAATACAACTGGGTCACATTTTCATAATTTCAGTAGGGAGGATTTACGTTATCTGTCCTATTCAGGGTGGGTTATATTGTATTAATCTTTTACCAATAAGAAAAACATCATTCATTTTTTTTATATTTTCACTTTTTGATTCCAAAACATAGGTTATGGCCCCTCATAGGAACGAGCTCGACGAGCTCGTTCCAATGAGGGGGTCATAACCTATGTTTTGGAAGCAAAAAATGAAAACTTTTAGTTATACGAGGATGTTTTTTCCAAGTGCCATCTGCAACTCAAGTTCGGTGATGGGTTAAAAAACCATACTAAATGGCTAATTTGTGCGTGTGTGT
The DNA here is from genome assembly GCA_031216915.1 of Pictodentalium vernedei. Taxonomy (NCBI): domain Eukaryota; kingdom Metazoa; phylum Mollusca; class Scaphopoda; order Dentaliida; family Dentaliidae; genus Pictodentalium; species Pictodentalium vernedei. The sequence continues at coordinate 127,180,965 of CM062296.1, read as the reverse complement.
GTCATATGATAAATAGAATATGAAATGAGTGTTTTTCTCATATAATTTTTATGAAACTCGTCCGAATTTTTCGTTTGGGCTCGCCAAAGGGTCGCCAAAACGGAAAATTCTTAGACTCGTTTCATAAATATTATATGAGAAAAACACTCATTCCATATCCTCTATTTATCCAATCAATTGAAGTTACTATTAACTTACTAAGATACATAGACTCCGCAATATTAGGTTCAGGATGGCTGAAAAACACCCAATATTAATTTAATATTAGGTGCCCGTCAGCCATTTTGTTTTATCATCATATCCACACGCCTTATCTTTTAATTTACACGTACGTACATGCTGCAGCGCAGTCGTACAGAAGACCCACCATATAAAATAGCCCCGTCGTATAAACATTGCATTCGATTGAATGAAACTGTTATAATAAAATGCCAAACCAGCCCAAAACATTGGCGGTGAAAAAACAAGTCACCAGTGATTTATTAGAATGCGGAAGCAAAATTACCCCCTTGTTGCGTATGTAAACATCGTCTGCTTTGTTTATATTTTTCGAGAAGTGCGGATCATTTAACAATTCGTTGAGTTAACTTTCCCAACGACATTTTAGCATGCCATGCATAATAAATACGTTGCAGGGCGTTTAGTTGGCAGATATACTGTCATATACGGCTTAGAGAAAACAATATTAGGTTCGGCTTCGCCTCACCTAATATTATTTTCCCTTCGCCGTATATGACACTGTATCTGTCAACTGAACGCCCTGTAACTTATAATATAGAATCAAAGAAACAGAATCGATGTGATACAAAAATACCGAAAGAGACATTCTCCAAGACCACCATCTTGGATAGTTTCTGGCTGACATGAGTAGCAGGAAGCGATATGGGACAGATAGTCCTCCAAAACTGCGAGTTCAACTCAACAGAGGTATCGAAAATTACCGAAGTAGACCGAACAATGACAAAAATTACCTAACTGAACCGCATTAAATGGTAACTATTTCAAAAAGTAGCGGAATGTGCTATAAGCCTATTTGTGTGGCGTGTTCAGTGTAATGGCATATATTTGTTTTCAGAATCCTCACTTTCTAGTTATTTTCCCATTCCAACCCATATTCTATCTATTCCGGGACCTATTCTACCTAGGTAATGACTTCTCAGGCTAACCTTATTTGGTCTTACCCACTGGATATTAATGGTGTTAGTCCATTCTTCTGAGTGGAGTAGCATTTGAAAGTGTGAGGAGATTTTAGGGTAGGTACACAAATAGGATTTGGCGCGAGATTGATTGGATAGTTTTAATGATGGATGAGTGGCTGATTTTTTTTTTTTTGGGGGGGGGGGGTGGTGGTGGGGTGGGTGGGGGGGGGGGGGGTAGACGAGAGCTAGACGAAAGCACATTTTCTTGGGAATTTCGTAATGTGTCGGTTGAGGGATGCGATTGTGGATAGCGAACCAGAAAGAGTGATTTAAAGAGGTAATGTTTCCCGTATTGCTAGAAAGAGATTACAGATTCAAGAGAACTCGAAGGCGATCCAGTCGAAAAGCAGTTTGGGGGTCGGAAAAGACAAAATTAGTATATGGCGAATTGCATCCATTTAACGCAGAGGAAAAGTGGTATTGTTGGTGGTGGTAGGAAGCAGTGCTCAAAATAACTTTTTTGCTATGCGTAGCAAAATGCTACACATTTCCAAAAAATGAATAGCATTTTGTAAAAATTACATAGCTATTTTTGTATACCAGAGTTATGTTATCCTGTTTTGTATTGAATTCTTCTAAGTAGATAGAATAGTTTCCATCCATTTCTGGGCATTTCCAAATGATCTGCAACACATGAAACATTTACTATGTTTTTTTTTTAACTGAACTGCCTTTAAGGGTTGCATGGACTTGGATATTTTCAAATGACGTCTTGGTTGTTTAACAGAGTTCTCAAAATGGAAGTTGGGATTTTTAATTTGATGGGCTTGAAGTTATTTTTAATGGAAACTTTATGCAAAATGTTGTAAAAACAGGAAGACTTTAAACCAGTAGAATTCATCTTACATGTGATGCTTGATGAAGAGTTAATCTGAGTTATGCCTGAATGTTCCACAATCAGAAGTGAAGCATCAGTGAACTAGTTTTCAAATTTGTTTGCAAATTTTCATTTACATTTTGCGATACAAGATAATCAACTGCAGCCTAATAGGCTGCAGTTTATTATCTTGTATCGCAAAATGCTGTACATAATTGAACATTGTGTAGCTCTTTGCAAGTTTGGTATAGCAAAAAGCGACGCGACACTGCTTATTTTGAGCCCTGGTAGGGAGTGATTTGTGTTGTCGTAATGCAGAGGGCTATTCAGTTGTGTTGGCGTGGTAACGATTGATTTGAATTTGTCCCTTCGACAGTAAACTATAGACGATTTATATCCCATTTGACGCAATTTTAGCACATCGTCCCTTGACTGAAACAAGGCGCCATCTGCAATGCTGCAGGCGTCTTGTTGCACTTATGGAAGATATGCTAAAAATACATCAGCACGTACATTTGTAGGCTTGGTCAAGTGTTTAGGGATGCGTTCGATTGAATTGGAGTACCAGGGTAAAATACTAAAGACATTTTCAATCATGGTCGCTAATCTGATTGAACATGTTGATATGGGACCTCTTGTGCTCCCATGCTACAGGGTTCACTCTGAAAACACGGGAATCTTAAACCATTTTGTTCTGTGCCATCGGGCGAATAAGTCTCAAGAGAGAGTGCTGACACTACATTTTATATGCTTCTGTCACAATTAAAAACTATATAATTATTGGTAATATAATCTGGCTGAACGGGGGTGGCATATATTTACATCGAATGGTAATTTGATCCTCATAAGGCACATGCTGACTGTTTGTATTCAGCATTGGAGTACACAGTCTTCCCATTTTCATAATTTCACTGTTTTATGATGTACCTATCGCCGCGATGAGTTCTGGGCACCGGGTTGCAGGGTGCACACAGAATCGGGTGAAACTTAGAACATTTTTTTGCAATACCACCTGAAGGTTAAGTGACAAAACTTTGAAATAGTCCTACAGAAAACCCCTGATATTCTTCAATTATAATTGAAAAGACGATAGCATTTAACAACCGATCGCAAATTGCTTTCCTCTAATTAATTCTTTACTTGACAATCGCATCCGCCTATGTAACATACAATTTGAGCAGAAGAAAAAAAAAACCATAATCCACCCCCACCACCCCCCCCCCCCCCAAAAAAAAAAAAAATCACCAAAACCATATCGCGTGACCCGCCATTGAAATGAGGTCGTCGAGATCATTTCAATAAGGTGTCACATGATATGGCTTTGTTAAGACCTTTTGAAAAATTTGGATTTATATTTAGTTCCTGGGGTTCCCACGATGCAGCGAAAAAATATTTTCGGAAATAAATCAAGTACTTATGACCAAATTATACCACATGCCAAATTTTTATACAAATCAGCCCCTTAGTTCTGGAAGCAGAAAGTTTGGGTGGATCCCAAAATGGGCATCCTCCCACAGGAATTTGCATCACTAAAGGGCGTCCCATACCATAAATCTAGAAGTTATTGCAAGTAGTTTATGAGAAGAAGATTTTAAAAGCATTTTAGGCTTTTTGGACATTAACCCCATCCCCAAGGGGTGTAGCAACTTTTGGGAAAAATGCTCAGAAGAGTACCTTCCACCAAGATACTTTGTACCAAATTGGTTTAGATTTTGCCCAAAGGTTCTGAAGAAGAATACTTAATTGATGGAGCACAAGAAAGATGTGACTCGGCATTTTTCCATTTCCATCAGTGGTAAAATCAGCCCATCGGTTCCTGAAATAGAAATGTTGGGTGGAACCCGAAATGGGCATGTACCCATAGAAAGTCCAAACATTTACCTGCAAACTTGCCCTGGACAAACTTTAATCTTCACTACTAAAGAAAGTTCCATACCAAATATCAACGCATTCCCTCTTATCGTTCATGAGAAGAAGATTTTTAGATTTCTTGGTCATTAACCCCAGCCCGAAGATGACAGCAGCTTCATTTGAACAAAGTAGAAAGCGTGTACTCCAAAGTTGGTCGGTGCCATATATGTTTGAATTTGTTCCAGTGGTCTCAAAGAAGATAGTTTTCAAATCAGTTGATTGAGTACAAGAAAGATGGTGGTAACCAGGCAGTTTCCATTGCCAGCATTGTTAAAATCGGCATCCCCATACGGCACCCTATAACAAAACCGATAGCAGTTTTGGGGTTCATCTGATTCCACTAGTCATAAGGAAGCTGCATAACAAAAGAAGAATATTCTGGTCTGTGCAGGGTTTGGAATACGGGGGGGGGGGGGGGGGGGGGTGAATTGGTTTCTATTTTTAGTTCCTGAGGTTCCATCAGGCTGCGGAAAAAAATTTCAGGCATCAATCAAGTACTATTGACCCAATTATGCTACACGCAAAATTTAGTTTAAATCAACACAATCGTGCTAGAAATAGAAATTGGGGATTGAGCCCAAAATGGGCACGCTCCTATGGAGAAAACAAATATTGATCTGAAAACATACCTTGAATAAGCTTTAATCTTCACCACTGAAGGACATATTAAATATCAAAGGATTCTCTCTGGTGTTTCATGAGAAGAAGATTTTAAAAGATTTTGTAGGCTTTTGGGGCTTTAATTTCTACCCTAAGATGGCAGCAGCTTCATCTGAACAAAGCTGAAAGGATGTACTCCAATCATGGTCTGTGCCATATATGTTTGAATTTGGCCCAGTGGCTTTGAAGAAAGAGACAAGTTTCAAAAGTTAACGTACGACGGACGAAGAACGCCAGACGACGGATGCCGGACGCCAAGTAATGACAATAGCTTGCACTGACTTTCAGTTGATATCGAATGTGATGAGTGAAGGAGTAATATTAATGTTGACTTGATCCGTGCGCGGGTTTTTTTTTTTGGCGCTGCGGTGGGGGGGGGGGGGGGAGGCAACATGTTTACTATGAAAAAGGTTGTAGGAACTCAGCGGACGGTGGGGGTGGGGTGGGGTGGGCAACATATTTACTATGAAAAAGGTTGTAGGAATCCAATATTTCGTCCCCTGAGTTCCAATGTGTTCTATGTGCCTACTGGCACATAGAACACATTGGTACTCAGGGGACGGGGGAGGAGGAGGCGGCAACATGTTTACAATGAAAAAGGTTGTAGGAATCCAACATTTCGTCCACTGAGTTCCAATGTGTTCTATGTGCCTACTGGCACATAGAACACATTGGTACTCAGGGGACGGGGGAGGAGGAGGCGGCAACATGTTTACTATGAAAAAGGTTGTAGGAATCCAACATTTCGTCCACTGAGTTCCAATGTGTTCTATGTGCCTACTGGCACATAGAACACATTGGTACTCATGGGACGGGGGGTGGGGGGGGTGGGGGGTGGGAGGGACCTGTTTACTATGAAAAAGGTTGTAGGAATCCAACATTTCATCCACTGAGTTCCAATGTGTCGTATGTGCCTACTGGCACATAGAACACATTGGTACTCGGGGGACGGAGAGGGGGGGGGGCAGGGGGGGGGGACATATTTACTATGAAAAAGGTTGTAGGAATCCAACATTTGCTGTACACAATCTTTCTTAGTTTTTGATTTCACCGGCTCGTTGTGTACTTTGTAATTGGCCCCATGTTTACACCCCGAAACAGGAAGATGTAATACTTTAATACCCTTTTCCTTGGACACCTGAAGAGATGGGAATATGTAGCAGCCACAAATATAATTTCTCTCTAATTACTACCAATTGTAATTTGATTCGGGAAAACGGTAATCATAGGGCACATGTTTGAAGCCATCACTTGAATGAACAGTCTTCCCTACTTTGTGGCTTCACTTGATCCGTAAATGGAACCCAGACGTGACAGCCGTTACTTATTCGCATTTCCTGATTCGACATTCTTATCAACCGATACGGGAATAAACAACGGTTGTCACGTTCCCAAATGGAACAACCATAAGAGTGCTAACACAATTATTAATGTTTTTGCAGCGACAACTTCAAAAGACAGGGTTACATGTTGTCGACGGGGACGCGGCTAGAGCGTTTTGGTTGAGAGGTGCCTCTCTGAATTTCCAAATAACCCTCTCAAGGCTACCGAAAACCCAACTTTCGAATGAAAACGTTTCCATAACTACATGTGTATTTCCAAATGCTGAACAAATTCGATACAACAACTTCCCTTATGTTCGAAATGTGACTTTTGAGTTCAAGAGATGGGTATTGTCAAATCAATGCAGATGGCGTCTTGTTTTAATCACGAGGTGACATATTCACTTCAGTTGGGAAATCGCATGAAATAAGGTTAAGTTAACCCTTTCAGGGACCGATCAGGACTATTTAAAATACGCTATAGCCTCGGAGCCTATTTTTTCAATTCATGCGCCAGATTTCAATTTACGGAGTCACACTGCTGTTTGTAACACACACTGCAAGTGTGTAATAGCTCTCATCATTTTCATTCAGTACACTATAGCAAACATTAATCTTCACTGTGGTTTCTGATCAAGTCTTGGCTGCCTAAATAGGCAGCCAAGACTTGATCAGAAACCACAGTGAAGATTAATGCATGGTAATTAAGACTTGAAGTATTAACATAAGCACTCTACAACAATGATAAATAATAATCATATATATAATACATGTAAGAGTGTCTCTCTCGATTATCCATCGAAAGAATATCAAAATATAATCTGAGAAGTTACGCGCCAACTGAGAAGCCTATTTCTGATATTTAAGAGCCAGGTCCTGATGTTTCAGAACCAAATACGCACTGGCGCATGCCCAGGTCGGTCCCTGCCTTTGAACACGAGCGGCCGCTTTTCCGACCAGGAACATGACACGTCATAACGTCATTAAATAGGATGACTGTTCAGTAAATGTGTGAGGTAGACCAACCAATATGTTCAACGTGCAGCCTCGAGGCTCCACGTTGAAAATATTGATTGGTATACCCCAAATAATGAACATGGGCTCTTCTAATTGCTGCCATTGAACTGGCATGGAAGATACCACTAGAGTTCAAAAGGTTAAAAAAACACTAACTATCTATAACAAACGGTCACCAGTACAGATAGAATACCATAAAATCTACTACCATGGATCAGGAAATTTCGAATTGTTGGTGGTTTCATGCTGAGAATTTCTAACTATTTATTTATTGGAGTTCAACAACACTTTCGACAGCCAAGGTCACCTCGTGTCAGACAGTTTTACGGGTGGAGGAAGCCGGAGTACCCGGAGAGAACCACCGAGCAACGGCGAACAACTGTCAACCTCTCCAAAGTACTAACACCCACAAATAGGGCTGTCACGATTAATCGATTAATCGACTGTTGATCGGTCATGGCGAAATCGATTAGTATTTTTCGTTGTCGAATAATCGGTAAATTGTATCCCGTTTTAGACGTTTAATAACTAAAAGAAAATTTGATGAAAAAACTATTGTTTCTAAAGGTAAAGAGTTAAGAACATCGATGTTAAACCCCAAGACGCTGTTGGAAGCAATAGTCTTCCAGGTACATTCATCAAAGCTTTGATGTTCTGAACTTTTGAACCGTCAGTGTAATAATCAAGACCGGTCGGCAGTTGCGTAGTTCGCAACTGCCGACCGGTCTTGATTATTACACTGACGGTTCAAATGTTCAGAACATCAAAGCTTTGAATGCACCTAAAAAGGATCGTCTTCGTTGTTTCCTTGAGGTAGGTCAACTGACTTGAACTTCATTTTCATCGACTTCAAAGAGAGAGAGAGGAGGGGGGGGGGCATTTAGGTACGATTAATCGTCGATTATTTGCGACGATTAATCGATTCTTAAATTAAAAAATCGTGACAGCCCTACCCACAAACAGGGTTAGCATTGGCTGAAGACAGGTGCACCATCGACGTGCAGTACGCCCTAGTACACAGCGCCACCGTGCCGCCACGCGGACAATCGGGATTAAGTGCCTTGCTCAAGGCCACGTCTCAATTACCCCTGGTGGGGATCGAACCGTTGATCTTTGGGTTTGGAGTTCAATTCAGTAACCACTGAGCCACCGCGCTCCCGGAATTTCTAACTATTGAATATTTTGGCCCAGATAGGGGTGGAATACCCTTCTAATCCCCAGCAGCACGGGGATGTGCATACCAGCTCGGTCGGCTTGCAAAACCTCCCAGCCCCAGCTATATATCATCCTGTAGGTTGTTAGACCAGTCCCACTTCGTTGGCTGCCAGACCTGACCAGCCCATACACGCCTCCTAGCCTAGCCTCTGTTCAGGTGCCGAGTTCGAAGTTGTTTTCGAAGTTGATTTCCGATTTGGAGAAATACAGCCTTACTGTAAACCGAAAATATACTGTGGATGGTGTTATCGACGAGATACTTGCTAAATTGCCTGACCCAGCCCAAGGGGGCAGCAATTCGTCAATATGGACACCCAGGCCCCTCCCATTTGATGCTACCTTCCAACGAACAGTGAGTCGAGACGATGAACGACGCCAAGACTGAGCTCGAAGTTGACGCCATAACTTCACATGGTGAGATGAGGGAGAGGACCCGTTCGGTCCTGACCGCTGTTGGAATCAAAGCCAATGCATGCTGTATGGTTCAGATGCTCTCGCAGAGTTCTGCATGCTGACCAAAGAAGAGGTCGGAGAAGCTATCATCATAGTCGAATAGCAGAAAGAAGTATGGCTTCCTTAAAATAGAGACTAGGGCTGTGCCATCATCGGAAGTTCGCGCAAAGCAAAAAGGCTGATGGAAAACGTTTGACACGCCGCTTGTTTACACGAGGTGAACTTGATTATCTCGTGAGAGACACTCACCGAAATGGTATCCTCGTCGGGGAAGCAGAAATTATTTTTTAACATTCTACGACGGAAGCCAGTCCCAGCATGCCCAACTATGGGTGAGTATGTTCTGCTGTACTCATATTATCCTCCCCCACATGCTGCAGCGTATCAACAAAGAAGAAACGGTTCAGGTGTGGGACAAACTTCCAGGTGTCCAAGCGTACGTCACCAAAAAACCTTGCGATTTTGGCGGGGCCATATGCGGACTGTGTCTACTAGGGGTAGAATACCTGCCCCTGATCGCCCCAACTCAATGGCGAGACGAAGGGACGGGGAACTCTCTACATACATCAGCGCTACGCGGCATACCTACCAAAACCAGAGTATTGGCGCTGGAAAAAATACACCCAGATTCAACAGGAACTCCAGCATGACGATCCTCTCACGCCCCACCAGATGCCATACCTGAACAAAGGCGACGGCAGTGGAAAGACGACAAGAGTGATCGAGGTTTTTTTGAGTCAAGGATCCGTTGGTATTCTCCCCGACTTATAGACACAATGCGGGGTAGCTGCCTAGACCTACCTCAGCTTCTTCAGATGGAGCGTGCAGAACAGCCGGACACAAGCGAGCGAATGGGTCAGCAGTATGTCTCGCGAGTCATCATCTGGTACGAGATCGGCAGCGTCTCGAAGCCAATCGACGAAACCTTCCTAGACTGGGTGGATCAGGCGTCGTCCGGGTAGTCTGAACCAACCACATTCTATCGCATGAGAGATGCCACATGAATGTTTGCGAAGCCCTGTTGACCATTATGAAGAGGTCGTCGATGATCACAGGGCCAAACATGCACGAAGCAGTACCCCCCCCCCCCCCCAGGAAATCTAAACAAACATTAAGAATTATTATTAATATAATATATAACCACTAAGTATGTTTTACTTCCGTATTTCATGCTGGTGTCACAAGACGGGTATTAGTAACCTGCAGGGGGTAGTTGAGAATCATATTGTCTTTTTTCATTTGAATATCATGCATATCAATATGAAAAGGTATGGAGGAGCGTTGATCAGTCGTCCTTACGAGACGTTCAGGCAATAACGTTGTACGCAAACAGTCAAAGTCTGTTGAACTTATAGTCTGAACACTTCTATTCATCATAAAAATACTTCCTCAAGAATTATTGATTTATTTAATTATATGAACGGCTCAATACAGAATAGATAATTACGTACAGTTAAAACTAGAAGTCCTGTCATTAAATGCGCACAAATAGCACGTCGATCTGCGCGTTACTCTACGTGTTATGACCATACATGTAATAAGGCTATCAAATTCTGTACATATGGCCTGTGCACAAGCAATGTTTCAGCCAATGGACCGCCGGGTAACCCGGCGGTCCATTGGCAGAAACATTGCCTGTGTTTGATATGAGTAACCAGGAGAACTAGGCGTGCTTTTGATGTCATTCGATATGGCAATTGCGCGCAATTCTTACGCGCAATTAAGCCTAGATAAGCGCACAGTTCGTGACAGGACTTCTAGTTTTAACTGTATAGTTCAGCCCTCGATGACTTGATTATTGCTCTAATTGTTCCTCGAAATGAGTGCAAGGATCGCACCCTCCCAAACACAATGTAGGACCCCGACGGTACAACAACAATTTTGCATCAAAACAAACAAGACACACAAGACTCATTTGTTTCGCTTCTTCGATGGGTTTTGGTTCTACTTGGAGCCAAACAAGGCAAGGATTGCTCTGAGTGTAAGAAGGTGGAGAATGGAACATAGTCTTCTTAGCTCCTGGTAAGAGGCGCAACAGGTGTGAGCGACTTGCTCATCCACTGACACACTTGAATCACAATAGTTACTCTATTAAATATTATAATTCTCTCGAGTTTCAATAATGTTGTTTTAGTCTGACCAAGCTCTTTGATACGTTGTTTCATCACAGTTGCCTAAAACGCGTTTAACGTCACACACGTTTTATGAATCTGACGGCAGATGGCTGCTTGTAAATGTTAAGATACGTCAAAGAGTGTTTTAATGGAATACACTTTTATTTATAACTAGCGGGCCCAACCGTCACAGGACGAGAAGACCCGCCTGCGCAACGGAAAAGTAGCCCATTACATATCAAAGGAGATAATCAAAGTTGGACTTTCTAGCCAGACGGAATGACGCAATCATGGAATCCCAGACTTCCCATATATATAATAGATATGTGTTCGTTCGTGTCAGTTTTTGCCACCTTTTCGGGTATTTTGCACATTTTTCGAAGTTCCATCTGGGCTTTGCTACTGAATCGTGACATAGACACTTGGTAGAGCATGAAACAACATGTTGTTGTGCCACCTTGTCACAAGCGCTGGACACAAGCATATCAATGTATTTTCTGGCCTCGCTCAATTTCAAAATTTCTTTTCCCGTCCATTTCGGGAAGGTATTCAACCCCTATTAGTCGAGTTCACAACGTTAATGTCGAGATGGCAGATTAATCGGCTTAAAATATACATTTCCCAAACAGTAATCCAAAAGCTTTGTTGGTAGATATGGCAACATATGAAAAATTTTCGCATCCATCCCAACAACGTAGCGTAGATTAGGAAGTATGGATGTCGCAGCGTGCACATAGGCATCGGCGACATATTCTGGCTTGGATGAAGAGAAATTGTCCACATAATGCTTGAAGGTATGAACAACTGAAAAAAAAAAGAAAAATAAATAAAAACAAACTTTTCTTGTTACGTCGAGTTGTTAATGGAACCTCTATAGCACTTTATTAGCACCTTAAGCAACGCACGCGATAAAAACATTTCTTATTTTAACTATTTTTCCACACTTTTTCCCCCAAAATACAACAATATCATATCAAGTGACCCCTCAATGAGGGGATTCACCTGATATGGTTTTGTTGACATGCTGTCAAAAATAACTTTTTTTCAACTGCTCAGTTGGTAATTTGCGCAGGCTAGTGCTACCGTCGTGTTTAGAAAAGAGCTTACCTATTTGCACGCCGATGCCAAAAAGTGGAATATCAATTATTAAAGTTTTCCCATCATGAAACTATGAATTTAACCCAATCAGTCTTGTTAGACAGAGCTCAACCTAGATGCAGGTTGAAATTTTGATATTTAGAATTGTAGAAGGTTACATTACATCACTCTAAATAATTTTATCCCAAATTAACCCTTTGAACCCTAGCGGCCGTTTTTCCGACCAGGAACATGATACGTCATAACGTCATTATATAGGATGGCTCTTCAGTAAATGTGTGGGGTAGACCAATCAATATTTTCAACGTGATTGGTCTACCCCAAATAATGAATATGGAATCTTCTAATTGCTGCAGTTGACTGGCATGAAAGATACCACTAGAGTTCAAAGGGTTAAAACAAAACGAAACACCATCCATGTGAACAAAACACTGCTTAAACCACTTCGCGCCAACTATTTCAAATTTGGTAAATTTGAACGTTTGCAAAGCAGTTTTGCAGGACTTAGACTGGATATTTCCCAAATAACCTTGTGTAAATGTTTTCGTAAACAAGTGGCCGGCAACAGACGGAACACATGAACCCGCCATGCTCTCTGTACGAACAAAAATGTAACATGCGCCCATGTTACATAAACCAAGTCAGCTACCACGGTATACAAGTAATCAACTCCGTAGGATGTCACACACATGGCGCAACGTTTTTACGCAGAATACCTATCGAAAACTATATGCCGACTCTTCAAAGTTTATCAAGTGTACTTGGTTTAATCCCAACTGCCCGACTCCAACCAAGACGAATCCTAACAAGACGAATGTCGAAAATTGTCATCCCAACAAGACGAATTTAATTAAAATGACTGTATAAGTTATATATTTTGAAGTTTTGAGCAAAACTGGGTATGATATCGGTATTTTCCAAGCACAAACCGATGTAATTGAAATATCAAATTTATTTATGAATGAATTGAAAAACTCCATAACTGTGCATACTCATTACAATAAATTATGGAGCTAACGCCTTGTACCAACTATAATAGTTATACAATAACATGATTTTCGAGTGTCTTGGGATCCATTACTGGATCGCCATCCGTGATTAGCAGCCCAGCAGACATTAGCGGCCCGAGGCAATAGCCGAGGTCCGCTAATATAACAATAACATGATTTTTGAGGGCATTATGGTATATTAGCGGCCCTGCAGAAATTATTAACAGCCCAAGGGTTTATTAGCGGCCCGAGACGAAGTCGAGGGCCGCTAATTGGCCCGAGGGCTGTTAATAATTTCTGCAGGGCCGCTAATATACCATAATGCTCGCAAAAATAATGTTATTACTATTATTACCATTTGTTTGTTTACAAATGCGCATCGGAGAGATCAGGGGCGACAATTTGGGGGAATTCCCGTGTCACAAATTGAGTGCATGAACGTCGAAATTAGGAAAGTGATGTAATTTTTCGGCAATGACGGCTTCTTACAATTGCTTCATAATAAAAATAATCTGGATTACTTACCTAATAACAACAATCTAGCCATTGGTAAGAAAAGTTCGGTCGTTTATGAATCATTTCCCTGGTATCGTCGTTTCGATTCAGCTCCTTGCCGATCGAGAACAAGCGGTGATCACGTGATGTAACAATGATGCCAGAGGGCGATTATTTTCATTATCGGCCCGCGGCCCGGAACTTAGGAGATTGCCATGCATTATTTACTTTGAACGCTCGGCATAACAGCGTTAATACACTAGGGAACGCCCTGCAAAGTGGGAATAATGGGTGTGGTGCAGCTAATCACAAATGGGGGTCCAATTATGGAGCCAAACGACGCCTGAGAAAATCATGTAATTATTATTTTCTTGTATTCAAGCTTTAGAAATGTTTGTTGTGCATTCAGTGAAAGAGACATTTTGACAGGTCGTCTGCAAACAAACTGTTTACGGAAGTTGACAACTTGACGTCATCGTCACTGCGCATGTGGGTCATGGCCGCTAATGGCTATTTTTAGCCATTAGCACCCAGTGGGAAATTCCAGTGATCGTTTTAGTAGTGGAACTATGGTTCCTCATCGTCCGCGTAATTTCACGTTAATATGCTAGTAACGCCCCATGAATTGATAATAATAATAATTATTATTATTAATACTTAGAAATTATAAGAACGATTTTCGAGACTTTTGAATTTATATTATTTCGTAAAAAGAAAGACGAAATGGCGTCATGCGCAGAACGTCAGCGCGTACTGGTCGGTCCGCGGGCGCAAATGAGTAAAAATAGCCATTAGCGACCGACTACACTTTAAAATCTTTGTTTTAAGTTTATTATGCTGTCTTCCGATACGAAGTGACCCTGGCTGTCGAAAATGTCGTTAAAGCCCAATAAGTAAACAAATTATGCTCTCTTACAGGCTGTGTAAAATAGAATTAACATCAAGGTAGCGCACAATGAATTGATAATATATAAAATAAATAGGTACTCGGGTTGGTAATCAGATTTAAATCACGAGTAGGATGAGGGTTTTAACCACTCGGCTTGACGAGTGGTTAAAACTCTTATTCTATGAATGGTTTAAATCTGATTTTCGACCCTAATAGCTATCGACCCTATTTATACCATGCTCTTAACAAATAATTGACTTTTTCACTTAAAATGGAGAAAAAAACGACATTTTTTTTTATCGCAAACACACAGGTTTGTTTCATTTATACATCTAATAATAGTACAGGGTGGAAAATTTCCTGAAAATAAATAATAGTACAGGGTCGAATAATAGTTTTGGGTGGAAAATTCCAAGTTGTGGGGCAACCGCTATGCTCTGAACCGTTTTCAGACATCTGATGCCCTTGAAGTGGTGAAGGGATAAATTACTTTCGGTTATCATAATTTTCACATGGATTTGACTTGTTGCAACTTATGGGAAATTGCACTAAGGCAAAACCTTATAGACTAATTAATTCTAATTCAGTGATGATATGAAGCACATCCACTGGGTACTAGGTCTTAAAGTTATGTTAGCAGTACTTCAGAATAAAGCCCAAATATATTCTTCCAGCTCTCTACCCATTAACATTTCCATTGCATCCTGTGTTTGCTTGTACATGTACCTTACTAGTTTGTTTTGGTGAACTTCTTGAGATAAGCAGCCGCTCTGCACATTCGATTGCTGAAAATTAATAATCATACAGGGTCAAATAAGAATCATACAGGCGGGAATTTTGTTCAACAAAGAATAATCAAACATGTACGATTATTAGCCACTCAAG
Organism: Pictodentalium vernedei; assembly: GCA_031216915.1. NCBI lineage: Eukaryota > Metazoa > Mollusca > Scaphopoda > Dentaliida > Dentaliidae > Pictodentalium > Pictodentalium vernedei. The sequence continues at coordinate 127,165,901 of CM062296.1, read as the reverse complement.
AGTAAATGTTCTCGTTTGCAAGTGGTGTCTGTGAAATACGTAGGCGCAACTTTGATAAATTGGCTTTTCACAAAAACTAGTTGCATGGTCACATATATTAGATCGAGCTTATCGCCGTTTAATTTCTGTCAGAATCACATAGGCACACTACACATCTGGAGGGGGTTCGGTGGCGTTGCGGTAACCGGTTCTCGTCAGACCACCTAAGTTAAGCAACGACCAGCCCGGTTAGACCCTGGATGGATGACCGTCTGCGCGATCGATTCGGACTCCCGCGTTGTGCCCTTGGGCAGGGCACTTAACCCCGATTGTCCAAATAGGGGCACGGTGACGCCGTGTACTAAGGCGTACTGCACGTCGATGGTGCGTATGTCTTCAACCAATCTAACCCTGCCTGTATTGCAGTGCGGAGTTACGATGTTGGGGAGCTGACAGCTGCGCGTCGTTGCTCGGTGGTTCTCTCCGGGTACTCCGGCTTCCATCACCCGTAAAAGTGTCGTTAAACCCTAATAAATAAATAATAAAGACACATCTGGAAAATAAAATATGCCTATCTACTTTATCGATTTTCATTGTATGTATTTTTTCACATACATTAGTGCAATAAGCCTTATGTTTTACTTCATAAATTTCACATTATATTTTCCAGACGCTACCACAAAGCACCATTTGGTCATTTTTTAAATTTTTCTTCACCGGAGCAGCGCCAATGATCATCGATCCCCAATAAGCGCACCTCCTCGACAAAATTAATGGCCACGTGGAGAGTACGTGCCTTGTTTAAGGGAAAGAATAATGTTTCAACCAATAATTTTTCAGTCGAAATATTTTCGCCCGGGTTATTTATTATTTATTGGTGTTTGAGGTCATATATTTCTGCACAATGGGTAACCATGACCGTGACAATTTTACGGGTGGAGGAAGCCGGAGTACCCGGAGAGAACCACCGAGCAACGGCGAGCAACTGTCAGCTCCCCAACATACCAACTCCACACAAGCAGGGTTAGAATTGGTTGAAGACAGGTGCGCCATCGACGTGCAGTACGCCTTAGTACACAAAGTCACCGTGCCCCCACGCGGGCAATGGGGGTGAAGTGTCTTGCCCAAGGACACAACGCGGTTGCCGCAGGTGGGATTCGAACCGAGGACCTCTCGGCTTGCAGCCTGCACCTCTACCAACTGAGCCACCGCGTCCCTTTCGCCCGGGCTGGATATATTATAAGATATTGATTCTTTCTTGGAACAGGAAGAGTTTTTAACCCTTTACCTAACATGCAAAGCAGACAACACATGCAAATAAAAATCTTGAATAACCATTTTGTTTCATTTTTTGTCTCACAAACATAGGTTATGACCCCTCATTGGAACGAGCTCGAGGAGCTTGTTCCAAAGAGGGGTCATAACCTACGTTTTTGAGACAAAAAATGAAAAAAATAATGAAAATAAATTGCATATTTTTGTGAATAGCGCTGGCCGGTTTTGGCCGTTATGTTGGGTAAATGGTTAAACACCTTCCAATACACAATGAACTAACAAAATAATTGACAACGAAAGTACAGTTGCATGGTCGAACGGTTCTGTTTTCAGTGGAGTATTCTGGAGAAACATGAGTCCAAGGAAATCAGTTAACACGCTCTCCTGCTTATTCCCCCAAATTCTCTCAGTTACTCTAAGGGCAACTTAGTTCGTAGTTTTGTTTTTGTTTAACACTCGGATTACAGGCGTAAATATTAAAAACGAACACACCAAGGATAGAAGGAAGGGGGAGGAATCAACAATGCGAGTCCTAACGTGCTCCGCGGGCGCTAAAGGCACGAATGAAACAGAAGAAAGGCACCGACAGGGATCACCGATTCCTGTCCCGCTCCACAACCGAGTTGTGCATTGTATGTGTACCACAATTAAAGTTGGCGCGAGCGAATAAAAAAAAAGCGTAGAGTTTTTAGAAAAAGTGTATCACCTCCCGAGGTCAATTGTTCCGCGCGACAAGTGGGAGAGGTACACTTGTGAAATCAGCATGGGCACCCCAACCGAACCAAGACCCTCTATCCACGTCCTTGGGCTGAGTTGTTTTTTTAAATAGGGTCGGGACTAAGAGAACAATTTTAATTAATCGTAGCGCGGCCATGCAACGTTTGCTTAGCAATTGGTGGGAGTAGAGAATGGTGGGGGATCCTGGACTACCTCCATCGTGTGGTCCAGGAATTTTTGTGGTCTAGAAAAATTGAGTTACTTTTGGAAAAACCCAAATTTTGTGGGAAAAACTTGATTTTCTTAGAAAATGTTGGGTTTTTCCCAAATATAATTCAATTTCCCCCTTAACACCCTGGGTTATTCCCGGAAAATGTTCAAATTAGAACATTTCTGGGCCACATTCGACGGAATTTGAAAAAAAAATGTCTAAAAAATTCCCGGTTTTATGATCCTGCTGTTTTGATAAATTTAACACTGATTTTCCCATTGGGTGAATTTTTGTCAACTTTTCTTATGAATAGAATTGCACGATTGTAACCGGCGAAATATTAGCACTGAAATTTCCATTGGGAAAAATTCCGAAAAAACAGTGTTTTTTTAAATTTCGGTCTGGAAAAAATACGAGATCGAACGTCGATTCTCACGGTAAAAGACAGCGGTTCGATCGAGGTGAATTAAAAAATCCAGAAAAAAACTCGATCCGAGACGCGAATTTCCCACGGGAACAGACGAACGGTTCGACGAGGGTAAATTCGTAGATTGGTCCAGTAAAACTCGAGACTGTTCCAGAAGGTGTGCGCGCGAGTCCGAGAATCGTTAGATTAGCCGGACGACGACGATCTGGGGGATTGGGGAGGAGGAGAATAAACAAAAATTGATTGATTGAAAAAAAACAAAACAACAAAATGTATGTAATATGTTATTATTGTTACGAGTTACGAGACGAGTGATGGAAAACAAGAAGGAAATTGATCGTTTAAAAAACAAAACAAAAAAAAACAAAAAAAAAAATATATATATATATATATATATAAAAAATAAGAATACAAAAAAGTAACTGTTTTTCATTAAAGAAAGAAAAAAAAAATAATAATAAATAAATAACAACAATGTTCCTACACATCGGAGATTCGAAGCGAAGAGACGAGCAGGTTCGCGAATTAATACGGAGTAAGTAGAATATTCAGATGCAGGATAGGGCCAGGCGATTTGGAGAGATGGGATTGAGACGAGAGGCGACCAAGTCATTCAGACCCGTCACCGAGGTTTAGGAACGAGCCACGAAAGACATCGTCGAGGAATTGAGACCCATAAAAGAAGGTTCTCTGAGGATGGGTTCGCACCCCGGTAGTTTTGCATCGAGAACTCCGTCCGGTTACACTCCGGTGAAAATCGTGACCGATCCAAGTAGCGTCGATAGTTTTACGCCAAGAACTTTGTCCGAATAAACTCTGGAGAGAATCGAGACCGATGCAAGTAGCGTCGATAACGACGCCTCGAGCATTATTAGAATCAGATCTGAAGATAGTAGTGAAAAAATTCGATGTACGGATTTCTGACGATGGCGATAAAACTTCCGTGGGTGACACGGAAGTATCGCTTGAAGCTCGCTATGTGATCGTCGGTTCGAACAGGTACGAATTGACGACGGATTGTATACTCTGCTCCCTCACAAGACACCCGACGATTACACCAAAGAGGATTACAACAATTACGGAGACATACTGATTCAGACCCACGCCATGAAGAAGAACAACGATCCCAAAGAGACGAGCCCGAAGGATAGGAGAGGTAACAAGTGGAAGTATGTGGTGGAACCCATATGGAAGGCGAACGAGTATTTCGTGAAATTGCCAACTGAAAAGGGAATGACCGACATGATATTTCTTCTGCGCAATCCCCATGCTTGTCGGAGAGATTGAGATTGTTGATGGCCAGCAGAGAGGCTGTTAACACGAGATAGTGAGCATGTGTAACGAATTGTTGAGGCAGAAGGTCTTGCCTAAGAAGGATTATCAAAAGTTGATGAATTGTTTGAAATAATAAAATAGTAAAAGAAAAGAAAAAAAAAATATTAAGTGAATAAAAAAATATATATATTAAAAAAAATAATTAAAAAAAAAAGAATTCTTAAAAAAAAAAAAATGTTAGTGATAAATAACAGGGGATACGATAGATCTTACGTCTACGGCGGATCAGGCATCGTGGATTCGATGATGCGATTTTTAACTCGTAAATTCACTGGCGACGCCGCGAAACAGATCACATCGAGTGCTCTCAAAATCGGAAAGATGACGGCAATCGATGTGGGTAAGAAAGCTGCCACCAAAGCGAGTAGTAGAATAGCTTCGGAGGCTGGCAAGAGAGGTGCCGACGCGTTGATTAATAAATTGATAACTCCACACCTGTCAAACGATCGAGAATCACATCTATGATGATGTTGTACCGATACAAGACTTAGCTAAAATGACGAAAGGATCGGGATTGAAAGTGATCTATAAATAAAAAGAAACATTTATATATATATAGAATAGAAATTAAAATAAATAAAAAAAATAGAAAAAAACATAATTCAAAATAATAAAATAATAATAATAATAAAAAAATAATTCATAATGAAAAAAAAAAAAAAAAAAAAAAACTGGAGAAAAAAATGGATATCAAAGAAATGTCTTGGAATGACGTGATGACCTAGAGGTCGAAGGACGAGTTCTTTCCCAAGAGCATAAGAGGTCTGATAGTGGGAAAATCGAATTGTGGAAATACAAATCTCTTGATGAATCTATTGTTGTGACCCGGCTGGATGGATTACGACAGATTATTCGTTTCTGGCAAGAGTCTCTTTCAACCGGAATACAGATTGCTTCAGGAGAGCATGATACATAAATTACCCAAGGAAGTTATGTCGAGAATCTTCGACAATCGAGACGAATTTGAAGGACTCGAGACTTCGAATATATTGGAAGGGGCGGCGAGAGAATTGACTAAGAGAAACGTAGAGTGTTCGAACATGGAATGTCTGTTTTACGAGAATGCTGACGACGTTTCAGATCCCAGACAGTTGAAGTTGGAGAATAAGAATCTCATGATCTTCGACGATCTGCTGCTGGAGAGACACAATCGATGCAAAATGTATTACGTTCGAGGATGTCACGACCACATGGATTGTTTCTACCTGTCTCAGAATTATTTTCGACTGCTCAGACAGACGATAAGGGGGAATGTTAATTTTCTGTGTCTCTTTTGTCAGGATCTCAAGAATCTCAATCACATCTATGGAGATCACGTGGCTAATGACATGAGCAGGGAAGAATTCAGGAGATTCTGTAAGAAGGTGTGGGACAAAGGGCATCACAAGTTCGTGGTGATCCATTTGACTAGCGAATTTAACAACGGAAAATATCAAAGCAGATTCAATAATTTTTTTTTATATTTCCTATAATAATAGAGAAGAAAATAAAAAAAAATAAAAAAAATATCTATAAAATATAAAAAATATATAATTAATAAATAATAATAATAATGATAATAAAAATGTCAGAACATCTGTTAGGACAGATAGTCGAGAATACGGCTGCGAAACAGTCCTTTCAAACCATAGTGAGTCATGACACGACTCGATTCATGACAAAATTCGAACCTTCCATCGAATTGAAGAAGGAAAAGAGATACGAGATGGCGTTGGTTATTCTCGAGACTTACCATTCGTTTCCCAACGTCACCAAAAAAAAAAAAATAATGCATTCAAGTATTCCAGCTGATTGGATTGGTTCGAGGTTTGAATTCCTAAATGGAGTTATGACATAAACGATCTGAACCGTCACATCCAGACAAGACTGAAGAACGACGGTCACGGAAGCAAGATGATAAGACTCGCTCCCAATACTAGTATTCTACAGACGATATTAGACTTGGGAGATAATTTTCGAGTGGATTTCAGTGCTCTGGGCGTTGGAGCTCTCTCGGGACTCACTAGTTCGGGAGTCAACAAATTAATGGGTAGAGGATTATTTTTGAAGAAGAGGGGAAACAGCCTGTTTTTGAAGAAGGGAGGGGCCGTGTGTCACATAGACGTCAAAGGTAAAGGATTGTATCTAGGACCTGCGAGAAAAGACAGTCAGCAATGATTTTCATGGAGACGGTCTCTATCTGAAGACCAGAGAGAATGTGGGACTGATCAGTGAAGGTTTATTGTTCAGTTAGAATTCACCGTTTAAGAATATACCACTTTTGGGTATGTTATTATAAAAACAAAATAACAATAAAAAAATAACAATAAAAAAAATAACAATTAAAAAAAATAACAATTAAAAAAAATAACAATTAAAAAAATAACAATTAAAAAAAATAACAATAAAAAATGACACAAAAGGAGAGAAAACGATTTCCAACAGATGTGTTAACAAGACGTTCGTTTTATGAAAAGCTTTCAGCTTTTTCTAAACATTTACATGAGTATGCATCAGAAAGAATTCAATTGGAACAAATCATACACGATGCGTGTTTAAACGTGTACGGCATGTTGTTTTCTTTAATATTGTTATTCATATTCCTAAATCGAAGCTATTTCGAAATGATAAAGTGCGAAAAAAAGAAGTATCTTGCCAAGATTATGATATGATTATAGATGTTCTAGATCGTTTAAAAAATGATGTGACATTTGTAGAATGTTACAATTACGGGAAATATCGTTACATGTTTTTTGGCACGAAAAACATAGTTAATGTATTCGATCGTGGTGGCGATGAAAATATTGAAACATCCATTCGCCAGTGTGTCAAATTTATTCACAGATTACACTCATTCACGTCAAATAGATCATGGATCAAATTTGCTGAAAGGTTAAAAATCGTTATCGATTATTTCTCATATCATTCTAATGACGACGATAGTGACGATGAAAAAATGATGGTTTTATCAAAATACGAAAAGCATAAAATCCTTCTTTCAAAAGATTAGTCATCTCTTCCTATCATAATAGACAAAAGTATTCATTCATTCGGTTGATGATGAGATGTATAAATGTGCTGTTATTGAAAAAAAAACGTAATATATAAAAAGAAAAAAGAAAAAAATTGAAAAAAATAATACGGAAACAAATAATAGAAAAAAAATAAGAATAGAATTTTTTTTTGTGTATATAATTATGAGTAAAACGAACGATTCCATGGAATCGAGAGCTTGGTTTCTTCGAAGGGCGCTGTGTAGAGCTTATGTGACCTGCGTGAATGAGCAACTTCCCCACATCTTGAACAAAAGATGCCTCGGCTGTCGAGAGGAGAGAGAATTTAATCACATTAATCATTCATGTCTCACGATGGAATGGGAAGACATCATCACTATGTATTTCATGCATGCATTAGAATGCGTATGATGCAACGGCGGGGTCGAATGTTGGAGGCAATTCGTGTCTTGTGCCTGTGAACCTGCACCTACGAAACCAACCCTTCACTTTTTTTTACACATATATAGTAAGGAAAAAAAAAAAAATAATAATTAAAACAACAATTTATAATAAAAAAAAAGCAAACGAATTTACACAACCCCCCCCCCCCCCCCAAAAAAAAAAAAAAACAAACAAAAAAACACAACGAATATATTAAATATAACCGAAGGTATACTGAGAGATGAAAGCATTCAAGAATACGAAGTTTACAAGTACGAACCCGTGACTGGAACCAGTCTGAACAATGCCGGTGAAATAAGAATCAACATCGAGACTCAAGATCTGTTCGTTCATCCCAGCAAAAGTTATATAGTGATACAGGGACATCTCACCAAGGAAGATGGAAGCGATTACTCCAACAACAACGTAGTCACTCTAGCCAATAATAGCATGATGCATCTGTTCAGTAATATAAAATACATGCTCTCGGGACATTTCGGACAAGCCACCACAATGTACAGTCTCTTGATGTAGCCAGACGATTTTTCGAAATCCAAAGGACTCAATCAATTGTGGGCGAAAGACACCATCACTGACATGAGTGCAGCTAATATCGGTGCCACCCTGAGATTCAACTATGTCGTCAAGACGTCGAGACCCAAAGGAACGTTTTCGTTTAGGATACCTCTGAAACACATATTTGGATTCACGGAAGATTACAATAAGACTCTCTACAGATTCAAACACAATCTGGCATTGATTCGAAAAGGAAACGATGAAGCCATCATGAGACCCGCCGCGACTGATGTGGGTAAGATACATCTGAACAAGATATCTTGGCTCGTTCCGCACATGTTGCCTTCAGCCGTGGAGAAAACAGATCTCTACAAGATCATAGAATCGAAGCGTAAATTACCGGTGGGATTTAGAATGAGACAGTGCGACACGGTTAGTATTCCACCATCCAGCAATCACTTCGATTGGAGATTGACCATGAAATCTGTTTCAGAAAGACCACGATTCATCGCAGTGGCGTTTCAAACTGATAGGGATGGGTCTCAAGAGAAAAATGCTTCCTGTGCGATCATTGTCACTTGAGAAACATGCAGGTATTTCTAAAAGCCTATACGGCGACGCCGCGGATTTCAGAAAGAAATATCATCAACTGGATGAATTGATGGGTATTCCTAACATCACTCCCACCGAATACAAATCGATTTATCCCCTGTTTGTAATCGATGTCAGTAGACAGAGTGAGCAACTCAAGAGTAGTGTCTTAGACATTCAGATCAAGATGCAATTCGATAGGAACATGCCTAAAAGAACCGAGGCTTACACTCTAGTCCTGTCGGATAGATAGTTAGAATTCGAATTGGACGGGCAAAAAATGTCCATCTTTCAATGAAAAAATAATAATAATTAAAAAAAAAATAATTAAAATACGAAAAAAATAGTAATAAATAAAATAATTAAAAAAAATATATAACTGAATTTTGAGAAATTCAATATTCAATCTCTTAAAATTCAATAATATTTTTTTTTTATTTTGAATTGTCTTCCCTGCATCACAAAAGTGATTATTTCAATATTTTTGTTTGTTTTCACTGTTTGTTCAGAAAATCGAGTTCGATCAATAGAGAGACCACTGAAGTGGCGGCTTCAGGATTATTGGTTATCGTCTTGAAATTGATCCCATCCCCCATCTGCACCTTGAGAGGCATGCTGAAGACGCTAGAGTTCGAGTGTTGATCCTTCATCTTTTCAACCCTGTACCTCTTATCGGTTTCCACACCATTCACCACAAGATTGACGACCGCTCTATTGTTCAAGTCTGTAGAAGTCAGACTCATTCGAATAATCTCACCTCCCACCGTGCAGCGGTCCGTTACCTCCATTTCCAAAGGACCTTTCGGATTTTTCCGCATCTAGTGCACCGCTCTCCTCGGCCCAGATGGTGATCAATTATCTGGTGTATTTTATCTTTTCCACAACGGAGGTCAGAGTGCAGGCAACCGACATGTACGTGGGATTTGGCAGATTCGTGTCCTCCCATGTCCAGTTTGCCTTCCATGATATCACCGTTTCTCCAGACCATATTTTCGTCCAAGTACTGTCTGCTAACTGCGCTGGAAGCGAATTCCGGTTTGTCATTGAGACCAAATAGATTGTGACCAGCCATACCGATGCCGGCCTCCATGGTTCCTCTTTTGTTCAGATACAATTCGTCAACTTGAGATTTCAGATAGTATTGAGAATTCTGTAGGGCAGAATCCACATAGCCTTTGTTGACCGCCGTCGAGTCTTTGTCCGCATCGTCGATCTGGGACAGATTCATTATCTTGTTGAATCCCGCATTCAGATCCGATTTCATTTCTAACTCGTTGACGATATTCTTTTTCAGTTCTAAGTCTATCTATTGTTTGGTTGCTGCATCATTGGGATTCGTGGGAATGGGCACGTTGGTTATCTTGTTATCGAGTTCAATTCAGACTGCATTACTTCAAGGACGTAGCGATCTCTCAGATGTTTACTGAATCTTCCATGGGCGTCGTCCACATATCTTTTAGTAACGGCATCAGTCGAATCTCTAGGATCCGCTACATTCTCCACTCGTTTAGATTTCAAGTCGAGATCATTCGTCATGTCTTTATTCATGTAATTATCTCTCATCATCTGTCGGAAATTTTCGTCTCCACTATTGACGTATTTTTTAGTCGCGGCATCTGACAGACCAATCTGTTCAAGAAGATTGTAGATTTTCTTATTGTTTAAGTTTAAAGGTTCTTCTCGAGGTTCGTATCTCCGGATGTACGTTCATCCAAGTTGGCAATGTCACTACCACCAACAACTTCAACCGTTCTTCTTTTCTTTCTAGAGGAATCTTCATTATCGTCAATGCGACCAAATTTATCGACTGTCATGTTTGTTTTGTTTTGTTTTGTTATTATTATTTAATATTTGTTTTTATTTTAATTACAAGCGGGTGTTACCCGGCATTGCACTGGAGAAGATGGTTATATCAATATACCCTCAGATATGATCGGCTCAGCCGTTTTCGAAATAGAAGGTCAAGGTCACCAATTTCAAGGTCAAGGTCACCCCGCACGGGCATCCCGATAAAAGTAAAATGATCGATGGGTCAATATAACCACACATATTAAATTTTAGCCCGACCGCCCCAGCCGTTTTCGAAATAAAAGGTCAAGGTCACCAATTTCAAGGACAAGGTCACCCCGCACGGGCACCCCGATAAATTCAAAATGATCGATGGGTCAATACACCCGCACATATGAAATTTTAGCCCGATCGGCCCAGCCGTTTTCGTCGAAATAAAAGGTCAAAGTCATCAATTGCAAGGTCAAGGTCACCCCGCACGGGCACGGCACCAACCCCATGTTACTCGCATGGACGAATTATGCCCGTGTACAAAATTTGAGATCGATCGGTCGAGAAACGGAGGAGTTCACCCGGAACATAGATAGATAGAGAGATAGAGAGATAGATATAGATACAGACATTTGCATTTATATATTAGATAACTTTATTTTTTTATATTCTTTATTTATATATCTATCTATAGCAATTTTTTTTTCTTTCTCCTCTTTTAATGTAAATCGATGAGAATATCCTGAAACTGATCTCCTTCTGGCCATCTCTTGAGAATGTAGATCGGAAATTTTCGAACACATCGGACAAGAGAAGCACGTCAGTTTTCAAATAGAGGTCTTGATATTCTCTCATGGATTTCATGTCGAATAATCTCCACACTTTGTGCGCGTGTTTGTAATCGTCGTCAGAAATGTGAGACTGGCATAATTTCGAATAAAAATCTTCTTTAGGAGGTAGAGCGACGTCGTCGAATTTCTCGAGATCACTCATGCAATCGTAAGGGTAGACGCCTTCCTCAACATGACGTTTTATTAAAATGTTTACTCGTGATTTTAAATTTCTCCCTATTCAAACTGTCGACTAATTTTTCTGGCCGACATGAATTTATAACTGTCGATGAAATGTATCTCTCTATGGATGGGAATCATTGTTTTCTCACTCGGTCCTTTGACCAATATCTTTTTATCAACGACCTTCCATTTAGTGAAGGTAATGTATTTTTTATCATTTTGCGCAACGCAGCTCAACCCCCACCCCCTCCTCACCCCCATCGTTAACACCCATATTTGTCACGAACAGGTGACTGTTGTAGCCCGAGAGATTCTGAAATATCACGGATAGAATTGAGCATCTCGAAATCTTAGATTACATTTGTTGTGAGCAGCGCCACAAAACAGACCCGTGTAGTGATTGTGATCTCTAACTTTTTTATTATTTTCACAATTATTATCGAATGGTTGTCTACAGATGTGACATTCCCTGGTTTCCTTGTATTCTTCCCGTTGCTCTGGCGTGATGATCATGTCTTTGGATTTTTAAATTTTTCGTATAATTCTTGAATTTCCGATTCTAACGCATCTACGATTTCTTTAGCCACGTCGTCGTCATCTGAACGTTTGCTGTAGACGAATGGACCTGACGATTGTCGATCGTCGATCGTCGAAAGAACATTTCACATAATAACAATAGCCCGAAGGTACGTGCTTTTGATGTCTTTTGGCGTAACTCCTACGCTCGTCGGGCTGACAAGAATTTATTTTCGTGGCGAAACATTCGAAATCGGCATAGACGACGAATGGCGGCTCCAATCTTTTTTTTTAGTTGTAAAAGTTCATGTAAGTGTTAGATTTAGGCATTTCGATGGCAACGCTTGACTGTTAATTGCAATATTCCCGACGAGTCGTCAACTTTTCTTGACGACGGAACGAATTCATGCAGTTGAGACAGAAAAATCTCTCGCACTTATGTGTTTAGAAGTCTGCTTCCACAACAATTTACTCATTTTTTTTAATCCAGCAATAATGTTTAATGTGCGAAGTCAGTCTGAGAGGATAGACTATTCCTTTTTTATCGTCTCCTTCGTATCCCAAGACGTTCATGGCCACGGCGAGTTTTAGCTTTTGGAAACACTTGATGTCTTCCAATCTCATTGGGAAAGGCACTCCCGTCCAATCGAGATTTGTACAAGTCTCCGCGTATTTGGAAACTCTATCGCTATGCTTTTCTATAGGATATAAGTCCGATGTGATTGCCCGTTTGAAACACTCGCTATCATCTTTATTTTCCACGCTTTTTTATTATATAGGAAACGAGGCAATTCTATATAGGAAGACGTTCTCAAAGGATCATGTCTGTCCACGTGAATCTTGAGATTCAATATCTTCTCCAACGTCCAATCACTTCCCTTCTTATGATAAATAGCCATAGATTGCAACATCTTGTCTTTCATCGCTTCGTAAACATCGGATAATTCGTCGTCTCCGAACACAGTCTCCATTTTAGATGGAAAATAGGCATCTTGCACCACGCCCTCATCCGTTTTCGCGTCGATCTTTTTCATCAGACAATGCAAGATCATTTTTATTTTTAAACCCTTATCTAGATGTTTTCGAAATACATCCAACACTCCACCCTTCGCCCGTTCCATGAACGATTCGCGATCGAGATTTGCGAGACCAGGAATCGCGTCGAAAGTTTTAAAATATCCGCTAATGGCGACATCTCGTTCTATCGGAATCAACGATTTCTGTAACGCTTTAACGCCTCTACAATGTATCACATCGCATCCCTTGTTTTCTTTCAGCGGTCTTAAGACTCCATCCACGTTTTTTGTAACAAATCGTCATCTCGAACCACGTCCCTTTTCAATTTTTTTTTATTCTCTTTCGAAACCTTTCAGCTTACTGTTCGTTTAACAGTCTTCTTCTTGTCCACAGTCGTTTGTTGAGGTTGTTTCGTCTTCTTATTTCTTGCCACGATTCGAGTTTTTACCTACGTCGTAGACCTTTCGCCCACCCCCTTCCCATAGAGTAAATGATCAATGCATTCTTCTTTTTTCATGTGTTTAGCACCTTTCAAATTCGATAACTGACGTACTCTTGTAAATTAACCAGTGTTTGGTCATAAATCTCAGCATGCACAAGATTCATCAATTCTCCTTTGGTCCTATAACCGCTGTGATTTTTAATTCCTAGATTTCTACAGTACTGTTTCAACTGGGAAGCAGCAGAGAAATATAACTTTTCCCCGTTAGACGTTTTTGGCATTTTTAATGTGAAAACTTCTTAATTTAATATATATTATTTAGAGTTTTTAGTTTTGTAAAAAAAATGGATCTGTGAGTTTTGTAAACTTCTTATTTTAATATATATATATATATATTTTTTTTTAGCACAAAACACCAATTTTTTTTCTAGAGAGATTCAATTTTGTTTTTCTTGAACACAAAACACCAATTTGTTTTCAAGTGTAATCCAATTTTTTATAATGCAAATAAAGACGATTTAGGTACATCGCATCCGAACTAATGGTTTATACAAATAATTGTGTACTGTAGAAAAAAACAGGTCGCTTTTCTCGTGGTCATAGAGGTCGTAAGAAATTCATCCAATTTTTATCCACTCAAGTTCAGTAATGAATAACGTAAACCTTTTTACACGTGATTATATTTTGACAACACACAGTTTATTCATTATGCAAACATTTCTAAGTTTGAGAAAAGCATTCACGCACCATTAATAATTTCAATCCAGCAATACGCTACTACTACTGTGCATTTGTCGAGGAAAAAATGAATGAGGATAGATGTTTTTTCCGAATGACTTCATAAATATTAACCCTAAAAGTATTTTTTTGTGCTTTCCTCGAGAAAAAATTGAATGAGGATTGATGTTTTATCCGAGTGAATTCATAATGTCGAATCTGTAAGAAGGACATTAACCCTAAAAGTATTGTTTTCTGTGTTTTGGAAAATGAATTGAAAACTCAGATTTACCTTTGAAAAAGTATGTGATTCTGATGGATTTAACCCTTTACCTAACCTGAAAAGCAGACGACACTTGCAAAAATAATTCTTGAATAACTAATTTTTTTCATTTTTTGTCTCAAAAACATAGGTTATGACCCCTCGTTGGAACGAGCTCGACGAGCTCGTTCCAACGAGGGGTCATAACCTATGTTTTTGAGACAAAAAATGAAAAAATAATGAAAATTAATTGTCGATTTTTGAGAATAATGGCCGGTTTTGGCCGTTACGTTGGGTAAAGGGTTAAACCGTATTTCTGAATTAGTTTGTTCCATACTTGTGGATAAATATTACGCCCATATATCCAAGATAAACTCTCGGGGTTAAACCTTTCAATCTTATCTGCTAAAACCATCGACAAATCGTCATGATATCTGTAGATTAGATCCAGAGACGTTTCGCTTAGTTTTAACGGTAAAACACCTTTTCCATAATCCTGTGTTAAACCACTACTTTCCTCGTCTGTTAATTCAATAGGGTCGTGAGATTCTAACCTGTAAATTTTAGTGCCAAACTTGGAATAACGTTCGCCTCTTTTCAATTTTAATGCGGAATTTTTAGGTGTGGAGGAGTTCATGACTGATAAACTGTTTTATGTCGCAGTTTTGTTTGAAAAGGTTTTTTTTTATAAAAAATATTAAATTTTATGTTTTTTTTTAAATGATAATTATTATTAATTGTAAAAATATTTTTTGTTTGTTTCTTCTTGTATATATATATGTAAAAAATAATAAAATAACAACTTTTGTTTTCTTTAATGACAAAAAAAGCACGTAATTGTCGCGCCAACAATTTTTATTTTTAGTTCATATTCAGTACACATTTTTGTTTTTTTTAATAACGTATTATATACATTTTGTTGTTTTGTTTTTTTTAATCGCAATCCTCCTCCTCCTCCTCCTTCCCCAATCCCCCAGATCGTCGTCGTCCGGCTAAGCTAACGATTTTCGGACTCGCGCGTGCTCCATCTCGAATGGTCTCGAGTTTTACTGGACAAATCTACGAATTCACCCTCGATCGAAATGTTCGACTCTTCCCATGGAAATCCGCGTCTCGGATCGAGTTTTTTTTCTGGACCAATTTTTGAATTCACCTCGATCGAACCGCTGTCTTTTACCGTGGGAATCAACATTCGATCGCGTATTTCTTCCAGACCGAAATTAAAAAAAACACTGTTTTTTCGGAATTTTTCCCAATGGAAATCTCAGTGCTAATATTTCGCCGGTCACAATTCTATTCATAAGAAAAGTTGACAAAAGTTCACCCAATGGAAAAATCAGTGTTAAATTTATCAAAAAAGCGGGATCCTAAGACCGGGAATTTTTTAGACATTTTTTTCAAACTCCGTCGAAAGTGGTCCAGAATTGTTCGAATTTAGACATTTTCCTGGAAAAAAACATGGTTTTCGGGGAAAAATTGAATTATTTTTGGGCAAAACCCAACATTTTCTAAGAAAATCACTTTTTTACCAGAAAAATTTGGGTTTTTCAAAAAATAACTCAATTTTTCTGGACCACAAAGATTTGTGGACCACACGATGGAGGTGGTCCAGGATCTCCCACTATTCCCTTCTGGTGAGCCACATTGTGTGACAGTACTGGTCAAAACGTTGAAGGAATTCCAAACCTACTCTGGTGTTTTATTGGTAGCTCAGATAAAAAAGACACAAAGAGAGTTAAAAGGAGATAATTATGGCATACCTTCGTCGATGAAGCCAGTTCCGTAAATTCTTTGGACTTCCGGAGGCGCCTGCTCATACGCAATACGTATCCCTTCCATAAATGTTGTAGTTATCATTTTTGTTTTAAAAAGTCCAGGCTCTATAATGTGTACTGAGACACCAAAGTAATACATCTCTCTTCTGGAATGAAAAGCAAACACAACTGACTGCTGCGTAGAATGGATCTAAATTCCAACTCATCTATTCTACAGTCAAGTTCCTATACGACCGGGCCGCATTGAATCGTATCTTGAATCTAATCTAACCGTTTTTAAGTGGTTAATACTGCGCTGTCTTACAGTAACGGAATTTCGCAAATATTTTCATTGACCACTAAAGTATTATATTACATCTCACGTGTCTTCCTTGCATTCTGATTGGCTGAAAGATGATACCCTATTTCGTGTAGTTTGCATCCACAGAACTGACCAGACACTACACCCAGGCACTACTCGTTTTCTATTTTTAGCACACTACTATATGAGTTTTCTTTTCATACTGGGCGAATAAAACTGATCAGGCTAAATTAAAAAATCGATTCACAGGGGCACAACATCCACAAAACGACCCGGAAAGAAATCTTTGTCAAAAAATGTATCGCTTTTCCTTTGTTGAAGTCACATTTTTCGAGGCGTTCATTTTATTCCTTGAGAAGATGATCCATATCTCGTTTCGAAGAGAATGATCCATACCTGGGTCCAACTTTCATGAGAACGCGTCCATATATGAAAAATCGTTTGTTTCGCTGCTAATATTATTTCGCTATTTAATTGTATGTTTTGGGCAGTAAACGAATAAATAATGGAATTCAATTGAATCTTCGGAGTTTGTATCCCGTGCTGACCCACTCGGTAATGTATATGTGTGACAAATGTGTGAAAATTATCAAACTGCGTTGTCAAATTTCGAAAATTTTAGTTTTCATTCGCGAGTTGCGCGATTCTAGAATACACAGTTCCATTTGGGGGAAATGTTTTGTTTACCATTGCCGACCGAATCAAAATCTGTCTTCTGCTCATATCAATAATCCAAGTTAGCCGTGTTTTGGAAGAAGAAAATGTTTTTTAAAAACTACATGGTATTTTTTCTGTATAACGCTGGTTGGTAGGGCTGCTACCTTGGTAACAGATTAACAAATCGGACAGATGTTTTTCTTGATGGATGTTCGATATAATATAAGGATTAGTGCATGTCTTGTCGTTGACTACGCCCATATAGTGCCCAATGAGGTGGTGTAGTTCCCTCCGCTTCGCGGCGGGAACTACGCAACCTCACTGGGCACTATATGGGCGTAGTCAACTCCAAGCCATGCACTACTCCTTAAATATTGTATAGCCACACTTCCGTTCGGGCAATTCAGTTGAGAACAATGAATATTCCGGAAACGGAATCGTAGAAGTGCGGGAAACGAAACTTACTTGAACACTTCTTCCATCGCCAGGTCTTCTGCGCAGGAGACCTGACGGTAGAAAAGGGTTGAAGAAATGCCACTTGGTTTGATTTTGAGACCATCTGGACTATTCGAACATTTCTGAATCGATCCGACTCGAATTGAGTCATCCGAACAATGTCGAATCGAATTTCGAAGGGCTGTACTTTTTGAGCGTCAGTGGCACACAAACAATCACTCGCTGTCGGGTGCCACTGGTACCAACTAGGGTTTAATCCCGGGAACGGGAATTTCCGGGTTCTCGGTTCCGAAAGCCGACCCCGATACCCGGGACATCTACATCACGGAACCGGGAATGAAGCGTGGCACTGTTTGTGTAATGAACTGAAGTTTTCTTAATTGAAACTTTGTAGGATGTCGTCAGCCCTTCCACGTCTGAACTTTTTACAGTCCTGATTCCCGGCGAACCATTTTCAACAATTCACTGTAACTCTCAACAAGTTCTGGTGGGCACCCTCACCCCCTCCCTTTGAACAGCAAGATATTCTTCACCCGCTCAAAGTTCAAACTCGTCTTCATTTTCAGAATTACTGGTATCACTATTCACTACCTCCTCCAACGTCAACACCCTCTTCACTGCCGTCACCAGTCTCCTCTGTTACTGGTGACGACAGTGAAGAGGGTGTTGACGTTGGAGAAGGTAGAGGTGATAATGCGAGTGATTCTGAAAATAAAGACGAGATTTAAGCGGATTTGGGTTTTCATACTTATCTTAGCAAAAGAACTTTTCCGTTTGGAGATGGAAGTTTGCCAATGAAATATGCTCATTATCATAAAAATAAATGCGTCATGTTACCCTCGTAAATTTTCTTGATATTACCCGGGAAATTTCCCGCTTCCCGGTTCTGAGAGGTATTTTATTCCCGTTCCCGGTTCCCTGAAAACCAGGGAATATAATAAACCCTAGTGACAACTGCAGTAGAAAAATTAGTTTGGCACTAAACATACATAATTTGGCACCGTAAACATACTTTTGGTAGGTCTCAAATATTGTGTGCCGGTTTATTATTTCGGTGCGTCGTTGTTTTGGATGAAATCGCTGTCTGACGACATAGAAGAAACAGAAGTTACAATTATCATGTAATCTATACAGTTAAAACTAGAAGTCCTGTCACGAACTGTGCGCTTATCTAGGCTTATCTGCGCGTAGGAATTGCGCGCATTTGCAATATCGAATGGCATCGAAAGCATGGCAGGTTATCCTGGTTATCCTGGTTACTCACAACAAACACAGGCAATGTTTTTGCCAATGAACCTCCGGATTCCCGGAGGTCCATTGGCTGAAACATGGCTTGTGCACAGGCCATATGTACATAATTTGATAGCCTTATTATGGTCATAACGCGTAGATTAACGCGCACCTCGACGTGCTATTTGTGCGCATTTCATGAGTGACCGAGACTAATGTTTGCGCGAGCGAAAATCACCATTTGTCTCGGTCACAAGTGAGATAATTTCCGGTATCCACTCAAAAACACAAAATTTTCTTTTTATAAAACGCTTTTTATAAGAATCTGATAATTCCACTCAGTTCAACCTTGAATTGATGCATGAAAGTAAACAGCGTATTAAATCATTGAAACGCGGAAGGGATTTCATTGATGCTCGGAACAGATAGCATTTTGCAATCAGATTCAGCTGGCGGGTTTCTGGTCCAAACATGGCCTGAAAGTCCGTAATATAAGTTTTTGGTTTGGAACGTCCTTTAAAAGGACGTTCCAAACCAAAAACTCATATTACGGACTTTCAGGCCATGTTTGGACTAGCGGGCTTCATGCATCAATTCATGGTGAATACGTGTTGAATTATTGCCGGAAAGGATTGATATCCACTCAAAAACACTAGATTTACTTTTCATTATACGTTTTTAGAACAAACTGATCATTTCAAGTGATAATTTGAGTCGTATTCACCTTGAAGTGATGCTTTGAAAGCCGCCATATTGATTGATACCGTGAAAGTGAAGGGGTGGGGGGGGGGGTGGGGTGGGGGTGGGGTTGGGTGGGGTAAGATTTCTATCTTTCCGCAATTTCGTCGATGACCTATCGTTTAGCGTATAATAAAATAAATTATTTGGTTGGTCTCAAATGTTGAATGGTTTATTATTTCGGTGCGTCGTTTAGTTTTACGGGTGGAGGAAAACGGAGTACCCGGGGAGAACCACCGGGCAACGACGAGCAGCTGCCAGCTCCCCATCATCGTAACTCCGCACTGCAGCACAGGCAGGGTTAGAATGGTTGAAGATATGCGCACTATCGACGTGCAGTACGCCTTAGTACATAGCGTCATCGTGCCCCCGTGTGGACAACCGGGCTTAAGTGCCTTGCCCGAGAACACAACGCGGGAGTCCGAATCGATCGCTCAGACGGCCACCCATCCGAGGACTAACCGGGCTCGACGTTGCTTAACTTCGGTGATCTGACGAGAATCGGTTACCGCAACGCCACCGCGCCCCCATTTATCCATTTAATCCGATTCTTATCAAAACATTTCTTTGTTACTAAATCATTTTCATATTGATTAATCTTTTTATACTTAATCTCTTTTTTATAATCCTTCTGGAAGATAATAAATTATTTGCTACTACTTTATTTGTAGTGAATAGAGAGTAAGTAAATAATAATGAGGAATACCATACTTGACCTCTGTATACTCAAGATCGCAAATCGTGTTTCAGGCATCACCCAGAAACGGTTGGAGCTACAATCATAAAACTTCACACAATTATAAAAGACAATGTGAAGATGTGCCACCAACCTTAGATGGGTCTGTAAATTCGGAGGTCAAGGTTACATTTCAAGGTCACGGATTAAACCGGTCAATATTCCTGACTCAGTCAGAATTCGGAAACGAATCAAATACATAGAGGATATCTAGTGTTTTTGAGTGGATACCGAAAATTGTCTCATGAGTGACCGAGTCAAATGTTTATTTTTCGCGAGCACTTGATTTTCTTTTTAGTATACGCTTCTTGTGAGAATCTGATAATTCCACTTGTTTCAACCTTGAATGGATGCATAAAAGTAAACAGCGCATTGAATCATTGATACGCGGAAGTTATTTGATTGATACTCGGAACAGATAGCGTCTTGCAATCTGATTCAGCTGGCGGGTTTCTAGTCCAAACATGGCCTGAAAGTCCGTAATATAAGTTTTTGGTTTAGTACGTCCTTTAAAAGGGCGTACCAAACCAAAAACGTATATTACGGACTTTCAGGCCATGTTTGGACTAGCGGGTTTCATGCAACAATTCAAGGTGAATGCGTGTTAAATTATTGCTGGAAATTATCAGTGCCCACTCCGAAACACTAGATTTACTTTTCATTGTACGTTTTTAGAACAAATTGATCATTTCCAGTGATAATTTGAGTCGTGTTCACCTTGAAGTGATGCTTTGAAAGCCGCCATATTGATTGATACCGTGAAAGTGAAAATTTCTATATCTTCACAGTGGGGGAACGATTTCTATCTTTCCGCAGTTTCTTCGATAGTCTATCGTTTAGCGTATAATAAAATTATCAAACTTAATTGTCTTTATCATGTCGTTAATAAAAGGTTGTACTACGTCCTATCATGCATTTAATCATTAGGGTTTAACGACACTTTCACCAACCAGGGCTATAGTGTGTCGGACAGTTTCACGGATAGAGGAAGTCGTTGTACCGGGAAAGAATCATCGAGCAGCGACGAGTAACCATCGAATTCTCCCTCTTAGTGATTCCCCACAAGCAGGGTTAACATCGTTGGGAGCATGTGTTCCATCGGCACGCAGTACTCATTAGAACACTGCTCCAGTGCGTTACACATTGTGGGCAATTTGGATTAAGGTCTTTCCCTAGGACACAGATCTGAAGACGTCGGTCGGGTGGAATCTTCGACCTTTCGAACTGAACTCCAGTCATTTGACAATTAAGCCATCGACACGCACGTTAACCCTTTACCCAACATGACGACCAAAACCGCCCTGCGCTATTCACAAAAATCGGCAATAAATTACATTATTTTTTCATTTTTCGTCTCGAAAAACATAGGTTATGACCCCTCTTTGGAACGAAAAATAATGAATTCAAGAAGTTTGTTTGCAGGTGTCGTCTGCTTTTCATGTTAGGTAAACGGTTAAGGTGATGAAAGAGAGCTTGATATCGTACTACCAACCTGATCAAGAAATCGGATAAGGTTCGCGGACCTTGAGTATATTTCACAGTTGATCTCCTTGGTCCAAGGATGTGCCATGACCTTGACCCGTGGCTATGCCTCTAAGGTGGATGTCACATCATGGAAGGCATTACTATTGTTATTAAGACATTGGGTCTCGGCGAATCATTATGAAAGTGTTATGACAGAAGGATGTGCCATGCTTCTTGTCATAATTTCATTATGTTTCGCCAACGTCCGATGTCTAGATATCAAAATATCACGATCTCACGCCTGTAATCTCAACATTAGAAGTTCACACACAGGTCAATGCCATGGAATACCCCTGAACCAAGGGCTGCATCTGTGAAGCATATCCGCGATCTACGAATCGGGGCCGAGTTCTTTGACCTGATCAACTTGATAAAAGGTCCTTTCCCAATTTCCTTCCATGGATTAAACCAGCCGTCAGTGAATGTCAGTGACCTATTGAATGTAATGAGAATAAACCCTTAGCTCTATTGGAAGGATCTGTAATTGATTGGTCCACCCTTATGCATTCTTTCCA
The DNA here is from genome assembly GCA_031216915.1 of Pictodentalium vernedei. Lineage (NCBI taxonomy): Eukaryota > Metazoa > Mollusca > Scaphopoda > Dentaliida > Dentaliidae > Pictodentalium > Pictodentalium vernedei. Next base: position 127,143,756 of record CM062296.1, on the reverse strand, counting down.
ATGTAGTTAAGGTTTGATGCGAGAGTATATGTATGAGTGGATTTCAGGGTAACGAGATTGTATCAAGAGAACACTAAATATTATGTCCCGATACCATCCGCAATACCTTGCAGTGATTGGTCAATGCCTCGTTGATTTCATTTTATGTCCCCGGGCACGCGCATATGTCTACTGTCAGCGATTCTTATGTCCACTGTCAAGGAAAGCGTCTTGTTGCCATGAGCAACGGTTCATCGCAATGTCTTTTTTTCACTTGAAATCAACTGAGAGAAATGCATTTAACTGAAGTAAAATACAAAGTACCGTTATTACGTACAAAAAGATTAGTTATGTACACATGGGTAATTATTTATGAAACCGATTAGATTATAAGGTTTCTTTTCATTGATTTACTGTAACATAAACTGAAACGAATCGAGAGCATCACGCCCCGTTGATTGCGTACGTAAACATTGAATAAAGGGAAATCACTCCAGTCTGTTATGATAAAAGGTAACACCTTTCCGAAACAACGTCTGCTTTCTAATATTCGCTATACAACAACACATTTTAAAATGATTCGAATGAAGCGAAGAATGGGACATATACGTTATTCTGTTTGTTGACAGGGAACATGGTCTCACGCTCCCTGCATGAAACATATATTCAACCTCGGCTCACGCCTCGGTTGAATATAAATTTCATGCAGGGAACGTGAGACCATGTCCCCTGTCAACAAACAGAATAACTTATAATGTCTAGATCTCTAGATATTATGTCTAGGTCTGGAATATTATGTCTAGATCTCTAGATATTATGTCTTGGTCTGGAATATTATATCTAGATCTCTAGATATTATGTCTAGGTCTGGAATATTATGTCTAGATCTCTAGATATTATGTCTAAGTCTGGATTATTATGTCTAAATCTCTAGATATTATGTCTTGGTCTGGAATATTATGTCTAGATCTCTAGATATTATGTCTAAGTCTGGATTATTATGTCTAGATCTCTAGATATTATGTCTAGGTCTGGAATATTATGTCTAAATCTCTAGATATTATGTCTAGGTCTGGAATATTATGTCTAGATCTCTAGATATTACAGTTAAAACTAGAAGTCCTGTCATGAAATGCGCACAAATAGCACGTCGATCTGTTCGTTAGTCTACACGTTATGACCTTATCAAGGCTGTCAAATTCTGTACATGTGACCTGTGCACAAGAAATGTTTCAGCCAATGGATCTCCGGGTAACCCGGAGGTCCATTGTCAGAAACATTGCCTGTGTTTGCTATGAGTAACCAGGAGAACCTGCCGTGCTTTGGATGTCATTCGATATGGCAATTGCGCGCAATTCCTATGCGCAAAATTAAGCCCAGATAAGCGCACAGTTCGTGACAGGACTTCTAGTTTTAACTGTATGTCTAGGTCTGGAATATTATGTCTAGATCTCCAGATATTATGTCTAAGACTGGAATATTATGTCTAGATCTCTAGTTATTATGTCTAGGTCTAGAATATTATGTCTAGATTTCTAGATATTATGTCTAAGTCTGGAATATTATGTCTAAATCTCTAGATATTATGTCTTGGTCTGGAATATTATGTCTAGATCTCTAGATATTATGTCTTGGTCTGGAATATTATGTCTAGATCTCTAGATATTATGTCTAAGTCTGGATTATTCTGTCTAGATCTCTAGATATTATGTCTAGGTCTGGAATATTATGTCTAAATCTCTAGATATTATGTCTAGGTCTGGAATATTATGTCTAGATCTCTAGATATTATGTCTAGGTCTGAAATATTATGCCTAGAGATATTATTTCTAGATCTCGAAACATGTATGTCGAGATATTAAATCGAGATCTCTAGATATTATGTCGAGATCTCAAAATAAAAAAAATATTTTTCATGTCCCAAATCATCCACCAGAGAGAGGTTAAAGGGACCAAAATATTTTATTTTACTTAGTACAGACTATTCAGCTGAAAAAATTATGGTTTTTGTGCGTTGTTATTAACTTGTAACTTGGTGTCGTTTTTGTCACTCGTAAATATCCATAAAAGTTGAAATTTAAAAATAAATTAAAAAAATAGAAAATACGCATATTGTCCTTAAACACCGACCAAACTCCACGTAATATGATACATCATAAGTAATATGGATTTGACTGTGTTTGATTGATTTCATTCTCGGCGGATATGTGTATTTCTATCGAATATAACTAAATGAACATGCCTGGTGGCAGTATTTTACGCTATTTTCCGAGAAGAGGCATTTGTGTCTCAAGACAGGAGTTGGTAAAACACTTTACGATTGGAATAAGGAGGTAACTCGAAATGCCACCTATCAAAAAAACAATGCGTGAAATGGGTCCTTTCCACTTGTATAGTATATTACAAATATTACAGGGTTGGGATTTGACGACGCCAAAAGGTGTCGAATCAAATCAAATCGAATCTCCAATCGAATCTACCCGCTATTGAAGTTGTTGATATTCCATCTTCTTACAACCATGGACTTCAATAAACAATTCCAATCTTCACGAAAATATCGTTTTCAAAGGAGGCTCGTCTGTTTGGACGAGTGAATCAAAAACATAATATCCCAAAACGGAATCAAATTAACTTCAGAACCCGAACCTTCTGAAACTCTTCTTCTTTCATCAGGTCTCCTGTATAGGAGACCTGATGAAAGAATAAGACTTCGGGAGGAGACACATTGTGTGATTTTAAGAATGTCTCGGCAATTTGCAAATGTCTGAATCAGCGAATCAAATCGAATTTCGGAACTTCGTAGTTACCATTTGCCTAATGCAGTGATCATTCCATTCAAATTTTATTATTTCTCATGACTCTACTTTAGAACAAGCGCATTCAGCTCGTTGCATCTATGAGTTATAAAGTGTGTTTTAGAGGTCAAAAACAAGCTCATTCATCTCGTACCACCTATGAGTTAGAAAAAAAGTGTTTCGCAGGTCACAATGATCATGTATAGTTATTCAGAAAAATTGTCTGCAAGTGTCGACCTCCATTCGGCTTTAGCGGAGGGTTAAACTATTAACCTTATTTTGAAAGTTACTCTTGAAACTCCACTTTCAAATTTATAAGTGCTAGCGTACGACACCCACTACCGTGCTTATATACTGGTCTCTATGCAACTGGATTGTTGGAACGTCAGCGTAAAACATTGGAACTCAGTTTGCTCCCCTCCCCACACTGATGGCGTCATGTCAATCAACATGATTACTCCTCCCATCATTTACGTTTGATGACATGAAAGCGGTAGTCACAGTGTAGTAGCTTTCACTTCATCAAAAATCAAACGAAAGTCTGGTACAAAAACCAGTAACACAGTGTATCACTTTTCCATTCTGGAGACAATACTATAAAACTTTTACAATTGTATTTCCTAGAGTCGAATTTTTTGCCTATTAATATAACTGATTAAAATGAATCATTAACATTTTAAAAGATATGTCAATTTGCCAACTGGCAAATTGCCACAATTTTGAAAATGCTAATGGTTCATTTCAGCCCATTGAAAGCCCTAACTAGAAAATACAATGCTAAAAAATACAATTGTAAAAGTTTTATAGTATTGGCCCCTGGGCGCTTGTTTTTTAACAACGATAACTAAAGTATGTTGTTAACATTCAATTTGTATTGCGCCGAAAAATGTGTACACCAGAAACACATATTAATTTTTTACAGACGTCAAGGCATATTCTTTAAAAATCGAGCGGCGACTGAGGAGAATCAGGAAAATTGAAACCTCTGAGAATTCTCCATTTTGTTGAGCAGTGTTTATTTACATTACCCCCCCCCCCCCCCTCAACGCCACCACGAAAAGATGGCGGCGGGTTGGACACCTCTGTATAATTATGTGACCATGAGCGTTTTAGCAGTCGAGTTGTATAAAGATCAGTGTATATATTTATACCCTCGTTGCACGGAAGAAGATGGTTATATCAGCCGTTTTCGAAATAGAAGGTCAAGGTCACCAATTTCACGGTCAACGTCACCCCGCACGGGCACCCCGGTAAAGTCAAAATGATCGATGGGTCAATATACCCGCACATATGGAATTTTAGCCCGATCGGCCCAGCCGTTTTCGAAATTAAAGGTCAATGTCATCATCACTTTCAAGGTCAAGGTCACCCCGCACGGGCACGGCACCCACCCCATGTAACTCGCAGGGACGAATTACCCCCGGGTACAAAATTTGAGATCGATCGGTCGAGAAACGGAGGAGTTCACCCGAAACAAAGATAGAGAGTCCGATACAGACATTCGCATTTATATATTAGATATCTGATGAGTGGTTCACTGATCAGTGAACTGAACATTCGCTTCTGAAGCCCCAGTCTAACGAGTAAAGTTTAACGGTACACGTGCTATATTTCCGCCCACCAGGTGTCTGGTAACCAAATCAATCTGTGTATCATCTAGACATAGAACAGAATACATATATATTATCACCATTATTCACAGCTGAAGTGTCAATAACTTGATTAACTAGACTTTCCCGTGGAAACTGTGCCTTGAACTTTCCCGATGCCCGGACTTAATGAGCGCGTTTGTTTAAAATTCCGCAAAGATTGTGCCAAGTGAACGATGTGTTTTGTCAACTCGAATGTTTCTGACGATTCAAACCCAGAAACAAAAGTAATGTGGTTTAATAATTTAATAATTACACTTTTGAGAAGAAATTTTCCCTGTTCCTATATAGAAACGCATACGGTCTGTAGCAAATGTATGTTAAAAGCTTGTGGCATTTTATAAATAGCAACATAAATAGATCGTAATCAAGCATGCGCTTGTATCTTGCAGCTGACAGATAGAGATTGTGAATCAGAGGCCCGTAGTGCATGCTTTATTTGGGTAATTACGGTCCCAGTACATACTTTTTGTAAAATAATTGGTTTATCTTTTTATAGTGTGATGTTGTAAAATTTTATTGCGTGAGAAAAACTGAGAAAGTTATCATTTATACCCGATTCCCCTCGTACAGTACATTCGTCGTGGGCAGCTATGTCCTTGCATGCATTTACCAGGTAGTAAAAATCATCATCAGCAAAATGTTAATTAATGAAATGTTTGATGATTATTCTGGTAATTAGTGTTTGGAATATAATATTATTGCGTCCGTGGCCAATCCACGGCGTCCGTGTAATCATAAACGTTCTTACGGGACATGATTTGATCCTTAGACTAATGTTACAAAACAAGTAAGGCATACAGATGGAGGTCCATGGTACCCGATTCGGGCTGTGAGTTTGTTCACGATAATATCGGGAAAATGTGGCGTGTGTAGACATTTCCCGAAACTTATATCGCCCACCCATGGAAAGTGACCCGTCCACGGCGGCCGTTCTGTGTGCTATTTTCTCATCCTCTTGTGTTATTCCTGAGTTTGAATGTGACTCACCGGAGACAGTCAGAGAACCCTTCAACACCGTATTTCGATACAGTGTATGGACTCATTCCTGGAGAGCTGATCCTTCCTGCTACACTTGACGTATTGATCACGCGACCCCTCTCGATCTGTACTAGAGGTAGGAATTCTCGGATCATGTCAATCATCCCAACTAAATTGACCGCCAACACGTCTTCATATTGCTTTCTTTTGAACATTTGCGTAGGAACAATAGGAGCACCCACACCCGCGTTGCTGATGATTGCCCATAATCCTGAAAAGAGATTCAAAAGAAACATGTTGCGCCAAGCAAACAAGACAAATCCAAACAGACGGTTGTCGCAAAGTAGCACCCCAGCAAGACGAATCTTTATCTATTGACTAAAGTGAATTTTTTGATTTGATTGGTTGATAGATACGTGGTATGAGACCATATTCATTGAAACCCACGATACGTCCGCCCAGCCACTGACAAATTTTCCATACCCAGTGGAAGCCTCGTTCCGAAATCTACAAATTGTCCATACCCCGTAGAAGACGCGTCATTCCAGTTTTACAGTGTACATGTATTATATTTTAATTTTTTATCTCCAAAATATAGCTCACGACCCCTTATTGGAATGAAGCTTGTCGAGTACCCTCCAATGTGGGGTTCATAGGCTATGTTTCTGAGACAAAAAAGAAAAAAAGAAATTCAATAATTTTTTTATACTAGTCATATCGGCATATTTTCACAAAAACTCTTTTGCACACAAATTCCACAGAAACCTGTATGGCTCAACAATGGAAGATAAAAGATCTCATGCTGTGTGTGTTCACACATGAAAAAGATTGTACTTCTAAAACGGAAAGTCAATAGATAAATTCGTTACCCCGTGTCTGATCACGTGGTACGGGTTTTTACCTACCCGAAGCCAGCCGTATCCCATTCGGCCTCGTCCTCATGGGATACGGCTGACTTCGGGTAGGTAAAAACCTGTACCACGTGATCAGACACGGGGTAACTAATAATAGCTTATTGATGAATTCTTGCGATAATAAATGAAAAAATCGGGATATTCGTCTCGATGGGATTCTTCGTATCGTTTTGACGGAATATTTACACATTTGCCTTGTTGGGACCCGTCTTAGTTGGGGTAAACCAGACATAGAGGATATGGAATGAGTGTTTTTCTCATATGATATTTATGAAACGAGTCTAAGAATGTTCCGTTTTGGCGAGCCTCTGGCGAGCCCAAACGGAAAATTCGGACGAGTTTCATAAATATTATATGAGAAAAACATTCATTTCATATTCTATTTATCATATGACACACACACGCACAAATTAGCCACTTAGTATGACTTTTTAACCCATCACCTAACTTGAGTTGCAGACGGCACTTGGAAAAAACATCCTCGTATAACTAAAAATTTTCATTTTTTGCTTCTAAAACATAGGTTATGACCCCTCATTGGAACGAGCACGTCGAGCTCATTCCAATGAGGGGTCATAACCTATGTTTTGGAAGCAAAAAGTGAAAATATAAAAAAAAAATGAGTGGCGTTTTTCTTGTAGGTAAAAGATTAATACAATATAACCCACCCTAAATAGGGCAGATAACGTGAAATCTCCCTACTGAAATTATGCAAATGGCACCCAGTTGTGTTTTGTTTAGCCAATCAAATTGTCCAGTTTTGAAATTGCCCAATGAAAGCTCCCAACTCTAATTATGCAAATCATGAAAATGTGGCCCAGTTTTATTTTGTTCTGCCAATCAAATTGTCTAGTTTGGAAACTGACCAATGAAATTGAAGGAAGGCTTTATTTATCACTGAGTAATATGAAAACAAAATATCAAATGTTTTAAAGTGAACAAAACGGAAGAGTCATATGATAAATACATATTTTGTATACATGCGTCAAGACGAGTGCCGAAAATCATCGTCCCAAGAAGACGAATTCAATAAAATGACCAGAGGTCTACTCCAGATCGTAAAGCGAAACTGAAGGTTTCCATTAAACGAATCACGGCCAAGGCGTATTTTGTTACCTCAAGAAAGTGTCGAGATCATGTGTACAAACATATCACTCACTTTCAACTTCATACATTGAAATTTTATTTTAAAGTTTTCCGGCACTTTTCCAGTTGGTAGTTGGTAACGAATATCGAATAAGGATCTGGGAATAAGTAGAAGTTGTCACGTCTCCATCTTTGAGACCCTTGATTTGATGAGATTTATTGTGCGTGCGTCCCGCTAAATTTCATAGAATTTGATCATTTCTGTGGCGCATGGTGTGTGTTGAGTAGAATTATAGAATTTTGTTTCTTTTCTCAAAGGGGTTCGTGGTAGCTCAGTGGTTACGGCATTGGACTTCAGACCAAAGGGTCCACGCTTCGGTCCCCACCGGTAAAACCGCGTTGTGTCCATGGGTAAGGAGCTTAATCTCGATTTCCCATGTGGGGGCACGGTGGAGCTGTGCACTAAGGCGTACTCACTTGCGATGGTGCACTTGTCTTCAACCAATGCTAACCCTATTTGTGGGGCGTTAGTACGTTGAGTAGTCTTACAGATGCTCGCTGTTACTATTAAGTTATCCTCGAGTACTTACTCCGCCCCCCCCCCCCCCGGTAAAACTGTCCGACACGAGGTGATCTTGGCTGTCGAAAGTGACGTTAAACCCCAATAAATAACTAAATCTTATCTCATAGACACCACTCCGTAAGTGATTATATTGTAGATATCCCTGTAAACTCTTTGAATCCTGCGGGTATCTTCCATGACAGTACAATGACAGCAATTGGAAAAGACCATATTAATTATTTGGGGGTAGACCAATTAATATTTTCTACGTTCAGCCTTGGGCTGCACGTAGAAAATGTTAATTAGCCTACTTCGCACATTTACTTAGCATCCACTCTACTTAATCAAATTATGACGTATCACGTTCCTGGGCCGCACAAACGGACATTCTAACAATTGGTAGTTATGTGGCTATTTTTATGGGACTACAATAAAATGCATGTCCATTATATTAAAACAAGTGATTTTGGGGACATTTTTGGGGTGGTAGCAAACCCTGACCCTACCCTTTACTGACCTTAACCCTACATCCCGCACCCCCAATTCTAAACCCCACCATAGACTAATGAAAATTCAATATATTCCTAGTCTAGTTCAACTAAAATGCATGTCCATTGTATTAAAACAACTTTTTGGGTGAAACATTTTTGTGGTGGTAGCAAACCCTAACCCTACCCTTTACTGACCCTAACCCCCACCCCAACCCAACTCTAAACCCCACCCTAAAAAAATGACATTTAACTCTGTGACTAGTCACATAAATTGTCACCTAACCCCCTTTCTACCAACAAATAGCCACCTAAACCCCATATGTCTGCCCGGCCTCTCGGTTCGAAGGATTAAACGACAAGATTGGGGTTTGACAGAGCAATTCTTGACCATGTGTTGACCAGATCAGTATTGATTCCCTCTATGGAAATTCGCTGATTATTGTGACTCTTCTAAATAAATGATTAAACAACTGATAACTGATTTTGGCCATGGAGGTTCTACATATTTACGTAGCAGCTTATGCATTAATTCGGTATTCAATATGATATGCCGGATTTCTTATCGAACGCCAACTTGTTGACACTCGATCGGAAGCTATACTAAGGCCTGGTGTAATAGATTGGCTTTTATCACACTGTGTGGGGTACGAAAATGTTATCATTTCATTTTTTAAGTCCATATACATTTTGATAAACACGATAACCAAGTAACCAATTACATGTATAAATTGTTGATAAAACCGATGCATTAAATTAGGAGGGGGGGGGGGGGGGTGAATACTTATCTGTGCGGCATGTCTCCAGACCCACCTGCAAACAAAATATGCGGCTCTTACCTGTACATTATCTGTATTAAAGTAGTCTTCAAAAACACCAGTAATTATGTATGATTATGTAATACAATCACTATTTGTCCAGGTCAATTAAGGTCATGTAATCTCTTTATAGAGAAACTACTTATCAGTTGTGGGGCTAATTAATGGGTTTTTTCCAGCTCAGCTCAGCTCAGTGAATGACAATCAACACATTCCAGTTATCTCAATGACTCGTTTATTATAGATTGTAAATAAACCAGACATGACAGAGTTTGAACATTATGTACAAGGAAATGAATGAATTGCATAAATACAATTAAATCAATATTTTTTTAGTTTAATGTAAGTTATCTCCGCCAACATGTATGGTATATGGAGATTTAATACCTGGATGTCGGTGTTTAAATGAGACATCCATATATTAAATCTCCATATACCATACATGTTAGCGGAGATAACGTTGTTGCCCCGTTTGAAACACAATACAAACATAGTGGAAATAAATTTGTGGACGCATTTCTCAGCTCCAGAATCACTTGGACCAAATTCGTGATAATTATTTTGTTTTTATAATCGCAGAAGACAACAGATAGAGTTATACCCCATGGGTAAACAGTATTTTTTGACATGCCGTATCGTCCCCTGAGTTCCAATGTGTTCTATGTGCCTACTGGCACATAGAACACATTGGAACTCACGGGACGATATTTGCTCTTATTTTATTTTTCTCAGTTGTTTCATTTATTTACTCGACTATTTGATTTATAACGGAAAAATACGGTATAATTGTCGGAAATCTGATAATATTTGTGACTATTTTCAGGTTTTTTGGTTCGATTTTTATGTCGAGGCGAGGAAACGCGGAACGCTTTCGTTTAAACGATATACCCCCGATGTTTCGCGTGCGCTTATACCCTGGATGTTGCAGGCTCTCATATACCTTGGATGTTGGGTGCACCCTTTGTCATGGCTGTTTGTCCAAGGCGTTCTGACCAATCAAAAGACAGAATTTATCAGGATATAGGGACAATATTTTTTCGGGCCTTTTAGAACTTGGCTGACAAATAGCATGTAGCCATTGTTGCTGGCTATCGATAAATGTAAGAAATACAATATGGCGTCTTTATCATTGTCAACATTTAAATACTGTTAGCACCAAACAAAAGATGAAGTATTTTTAATTATGTTACTGACACTTTACCATAAAATCGAAATGTGGGCTTCCATCACTCGACCATTTAAGCCTTTTGCCAGAGAAGCTAGTATCTAATTTTCTCATATATAAGAAAATTAGAGACTGCTTACTTTGGCAAAGGCTAAACGATCGAGTGTTAGAGGCCCATATTAAAATACACTTTGCTCCAACAACATGGTTTATTATCCCTCTTTAGAATGCACAAGACAATATCTTGTCAATGGGGGTGGGGGATACTTAGTTTACTGTTGTCACAATTCACGTTGGTTTTACCACCTAAAGAAATATGGGCTGCGACTTCTCACTGGAACAAGCTATAGTTCCAAAGAGGGTTCTTGAGCTATGTTTTCGGGTCCCAGAAATGATTTTTCCCAGTAAGGTTACGTGTAGTCTCTATTGCAGACATTTATCTACAGGCGAGTGCAGTCTTCTCCTGGTTGTGGGGTTAAAATAATTATATTGCTTAAAACGAAAACCCATCATCCTCAAAAGTGTGCGTGTGAGGAGGGGGGAATATAGGATTCGATGATGTACTGCCCAGAGCTGAAACGGTTAAGAGGTTTTCTTGATCGATTAATCACGTGGATTAACCTTGGTTAACCGATTAATCACTTGTCCAAATTGATATCTGAATAATTGCCATACTGTTGATGATTTACAGTATTACCTCTTTACCCAACGTAACAACCAAAACCGACTGGGCCAATATACAAAAATCTCCATTCAAATTTATTATGTTTTCAATTTTGTCTCAAAAACATGGTTTATGACCCCTCATTGGAATGAGCTTGTTGAGCTCGTTCCAATGAGGGGGGTCATAGTCTATGTTTTTTAGATAAAAATTGAAAATTTTTAAAAATTCATGAATTTATTTTGCAAGTATCGTCTGCTACCCGCAATGGGTAAAGGTTTAACTGATTTCACTTCAAAGATGATATCAAGCACATCCACTGGTTATGAAGCCGTCAAGTTGTGATACCTTCACCTCAGAATAAAGCCCAAATATGGGCTTCCAGCACTCAACCAGTTAAAATACTACATATTTTCATCATTGTGTTGTCTTCCATTTGTCAATAGACTATTCTGTCAACAAACAATCACTTGTGGCCATTTGAAAGATAGCATTAAAATAATAACAGTTTCTATTAACACCACTGCGAAAAAACACAGGGTGCTTAATTAAGTCCCAGGTGTATATATCTATACACAGTCGAGAATTCGTCGCAATTTTTTAGTGAAGATACCACAAGTCGGAGATGAAAATCCTAAGTTTATGACAAACACCAAACCATGTATTTTTTACTCTGCTTTTTAAGTGTTTCCTCGATACGACCGATTTCATCGATTTCGCCGAGATCTCCCAGATGTGAAAATACAAATCGTAAGTTAAAATGTCAAAACGTGTAATTTTTTGTCGTTTTTCTCAAATGCCTCATTCGGCGGTGATCTCTCGTGTGTGAAAGATTCTCAATTGTCAAAATAGCAAAACAAAACAAAAAAAAAAAAAAATGTAATTTTCCGTCTGTGTGTTGTTGTGTTTTTACGGCTCGTGAGATTGATTCGGCAGGGTTCTCTCGGATGAGAGAGACGATTTTCCCGCTCCAATTCGATCGATTGTGGTTCTGTTTGTCTGTGACGGAAGAATATATATATATATTAGATGTTGTTTTTTTCTATATATTATTAAATAGAAGAAGGAAAGAATAAAATAAAATTTAAAGTAAAATTTTAAATATTAAAAACATGTCATTTTTAAAGATCAAAGATCCAACATGAAAGCAGAAATCAGGGAATATGCAGAGAGATCTTCTGACCGAGAACGTTTCTCAGATGTCTTCTACAGGGCGTGTGCCCACTTCGCGGGTTTAAACATTCCCAGACGGATGCACGAGAGATGTCCGGGTTGCATGTCGGAGGAATCGATCAAGATGCACATCTGTTAGACCGCGGAACATAAAGACGCTCGATAGTAATAAATTAGCTCGAAAATCGCTAGAAAGTACCTAAGTCGAACAACTTGGTTTTCCTCTGATCGAATCGGCAATTATACTCTACTTCTCTAGCATATTAACGGAATTTAGCGTTGCGGTAAACCTCAGTAATTCATGGCTCATCCAACCGGATGCGGGCGGCGGGCCGTTAATGGAAACAAAGTTAAATAATGGCCTGCCGCCCGTTTCTGGGCATGTCAATAATAGGGCCTAGTGATAAAGTGATCATGTTGGTCGCCCCGGTTTATTATCGGTCCTCGATGATGAATAACAGCCTTCAGGCTTATTAACAGCAGTTGTGGATAATTAACAATTCTCTATCAGCAAAAATGCATTTCTAGCTCACGAAAAAAAAATAAGATTGAAAACAATGGGAGACACTACCCCTTCCACTCCCTGTGCATTGTCCGTGAAACCTCTACTTGTACACTGCCTCAAATGAATAAAGGCTGGTCCGTATCATTACCAACAATAGTATGGAACAGTATCATGTCAGCTGTGGCTATGTACAGGCATATGCCCTAGTTATTATCGAAAATGGAGATCGGCATTAGGGGTTAAATGAGATCCGAGGACCTACATTATAAGGAACTATGCAGCGTTTAGAACGAAGAAATGACCTGACAACGTCAACTGGATAAACTAGAGGCTCAAGGGAGCCTAAAACGCTCACCTGGCTCAAGTTATCAAAAGAGATGAGTGTGTCAGTAAGTGATGGACAGCAAGAACATTTTTTATTTGCCATAACACACCCAAAGGCAATAACACTCCCAAAGGCAATTTTTTGGCCATTCATTTCTGCTGACCACAGGAGTGCTTCTTAGGCAAAAACAAAGCTCTGTTCTGTGAAGTCTCAAAAAAGTGTCCGTATAATATTTTTTGGTTTTTAATTTCTGTGGTTCACTTTACACCACCCGAAAACATTTTTTTTTCGGGCATAAATCAAGTACTTATGACCCAGTTATATTACATGACAAATTTGGTCCAAATCAGCTCATTGGTTCTAGAAAGGTATAGGGATTTTGAGTGGAGCCCGAAATAGGCTTTCTCCCATAGGGAGCCCAAATTTTGACCTGGTGAGTTCCTTTGAAAATATGTGAATCTGCATCACTAAAGAAAGTTCCATTCCAGAAAACTGAGCATTATTATGTTGCTTATGAGATTATTTTTTAACCCTTTACCTAACATGAAAAGCAGACGACACATGCAAAAAAAATTCTTGAATAACTAATTTTTTTCATTTTTTGTCTCAAAAACATAGGTTATGACCCCTCGTTGGAACGAGCTCGACGAGCTCGTTCCAACGAGGGGTCATAACCTATGTTTTTGAGACAAAAAATGAAAATATTTTGAAAATTAATTGGCGATTTTTGAGAATAGCGCTGGCCGGTTTTGGCCGTTACGTTGGGTAAAGGGTTAAAGCAATTAGGTTTATGGGGAATTAACCCAACCAAAGGGGCATAGTAACTTTTGGGGAAAAAAATTAGAAGAGTAAACTCCACCAATATGCTTTGCACCAAATGTAGTTAGACTTTGCCCCAAGGTTCTAAAGAATACTTAGTTGATGGAGCACAAGAAAGATAATGACTCGGCATTTTGCCATTGTCAACGGTGTTAAAATGAGCATCCCTATACGGCACCACATAACAAAATCGATAGCAACTTTTTTGGTCCATCTGATTCCATTGGTCCTTAGGAAGCTGAATACCAAAACCAATATTCTGGTTCAGGCAGTTTTTGAAATATGGACATTTGATGTTTTTCTCAGAGAGCACAAATATTGACCTACAAACTTTCCTTGAAGAAACTTTAATCTTGATTCCACTGGTCCCAAGGAAGCTTCATACTGAAAAACATTATTCTGGTCCATGTAATATGGGCATTTGAAATATGGGCATTTGTTTTTTTTTCTATTTTTATTCTCACATGGGGCAGCGAAACAAAAAATCGTGCATAAATTAAGTAGCTATGACCTACTTATATTACATGCCAAATTTGGTTCAAATTAGCCAATCGGTTCATTAAATAGAAATTTTGGGTGAAAACCAAAATAGGAATACTACCGCAGAGAGCCTAAATATTGACCTACCAACCTGCCTTGAACAAATTTCAATTTCCACCACCAAAGGAAGTACCGTGACATATATTAAAGCATTCTCTGTGGTAGTTCATGAAAAGAACCAAATTAGTTTAGATTTGGCCTAAAGGTTTTGAAGAAGAATATTTAGTTGACAGAGCACAAGTTAGATGATGCCTTGGCATTTGACCATTACCAACAGTGGTAAAATAGGTCTCGGCACCCCTGACAAAAACCGATTCCATTGGTCCTTAAGAAGCTAAATACCAAAAACAATAGTCTGGTCCAGGCAGTTTTTGAAATATGGACGTTTGATTTTGTTCCTCTATTTGTAGCTCCTGGGGGTTCCCATGGGGCTGTGAAGATTTTTTTTCGGCCATCAATCAAGTACTTATGACCCAGTTATACTACATGCCAAATTTGGTTCAAATCACCCCACCTGTTCTTGAAATACCAATTTTGGGCGGAACCCAAAATGGGCATGCTCCCACAGAGAGCACAAATATTGACCTACAAACATCCCCTGAACAAACTTTAGTCTTCACCACCAAAGAAGGTTCTATACTAAATATCAAGGCATTCTCTCTGGTGGTTCATGAGAAGACTATAAGGTGTATTTGGGCATTAACAACAGCCCGAAGATAACAGCCGCTTCATTTGAACAAAATAGAAAGTGTATACTCTAAAGATGGTCTCTACAATATATGTTACAATTTGAAGAAAATGACAAGTTTAAAAAAATAACGGATGACCAGTGGCGGCTACGGGGGGGGGGGGGGGGGGGGGCATGGGGGGAATTTGCCCCCCCCCCCAAACGAAGGCTTTGTCCCCCCCAGTTGTTCCCCCCAACCGTCTCGCATGCATTTCCATCCACCCTCACACACAAACACATTCAGTCACTCTCTCTCACACACACACACACCCCTCTCTTTTTTTATTCCCAATAATTTCCCATACACACTTAGCCCAAAGCCTCAGGCTAGCTGATGAACACATCCAGACAGTAGAGATTTAAAGACTCGGATGCAGATACTTATAAGTTATAATTAAGTTATGAGCCAACAAAGGCATGTCTATCCATATCCCTTGTCTAAAAGAAAATCATGGATTTCGCATTATGACAGACGGGCATTATGAGTCTCTCTCTCTCTCTCTCTCTCTCTCTCTCTCTCTCTCTCTCTCTCACGCACAGACCCACCAGACGCGGATCCAGGATTTTTTTGAAAGGAGGACCGCTAATTACTATTACATTTAGTCGAAACTTGGACCCAAAGTCCGTAATATAATTTTTTGGTTTGGTACGTCCACGGGACGTACCAAAGCAAAAACGTATATTACGGACTTTGGGTCCAAGTTTGGACTACCTCATAACAAAGTAATGATATGATCCTTTACGTATTTGCCCCCCTCCATGGGAGTCTGCCCCCCTAGTTGCCCCCCACAAAAAAATTTCTGGCGCCGCCACTGCGGATGACGTGACTGTTACTAAGAGGTTTCTCCTGTTTGTTACCGCAAACAAGGTTCAAAGTATGAAATGATGTGTAGCCGGAGGCGTTTATTGATCCACATTCACAATCCCGTACACAAACTGGAACAAATCGCGTTTTCATCAGAAAGACGTTTTCTCACAGTCGAAAACCATCAATTCTGTTACAAATTCATTGGTGAAACAAGCACACCTGTGGGTTAATATATGCATCAGATATATTGGTTGGTTTCACACATGAGACAACGCTTATTGTGATACCTCAGTTAGCTAGATTTTTTATTCGCACAAATACATACCACCGATTTCACATCCCATGTCCTTTTTAGGTATTACAGTTAAAACTAGAAGTCCTGTCACGAACTGTGCGCTTATCTAGACTTAATTGCGCGTAGGCATTGCGCGCAATTGCCATATCGAATGGCATCAAAGCATGGCAGGTTCTTCTGGTTACTCATAGCCAACACAGGCAATGTTTCTGCCAATAGACCTCCGGGTTACCCGGAGGTCCATTGGCTGAAACATTGCTTGTGCACAGGCCATATGTGCAGAATTTGGTAGGCTTACTATGGTTATAACGCGTAGATTAACGCGCAGATCGACGTGCTATTTGTGCTCATTTCATGACAGGACTTTTAGTTTTAACTATAACGGAGATTATATACTATATTATATAACTAGCTACTTCTTTTTGTATTTTAACACGCTCAGACGAATCTCTTTGTTTTGCAAATTTACCTGCATTCATACTCTTTATGTACACTATTCAAACAAAGTAGAGGATATCCAAACTGATGTTGATATTTTCGGAAAATGGTACTGCATACGCGTGATTGGACACATCAATATGTTACCAAGTTTAGTGTGGATCATGAATGTCACCGGCCCACGAAAACGTCGTGCAGGTTTTTCGCACGAGCGCCGCGTTAATGTCTGTAGGGTACGTTTTGAAAGTTTCATTTGTACTGGACGGGCTTTTTCGGAGGTCTCATCGTTCTTTTCTTGGTGTAAACTCGTTCATCAATAGTTTTTGGTTGAAACGTAACTTTTGAGGAATGCGAAGACTGACACTTGACGAACGTTTACGTACCGCTGGCATGTTGAAAGCTGGCAACAGACAGACTGTAGTGGCTCAAATTATCAACGTTACTTAATCAGTGTTTAGCAGGTTGTGGTCACGTTACTGTCAGACAGGCAATGTTGATAACAGACGTCGGTCAGGTCGGGCATGGGCGAAAACTGCTAACCAGTTCAACCGAACCACAGCATTACGTAAACGCCATCAAAGTGTCTCAGAAATTGGACAGCAGCTGCACCGAGCGACAGATTTGCGAGTCAGTGGTCAGACTATCCGAAATCGCCTACACAGCTGAAATTTGTACGCTCGACGACCTCGACTAATTCCACGTTTGACTGAACATCACATCGCGGTAAGGCTTAATTGATGTGGAGCACGACAGCGTTGGAACAATCGTCGGTGGAGCAATGTCATGTTTTCCGATGAATCGAAGTTCACTCTCGACTTCCACGACAGGCAAAACAGAATGTGTGGCGGCGGAACGAACGATACCATGACGTAACCGTTAGGCAGCAGGATCGTTTTGGTGGTTGATCGGTTATGGCGTGGGGTGGCATTACCATGACAAACAGAACAGCATTACAGGTCATCCAAGGGCGTGTAACAGGGCAGTGCTTCCGTGACAACATGTTAGCAGCTCATGTGGTGCAATTTGCGCTACATCACGGCCATCGATTCATTTTCCAAGATGACAAGAGTAGACAGGGTCCGTATCGCTAAAGCGTTCCCCCATGAGCAGAACATCACTACACTGCCTTGGCCAGCACTAAATCCAGGCCTTTCCCCAATCGAGCATGTCAGGGATATACTTGGCAGACGTCTGCGACAACGCCAACAGCCCCATACCAATGTCCAGGAACTCGTCGCTTTACTGCAGGAAGAATGGAATAACATCAATCAAGCTGATATTGGGCGTTTGGTGAGGAATATACCACGTCGGATCCGCGTTTGTCTCGAGAACCGAGGAGGATTTACAAGGTATCGAGGTGCTGGGCTGAATGTGGTAAAATTCTCTGACTGACCGTCAATATCATCTACAGCTCAATGCGTGGAATGTGTGCTTGTCAGACACACAACTATCGCTGAAATCATTCACCAGATGTCACAGTGCAATGCCTCAAATGTCTTTTTGATGAAAATATAAATATATATCTTCATATGTCTCACTTTTCTCAGATATCCCCTATTTTTTTTAATAGTATATTAAAGCATCTTGGTTGGAAGAATCACGAAATGTTGGCTTCGGGGTTGTTTCGAGAATTTGTTGCCTTCTTTGCAAAAAAAAACAAACACTTTCTTTGGAACAGAACTGTTTTTTCTCTCTCCAAGAATCCTTCGAAAAACTTATATTTTTTCTATTCAAAAAATGATTCTGCCTCTAAAATTCGTGTTGAAAACTCAGAGTTTTCGGTTCCTTAGTTTAGCGACTGAAATGGGTTAGAAGGTAATGAATTGTGTCTTTTTCGCAATTCATCTGGATAAATAACTTAACGTGGAGGTCAAAAGTTCCCATCTTTGGCCAGTGCTCAAAATAACTTTATTGCTATGCGTACAAAATGCTACACATTTCCAAAAAAATGAATAGCATTTTGTAAAAATTCCATAGCTATTTTTGTATACCAGAGTTATGTTATGCTGTTTTGTATTGAATTCTTCTAAGTAGATAGAATAGTTTCCATCCATTTCTGGGCATTTCCAAATGATCTGCATCACATGAAACATTTACTATGGTTTTTTTTAACTGAACTGCCTTTAAGGGTTGCATGGACTTGGATATTTTCAAATGACGTCTTGGTTGTTTAACAGAGTTCTCAAAATGGAAGTTGGGATTTTTAATTTCATGGGCTTGAAGTTATTTTTAATGGACCTTTTATGCAAAATGTTGTAAAAACAGGAAGACTTTAAACCAGTAGAATTCATCTTACATATGAAGTTGCTAATGATGCTTGATGGAGAGTTAATCTGAGTTATGCTTGGAATGTTCCACAATCAGAAGTAAAGCATCAGTGAACTAGTTTTCAAATTTGTTTGCTAACAGGCTACAGTTGATTATCTTGAATCGCAAAATGCTATACATAATTGAACATTGTGTAGCTTTTTGCAAGTTTTGCATAGCAAAAAGCGACGCGACACTGCTTATTTTGAGCCCTGTCTTTGGCCAACAGACTGACCGAGTGGAACCGATTCGGCTGAAGGAATCTGTGACATCTATTTTACCATATCGTGCATTTTGTTTTTCGGATTTGAAGAATAATGAGCGGAAAAGAATAAATCAATCATGGAACCTCAATGATTTTCATCGAATTTTTCAAATCCCGTGAGAGTTTTTCAATACGATAAGTATATGTGTTTATCATATGACTCGTCCGTTTTGTTCACTTTAAAACATTTGATATTTTGTTTTCATATTGATCAGTGATAAATAAAGCCTTCCGTCAATTTCATTGGTCAATTTCAAAGCTAGACAATTTGATTGGCTGAACAAAATAAAACTGGGCCACATTTTCATAATTTACATAATTAGAGTTGGGAGCTTTAATTGGTCAATTTCAAAACTGGACAATTTGATTGGCTAAACAAAATACAACTGGGTGACATTTGCATAATATCAGTAGGGAGAATTTACGTTATCTGTCCTATTTAGGGTGGGTTATATTGTATTAATATTTTACCTACAAGAAAAACGCCATTCATTTTTTTATATTTTCACTTTTTGCTTCCAAAACATAGGTTATAATCCCTCATTGGAACGAGCTCGGCGAGCTCGTTCATGTGAGGGGTCATAACCTATGTTTTGGAAGCAAAAAATGAAAATTTTTAGTTATACGAGGATGTTTTTTCCAAGTGCCGTCTGCAACTCAAGTTAGGTGATGGGTTAAAAAGTCATACTAAGTGGCTAATTTGTGCGTGTGTGTATCATATGATAAATAGAATATGAAATGAGTGTTTTTCTCATATTATATTTATGAAACTCGTCCGAATTTTCCGTTTGGGTTCGCCAGAAGCTCGCCAAAACGGAAAATTCTTAGACTCGTTTCATAAATATTATATGAGAAAAACACTCATTCCATATCCTCTATTTATGGTTTTTTCCCCGTCTTTAGAGAGAAACTTGTTAATCAGTGTAAATGGACAACGAGATCAACCTAACACCGCCAAGTTGGTGAGTCGCACCTCGCACCTCACTATTGAGAAAATATTCCCACGGCATAACTGCTTCGTTAAAATCAACTTTATTTCATTTAACAATTCACCTTTCGGTATTTTTAAAAAAATTTCTTTTCCATGCAAACTGTAACGAATTTATGTTTCGCCCCCAATTATTAGCAACAAGAATTACTATATACGGACAGTAACGGACTATTTGTCGCGAAATGACCAACTGCAACTGGCATTGAAAAAATGTACATCTTATTATGAACAACAAACACAACACAATGGCGTCACGCGGTTGGGGTTTCTGACCCCACCTCACAGTGCAATAAGTGGGGTCCCAATTATGAGTTAATGCAGGCGATGTACACGTAATGTTTTTTTAGCCACAGTGGGGAAATTGTTTCTGTGTATTGGAAGTCGGGGTGGAAGCGATTCATCATAGTAGTTTCCCCTTCACCAGCCATCATCTTAAGGGAAGGTATGCCACAAAGAGGTAGGAGTGTACCTATGACAGCAATTACGTTATATCTCCATTAGTTGGTGGTGGACGTTCAAACCTTTTCAGTTGCTTATTTGCGGCGTCAAATGCTATTGGGATACCAATGTCAGGTGAATTTTAATTGCACTGTTTTTTCAGCCTGTCTGTTTTCGGCACCGCAGTGTTAAAATGTTACGTTTTTTCAATAAGGAGGGTGTAGTACATCCCTTGGACAATACAGAAGCCTATGTGAAGTTTTAGCCGCAGACCCTCCATGCTTTTTTAAATGCAAAATTGAATCAAATGTTTAAAAGAAAGTTTTCTCTTATTTTGGGGTATTTTCTACAATTGTATTTCTAGTTATGACTTTAACCCTTTACCCAACGCAGACGATATCAAAATTTATTATTTTAAATATCATTTTTTAAACTTTTTCAGACAATTTTAACAAAACCATATCATGTGACCCCTCATTGGAACGAGCTCAATGAGCTCGTTCCAATGAGGGGTCACATGATATGGTTTTGTTGAAATATTTTGAAAAATTTAATTTTTACAACTGCTCGATTTGCATATTACGCGGGCGGATGCGGGCGATTCGTTAGTTAAAGGGTTAAATGGGTTAAAATGAACCATTAGCATTTTCAAAGATCTGGCAATTTACCATTTGGCAAATTGCCATATTTTTTAAAATGCTAATGATGCTGCTGTTTAGCCAGTTATATTAATAAGTAGAAAATATAATTCCAGAAAATACAATTGTAAAAGGTATATAGTATTGACTCCATTTCCTTGTTCACATTTCCGCTGTATTGAACCAGTGTAAACCTCGAAGTACAATGTGACTGCGACGGCCACTGCGTTCAACACCATAGAGGATGTACAGATAAACGGGGAACGGCCGGTGCATTGTGGGTACTAAATCGTTTATTATTTCGCTGCTGATCCACTCTCCAACTTTTGCATCGACCCCGGAAATAACAAGAATTCCTGTAATTATATTCGGGATGATCTAACAGTTGGAGTATAGGCCAAAAGCGAAATAATAGATACGGTTTGATATAGGGCCCGGTGTGACAGGAATGATAGTCCGTAGGAACGTTAGTCCCTCTGGACTATTATTCCGCGGAATTATAGTCCTAGGTCTAACATTCCTCGGAATAGTAGTCCGCCGGACTACTATTCCTAGGAATGTTAGACCCAAGACTATAATTCCGCGGAATAATAGTCCAGAGGGACTAATTTTCCTACGGACTATCATTCCTGTCACACCGGCAATGCTTCGAGATTCAATTCGATTTCGGATATTAAGTTGTATTCGGTTCGATACGAAATCGGCTGCCCGACTCGTTTTCTTTCGAACCTTTCCACTGGAATATCGCTTGGTATCAGTCATCTTAGTCATCTCACTAAACGTATAGATGAGATAGAAATTGTACATAAATAATGATGAAAATAACATTTTATTTAATGCTCAGGCATCAATTCACGCTGAAAAATTAAGTCATATTCCCCTGTCGGTCGGCAAAACGAAATATCAAAATGATATTTAGAAATCGATATTTCATCGTAGGTTCGGATGGCGAATCACATGTACTTTAAATTCTACGTATTTATGCACGTTTAATGGGCCGATAAACATTTACATGCAATCATCACAGAGTCAGCACATCAGTAATGAATTCCAGAGTCCCAAATACAAACGAATTCGAATAATTGATAGTGACAGTGACTAAATCAATTCATTAAATCAGCGGTTTCAAAGTTTGACTTTCTCATTCACCTTCCAGCGAAAAGCCGAAATCACTTTCAAATTTCTTCAGTTCAACTTCACACGTCTTCAGTGCATTGAGTTCAAAAAAAATAAAATGACGTGTCTTGTTATTGAAAATAAGAAAGTGGTGTTTTTTGTTATTGTTCTATTTCTTCGAAACACATTGCGATTATTTCAATTCGCCAGCCTTGGTAAATCGTAAAGTTAGGGGAGAAATAAGACGGGACTACTTTTTGTGCGGATATTCACACATTCCAATGGTTGGAGTTTGGTTGTTGTAATTTTTGTATGGACGCCGGTTCGGCACATAAATTTTGCGCCTTAATGGCAAATAAAGGCCACAAATTGGAGAGTTTGTAGTCGTAGAGCATTAAATAAAAAGAAAATTCACGAAAATTCGTGGCTACAAGAAATATGAGGATCTTCACTCGCGACTGCGTCGCTCGTGAAGATCCTCATATTTCTTTGTAGCCACTCACGAGATATTTTCGGTATTCATCAAATTTTCGTGAATATCCTCTATATATTAACATAAAAAACATCTGTACCCATGCCACCATCCATGCTAATTCCAGTTTCACTAGTTACTACCACTGCTGAAAGCAAATGTAAAGTTACCAACAATATCGACGATGAGCTCACGATTTCTAGCTATTAGCCCCGTGCAGTGTCCAGTACAGAATTCTCGCACCCGTTTCTGTTTCTAAACAAAAATCCTGACTGGATAATATTCCAAGTACATCATCAAGGCATGCCTTCGGCGAAGTCATGCCTTGTTAATGTAGATGGAATATTTTATCAGTCGGGACTGCATGATGCGTGTATTCGATCGAAGTGCGATTCGATTTCAAATAATAGACTCGATTCGATATTCGATTCGGTTCTAAAATATGTGATTCACAGGGCCCTAGTTTAATACCCCCAACGGACCGTCTGTTTCCCATTTATCTGTAAACCCCTATGAGTTTGAACGCAGTGGCCGTCGCAGTCACGCTGTACTCAAGATTCATATTGGTTCGAAGCAGCGAAAAATGCATAACGCAATTTTCTCTCTATACAAAAATCCGTTAAATGTCGTTCTTAAAACCGCGTACCATTTTGCAAGCGGAAATAAAATATTCAACGCTCCCGTGTAAAGATTCGAAAATGGTCGATGTCCCGAGTTCGAAAACGAATCGAATGGAAGCACAAAACCGATTAAAGGTTCTATTCGTTTTTCGATTATTCACTGTGCCCAATCTCAATGTGATTAAGACACTAACACTGTTGGTCGTGACTAGTGTCATGTATTTCATTATGATATTCTGCATGTTTTGACATGCGCAGGTTAGCACTGTCAACTAACTAATTGCAAGGCTTCCTTCACCCTTAAAACTGTCCACCACTAGGTGACTCTGACTGCCTAATGTGTTGTTAAACCCAATGAATAAATAAATAAATAAATAAATAAATAAATAAATAAATAAAAAAAAAAATAAATAAATAAATGCTGGAAAAGTCTGAGCGATCTTTTCAACAACTGATCAGATAATAGAAGTACAAGTGTGTTATAAATTTTGTTAAATTTATTCACATAAAAGTGCTCTTTGTAGTACCGTAATCGTATACTTTCTCGATAAGGTTGAGTTCCGGTCGGGACATACTTTTACTCCAGCGACCGAGGGTTCATATATAAGGGGGTGGGGTAGCGGGTTTGAGGCGGAAAGATAACTTCGACCAGATCGTGACCCAGTCACGATCCGAGCGAAATTCTTTATCCATTCTTGATATCACATTACTTAAAATGGCAAAAAAGCCCGTAGTCGTATAAGGGGCAAACCCACAAGAAGGCTCTACTTCAAGGAAACTGTTATCTACTCCATACCAGGCCATTTCAATCTGACACTACTGGACCAATTATAATTTGTTTCCGTGGCCTTCACCTTTGTGCAGCACAGTTTGCATGGATAGGGTAACAAATCGTTGCACTGGTTACACAATTTATTTATATAATGAGGTTTAACGACACTTTCGACAGTCAGAATCACCTCGTGTCAGACAGTTGTACGGGCGAAGAAAGCCAGAATTCCCGGATAGAACCACCGAGAAACAGCGAGCAACTGTCAGACTCCCCAGCGTACTAACTCCGCACAAGCAGGGTTAGCATTTGTTGAAGACAAGTGCACCATCGACGTGCAGTAAGCCTTAGTACACAGCGCCACCCTGACCACACGTTGGCTAAAGTGCCTTGCCCAAGGACACAACGCAGTCTCCCCTGGCGGGGATTGAACTGTGGACTTTTCGGTTTGAAGTCCAATGCCGTAACCACTAACCACAGCGCACACCACTGTTTACATAATAACGGTGTTACATAAATATGTGTGTATTGCGTACGACGCATCATGGGAACAAAGTTTCAAATCAGATAAATAGAGATTATTACAATTATGTGGATGTACAAAATATGTATCCGAGTCGAGCTCCGGGTTCTAAGGGCAGATCACGACAAGTCGAAGACGAGTCGTGATCTACCCTTAGAACCCGGAGCGAGACTCGGATACAAATTTTGTACATCCACATAATAGTAATAATCATTTTATCTTACAATATATTGGGGATAAGTCAAGAATGCAGATGAATATATAAAGAACTATTTATTCGTACGGATGAATAAAAAGAAAAAAAATGGAACTCACGCGAAAGGAACGTGCTTGAATCCGACCCCCTGATACAAACATCTGTATCAGGGGGTCGGATACACGACAGTTGCGGAGTTAATACAGACACAATACGTGTTGATTGTAAGATAAAATCACTAATCATTTCAAACTTGGTTGCGTTACAAACCTCTGCCATTCGATAATCTCGACCTCACAAAGGTTCCCGCATCCTTTATACTTTTCTCGCTTGAAAGATCCACCTGGAACGGAACGATTCTACCTCCATTTTGCGGGTAGGATTCAAAGTATTCCAATGAATCTTTTAACAAACAACCTGCGAAAACTTGTAAACCCATCTGACTGAATCGGATAGCAGCATTATGTCCAAATCCACTGTCACATCCAGTTATTAAAATGCTTTTCTCTTTGATTTTCCCAACTTTTATTTTTCCAATCAACCATCGCACCATGCTATATGTAATATATGTTACCAAACACATTACCATGCACGTTACTAGATCCATTTTGAAGATTCCAAAGACGTAACCTGGTTACAAAAAGAAAATAAATGAATATACGACCATTCTTCCCTTAAAAGAAAGTTAATAAAATCATTATATGAACATTACTTTACCCCAGTGGCGGCGCCAGAAATTTTTTTGTGTGGGGGGGGGGGGGGGGCAACTAGGGGGACAGACTCCCATGAAGGGGGGCAAATACGTAAAGGATCATATCATTACTTTGTTATGAGGTAGTCCAAACTTGGACCCAAAGTCCGTAATATACTTTTTTGGTTTGGTACGTCCTGTGGACGTACCAAACCAAAAAATTATATTACGGACTTTGGGTCCAAGTTTCGACTAAATGTAATGGTAATTAGCGGTCCTCCTTTCACAAAATCCTGGATCCGCGTCTGGTGGGTCTGTGCGTGAGAGAGAGAGAGAGAGAGAGAGAGAGAGAGAGAGAGAGAGAGAGAGAGAGAGAGACTCATAATGCCCGTCTGTCATAATGCGAAATCCATGAATTTTTTTAGACAAGGGATATGGATAGACATGCCTTTGTTGGCTCATAACTTAATTATAACTTATAAGTATCTGCATCCGAGTCTTTAAATCTCTACTGCCTGGATGTGTTCATCAGCTAGCCTGAGGCTTTGGGCTAAGTGTGTATGGGAAATTATTGGGAATAAAAAAAGAGAGGGGTGTGTGTGTGTGTGAGAGAGAGTGACTGAATGTGTTTATGTGTGAGGGTGGATGGAAATGCATGCGAGATGGTTGGCGGGCAACTGGGTGGGGGGGGGGCAAAGCCTTCGTTTGGGGGGGGGGGGGTGCAAATGCCCCCCATGCCCCCCCCCCCCCCCCCCCCCGTAGCCGCCACTGATGTACGACCATTCTTCACTTAGAAGAAAGTTAATAAAATCATTATATGAACATTACTTTACCCCCACTAAACTTTTAACCATTACTTTTACCCCCACACAAAAATATGGTTCTTTTTCTGGTACTTGGGTTGAGTGAGCGAGATTATTATTTTCTCCCACCACTGAGGTACTGAGACAAATATACTACTCAAAGTTTGCTAAGCACCAAATGCATCCAACTATCTGTTTTACGTTTTAGTTGACATATTGTAATAAAAAGTGTATATATTTTTTATTTAATTATATCTTTAATGATTTAAGTACAGAAATTAAGATTTTATTTGTGTTTGACATTATTTTTTAGCAATTGAATACGATAACCATGGACATGGATATTTTTGGTAAAAGAGGAAATTTTTCAATATGTCAAAAAGTTGACGCAGCGAACTGGTATGGATTCAATATCGAGTATGAGACCCATTACTGTTAATTACAGCTTAACAACGCCATCTCATGCTCCCAATCAGGTTCCAGGTGGTCCTTTGTGGGATGTTGTTCCATTCTTGGACCAGCATTACACCAAGCTCCTGGATACTTCTTGGCTGGACTGGACGGGCTGAAATTGCAAGCTGAAACTCATTCCAGACATGTTCGATTGCATTGAGGTCAGGGGATCTTGCTGGCCAGTCCATACGCTCAGTCCCCTCCCTCTGTCGGTACTCCCCGACAGCATGGGCAACATGAGGACGGTCATTATCGTCCATCAGAATGAATCTATCACCCACTGCATACAATCTGACGTGGACATCCAGGATCTCATCAATACACCGTTGTGCAGTCAATGTACCACGTTCAAGGACACAGGGTTCTGTACGTCCCTGCTGATGCTGTCCCAGGCCATGATTGACCCTCCACCATAGCGGTCATGCCCAGCAATGTTGGCTGCATGGAATCGCTCTCCTGGTTTTCTCCATACCCTAGAACGACTATCTGTGTGGTCTAGGCAGTACTTGACTCATCTGTAAAAAGGACAGGTCGCCAATCTTCTCTGGTCCATCCAACGTGATCCAAGGCCCATTCATATCGTGCCTGGCAGTGATTCTAGGACAGCGGAATGCGAATACATGGTCTTTTCGATCGGAGACCACCTTCGTGCAACCTTGCCCGGATACTCTGCGTCGAAACATTTACCCCGGATGCATTCTGAAGGTCACTGCAAAGCAGGGTTGCTGTGGCAAAGCGGTTCCTACGGGCCTGAATGATCAAAAACCGGTCTTCAGCTGCAGATGTTACCATGTCTCTGCCACTACCATGTCGTCTTACTGCTGTGCCATACTGCTGCCATCTTGCCCAGGCTCTGGTGATCACGGTATGGTGCACACCAAGGGCTTCACCGACCTGACGATGAGTAGCCCCTTGCTACACCATCCCTACAACCCGCCACATTTCTGCTTCAGACAAATGTCTTCTTACACTTGTATTTCCCATATTCAATCATTAAATCACAAGGGTTTGTGTTGAAATGAGGAGTGAATACCCTACACATGCCATGTACATGTAAACAACACACGAAAACATCATAAAAGTCAAGGGGTACACGCTTTCCAGGACTGTCACGAAACGTCTGCCTTTCACTGAGCTAATGTAAAAACTGGGGACCATCTCAATACATTCCTCCATCATATCCACCAAAAATATCGCAAATATGTCACAAGCAAATTTCACAATGATGTGTCAAATATTTGGTGCTTAGCAAACTTTGAGTAGAATATAATGTCGTGTGGGACAGCTGGGAGATATGCCTGTCTCACCCCATCCAAGTGACAGCTATCTCACCCCACCCACGTGACCAACATATTTGCATATTTAATTGGCGCCGAAACTATTTAATCATCGCAAATCAAGTCTACACATGTAGAAACAAACAAAATGGACTTCATAAACGAAAATCGAAACTTGAACATTTTAAGAAAAACTTCAGCACACCTCAAATTGCTCTATCAGTATATCGGAGAGAAATATACATCCGATATCACAGCGACCTGTCAAATTGAGGTACAAGTCTGGAAATGACGTGTGCAGACATGTCGATTTCATTCAGGTCGCTTCAGTGCATTAACGCTCAACATGTGGTGCTAGTCTGCGTGTTGTGAAGTATATACCTTTGGCATATACCACACTTCCAGACAAGCTTTCCGAACATCTTATTGGTTTTCTCCTAGAATGAACGCACTAAGCACTAACAATGTTTTTTTCCTGGAAAATATTGTATTGTCTTATTAATGGCGTCGTATCACTAAAATTGCGGGAGAAAGATCATTCTCGATGGGTATCTGGGTGGGACGGGTAAATCTCACCCTCGGGGCAAAATATTTGGGCCAGAGACTCGAAAAGCCTCGTGTCTGTCTCAAACATCTTATCCCTCCCATGAGATTTCCCCATCCCACCCAGATACCCATCAAGGATAATAATATTCACCCACCACTAATGCACTGAGATATATATAAAGTCGTGTGGGACGGCTTACAAATTAAGTAGTTTAAAAAGATAAATATTTTAAAAGCTGTCAACGAAACCCTATCATGTGACCCCTCATTGGAACGAGCTCGTCAGCTCGTTCCAATGAGAGGTCACATGATATGATTTCGTTGATATTTAAGAACAATGTGAAAAAACAAATATTAAAATCATAAATTTTGATATCGTCTGCGTTGGGTAAAGGGATAGGTGGGATAAATAGCTCGTTGATGTTGGATAGGTGAGAGAATATATTTTCTCCCACCACTGAGGTACTGAGATATATATAAAGTTGTGTGAGACAGCTGGGAGAGATACGCCCGTCTCACCCCACTCAGGTGACAGCTATCTCGCCCCATCCACGTGACCAACCGATTTGCATATTTCATTGGCGCCGAAACTATTTAATCACCGCAAATCACATCTGCACATGTATAAACAAACAAAATGGAAGGCCGTTTTGCTTCCATAAACAAAATTTTATAAACGAAAATCGAAACAGAACACTCAAAAGAAAAACTTTAGCACACTTCAAATTGCTCTATCAGTTTATCGGAGAGACATATACATCTGATATCTATCTGATAAGTACAAGTCTGGAAATGACGTGCGAAGGTATGTCGATTTCATCTGAGGTCGCTTCGGTGCATTAACCCTCAACATGCGGTGCTAATCTCCGTGTTTTGAAGTATATACCATACTTCTCGACATGTTTTCCGAATATCTTATTGCTTTTTCCTAGAATGAACACACTAAGAATTATTTTTTCCTGGAAAATGTGGTATTTTCTTATTAATGGCGTCGCATCCCTAAAAAGGTGGGAGAAAAATCATCCCCGATGGGGCAACATATTTGAGCCAGACACTCGGCAAGCCTTGTGCTTGGCTCAAGTACCTTGCCCCTCGGGTGAGCTTTCCCCATCCCACCCAGATACCCATCGAGGATAACAATAATCCATGGTGAGTGAGGGTGTGGGATGGGGAAATTTCACCTAAAGGCAAGATATTTGGGCCAGACATGAGGCTTACCAAATATCTTGTCTCTAGGGTGAGATTTCCCTTTCTCACCCTCACCCCATCAGGAATATTTTTTCTACCTCCACCAAAACCTCCGACGTCATCAATAGTAATTCTGGGTCACGTGCATCTATATCGAACAATTTGAAAAAAATGATTTGCTCATCGAAAAGAGTGCACAAACGTTCTGTATATACCACAGGTATATACCACGAAATTTGGAGCGCGGTGGGTCAGTAGTAGACTGTTGGACTTCTATGCTAGAGGTTCCGAGTTCGATCCCCGTCTGGGACGACCCTCGTTGTGTCACTGGGCAATGCACTTTATCTCGGTTGCCTACATGGGACACGATGTCTTCAACCACTGTAACCCTGCTTGAGCGGAGCTTGAACGGAGTTAGAATATTGAGGAGTTGACAGTCGCTCGTCGATGCTCGGTGGTTCTCTCGGGGTACTCCGGCTTCCCCCACCCGTAAAACTGTCACGGTCTCGATTAGCCAGTGTGCATAAGTATGTGACCTTAAATAAATAAATAAATAAATAAATAAATAAATAAATAAATAAATAAATAAATAAATAAATAAATAACCATGAAAGTAATTCCCTACGCCGGCAAGACAGGGGTTAAAGATTTGTAGCGAAATGAACATTGACGCATTCCGATGACGTCATATTATGAATTCTGCAATGTATTCGAATAACGTTTCGTGCAACTCACTCCGCTCATACCAGCGTTAAAGAGCCATGTGCCGTTTGGTTTTGCGTTGTGTGTTTTTATTTCTGTTTTCTTCGACAGACTTGCGTCTGCTAATATTTCCGAAAAGTGACACCATGTTGTTTGTTTACAGAAGAACGTACGACGATTGAATAGTCCTGCACTCGTTAAATACGATATAATCCGGTCACGTGGGTCATGTGAGATAGATATCTATCTCACATGGCCTTCTCACACGAGACACACATATCTTGCATTGGAAGTGGTGGAAGAAAACGCATTTCTGTTGTTGTTTTATGTAAACATTGTGTATGAGAAGGGCATTTTATAGTGGAATTTATTTTCTAGACACAAAAAGTCCAATGTATATGAAATATTTAATTTATTATGAATGAACTCGGGAAGTCTAAGAACAATACCTTCCTGACTTAAATCGTCATGAAGTCGACTTTATCAAAATTATCTCCTTTGAAATTATTGGACGAGCATGTAGTTGAGAAAAAACTCATGAAATTAGTAAAACATAAAGTCAAGTTTCCATCCGTTACTTTTAATACACGAAAACAACAGACAGCTCTTAGAGCTGTCTGTTGTTTTCGTTTATTAAAAGTTACAAAAGGAAACTTGACTTTTTATGGCAAGCTAATTAGAAGCAACCACTTCACAGATAATCCGTCATTAAGAATATTTATTAGTTTCACACCAACCAATACTAAGTGAGCGACCACTTTGGCTCTTTATTTAGAGTGTGTATTTTTACGATAATTCGCTACTTTTTATACTTGCTTGGAAAAATATTAGCATATATCGACTCCTAGGCTGTTATATTAATGGAAAGGGCAGTGTTTGTATTATATGTCACGGTGCACACACTGTTGATATAATGAACAGAAAAATATTAGCATATATCGACTCCTAGGCTGTTATATTAATGGACAGGGCAGTGTTTGTATTATATGTCACGGTGCACACACTGTTGATATAATGAACAGAAAAATATTAGCATATATCGACTCCTAGGCTGTTATATTAATGGAAAGGGCAGTGTTTGTATTATATGTCACGGTGCACACACTGTTGATATAATGAACAGAAAAATATTAGCATATATCGACTCCTAGGCTGTTATATTAATGGAAAGGGCAGTGTTTGTATTATATGTCACGGTGCACACACTGTTGATATAATGAACAGAAAAATATTAGCATATATCGACTCCTAGGCTGTTATATTAATGGAAAGGGCAGTGTTTGTATTATATGTCACGGTGCACACACTGTTGATATAATGAACAGAAAAATATTAGCATATATCGACTCCTAGGCTGTTATATTAATGGACAGGGCAGTGTTTGTATTATATGTCACGGTGCACACACTGTTGATATAATGAACAGAAAAATATTAGCATATATCGACTCCTAGGCTGTTATATTAATGGAAAGGGCAGTGTTTGTATTATATGTCACGGTGCACACACTGTTGATATAATGAACAGAAAAATATTAGCATATATCGACTCCTAGGCTGTTATATTAATGGAAAGGGCAGTGTTTGTATTATATGTCACGGTGCACACACTGTTGATATAATGAACAGAACAATATTAGCATATATCGACTCCTAGGCTGTTATATTAATGGACAGGGCAGTGTTTGTATTATATGTCACGGTGCACACACTGTTGATATAATGAACAGAAAAATATTAGCATATATCGACTCCTAGGCTGTTATATTAATGGACAGGGCAGTGTTTGTATTATATGTCACGGTGCACACACTGTTGATATAATGAACAGAAAAATATTAGCATATATCGACTCCTAGGCTGTTATATTAATGGACAGGGCAGTGTTTGTATTATATGTCACGGTGCACACACTGTTGATATAATGAACAGAAAAATATTAGCATATATCGACTCCTAGGCTGTTATATTAATGGAAAGGGCAGTGTTTGTATTATATGTCACGGTGCACACACTGTTGATATAATGAACAGAAAAATATTAGCATATATCGACTCCTAGGCTGTTATATTAATGGACAGGGCAGTGTTTGTATTATATGTCACGGTGCACACACTGTTGATATAATGAACAGAAAAATATTAGCATATATCGACTCCTAGGCTGTTATATTAATGGAAAGGGCAGTGTTTGTATTATATGTCACGGTGCACACACTGTTGATATAATGAACAGAAAAATATTAGCATATATCGACTCCTAGGCTGTTATATTAATGGACAGGGCAGTGTTTGTATTATATGTCACGGTGCACACACTGTTGATACAATGAACAGAAAAATGATATAGAACATCAAAAGATGGTGAAAACGTCGTTTTCGTCTTTTTAAATGGGTTTCAACAGAGAAGAAAGAATTGTCAACCGTTGAATTGACAGGAGAAAAATATATTAAAAAGCCAGCTTCTGTATTTTTATACTATTTTTCTGGAAATTCCCGAAGTCTGCAAAATGATGCACACATCGATAAAATTTAGCTAGCATTTCGAAATTTTAATATTTATAGAATAGAAATTTAGAATAGAATTTTATTGAATCAATAAACACTTACCTGAGGCAGATTGCCAATTTTACAACAGCATTATTATGGTAATATAATGAAACAATATAATGGAACAATATAAAACGGAATGAATGAAAAAATAATTAGGACAATGAAGAAACGACTGATACACCCATGATAAGGTTTATAAGCATACAGCCACACATTAAGAAGGCATCGCAATAATCACCATAAATCATAAATCACTGCTGCACTTTCCGCAATACGAAGAAGCGCCAGATTATGTTACAGATCGGATTGCACAGTTCTGGGACGTTGTTCCTCATAATGTGTTGGAAGAGTGTAATATTATCCACCTTTACGCTTGGTGCATGATCAATGAACATTTTGAACAGTTCATCACGCTACTGACCATATGAAATATTCCCATGCCAACAGCTTTAGGAAATTAAGGGGAGCTAACTTTCCTGTTACAATAAATAAAGACGTTTACACCATGTACCCTCCAATAAATGATTTTTAAAAATCTTTATAGGAATATTTCAGTTTTACGCTTCATAAACCTTTGTTGCAAATTTCCAGTCCATTGACGACACGTTGGAGAGTGGGCTCGTTATTTAACTGAGAATTTGGTTCTAAGTTTTAGAAAAATCGTAAATAGGATGCGAATGGAAATACTAAAACATGAATAGAAAGTGTTATCTAATAAGTGGATTTTTACTTCTTTTTTTCATAGGAATGCAATCATTTTGATGCTATTTACAGTTAAAACTAGAAGTCCTGTCACGAATATTGCGCTTATCTAGGCTTAATTACGCGTTGGAATTGCGCGCAATTGCCATATCGAATGGCATCCAAAGCACGGCAGGTTCTCCTGGTTACTCATAGCAAACACATGCAATGTTTCTGCCAATGGACCTCCGGGTTACCCGGAGGTCCATTGGCTGAAACACTGCTTGTGCACAGGCCATATGTACAGAATATGATAGCTTTACTTGTGTCATAACGCGCACATTAACGCGCATATGAACGCGCTATTTGTGCGCATTTCATGACTGGACTTCTAGTTTTAACTGTAGGCTTTGATAACACTGAGAAGAAATTTTGAAGTTACTCGACTTGCAGGGTAGGCAACCTTTTCCCCATCGAACAATTTTGCAGTCAGACATGTTAGTTTTACAGGCAAAAATAACATTTTGGGCCCCCGTGCGATGTCGTATAAAAATACCCTTTTCCAACATTTATTTTCAGCTTTGTTTCACAAGTCTTTGTGAGTCTTTTCAAAAAGATATTCGCCTCGTTATTTGGCCAACATCCAGTGAACAAGAAACATTGTTATCGAGACAAGAAAGAGAGAAATATTGACAGTTATTTGTTAGATCGGATTTTCTTTCCCAGAAGTGCCCATTATCAGGCTCGGCTGATATGACATCCATCATGTCTGGTATTAAACAAGCTACAGGTGTCACTAAAAAGAGTTACCAGACGCAACCAATTTGTTTACATGGAAATCGTGCACCGTTCATCGTCGAACGCGGGAGCGTGGTGGCTTACTGGTCACGGCATTGGACTTCAAACCGAAAAGTCCACGGATCGATCCACGCCAGGGGTAACTGCATTGGGGCCTTGGGCATGACACGTATTCTTGATAGCCCACATGTGGGCACGGTGGCGCTGAGTACTAAGGCGCACTACATGTCGATGATACACTTGGCTTCAACCAATGCTAATCCTGCTTGTATGGAGATGGTACATTGAGGAGTCTGACAGTTGTTCGGTAGTTCTTCTGGGTTGTCCGATTTCCCCACCCGTAAAATTGTCCAACACGAGGTGATCATTGCGTCGTTAAATCCCAGTAAATGAATAAATAAATTCGTCGAACGCTATCAGGGGAATTGGTGTTAACAGGCGAAATGGAATAGTTTATAGTTTAAACAATATTTTCAGTGCATCAATACTGGACAAAATTTTTACCATACAATTGTACACAGGAATGTGGATTCAGCAGCAAACATAATGCTTATGTAAGCCGTTTACACACAGAACGATACACTGATATATCGAAATTCATGGCATATATATAGAATATACCCATAGTAGCTTGGTGTACTTCGACTCGGGCCGCAAATAACCTCTTGGGCTGTTAACCATTTCCGTTGAGCCGTTAATACACTGTAATGCCCTTCAAAATCATGTTATTATTATATTGTGCACGGTGGCATTTGAAGCGTTGTGGTTCTTAATCCAAGGTAAGGTGGGCATTCAAATATAAAGTGGAGAATCATTTCAAAAATTAACTCTACTGCAAGACGATGAGTTCACCAGATGATTGTTGAATAAGTGACGGATTAAGGTTCTGCAAACTAAACAGAGTCTACGATGGTCTATTTGAGATTGGCGTGATTCCTGGCGATGAAAACACATGAATAAATAATCTGTCTTTCTTAATAAATGACGTAAAATAACACAGGGAGTTATTTTCGCGGATTTCAATGGGGAGAGTGTTCTATAATCTCTGGTGGTGGATGGAAGGCATGAACTCTGATGACATGTGATCTGGTTCGACAGGATGGTACTTCCTGGTTTGAATTATTACACAGGGTGTAAATGTGGAATGCTATCGAGGGACGGGGGCCTAACACGGATCGATAATCAAGTGCTCGGTGATGGTAAGCAATTCTAACGGCGTCAGTTTGGATTTTGTCGAATTCCGTTGATTTTTATTAAGAACAATTGTCCCCGACAGTGTCGCATACTTAAGTACGGGGAGTAAGAAAGAAAAGTAAGTCGTTTCAATGTTTTTAAAGTCTAACCTGAATTTGTACTTTATTGGTAGTTTCTTTTTGTCTACCATTCAAGTAAGATTATAAACACCCAAGGAGATGTTCCGTAATTCCCATTTTCTCAAGTTTATAAAGTAATTCGTCATATCATACTTTGTTAAAAGCTTTGCTGGCGTCACGAAACATAAACCGCATTTCTTTCCCGTCATCTACAGAAGTACAGATTGCATTGTAGATTTCACTAAGCTGGGGTATTGTGGAGTCATTTGGTATGATACCCAATGGAATAGAGACAGAGGAGAGTTGGCTTCGAGAAAGGCAGCGACCCAGTTGGAAAAAACACTTTTCGAAAACCTTCCAAATATAGCTGAGAAGAGATAGATATAGAGATATATATAGGTATATATATAGAGAGAATATACCCAGAGTAGTTTGGTGTACCAAATGTTCACCACGAGTGGTGAAGTGGTGTTAGCCGCGAGCCTTTGGCGACATTGGACTTCAAACCGAAAAGTCCAGGAATCGATCCCTGCCAGGGGTAACTGCATTGGGGCCTTGGTCATGACACGTATTCTTGATAGCCCACGTGTGGGCACGGTGGCGCTGTGAACTAAAGCGCACTACATGTCGATGATACACTTGGCTTCAACCATTGCTAATCCAGCTTGTGTGGTGTTTGTACATTGGGGAGTCTGACAGTTGCGCGCCATTGTTCGGTAGTTCGTCTCGGTAGTCCGACTCCCCCACCCGTAAAATTGTCCAACACGAGGTGATTCTTGCGTCGTTAAACCCCAGTAAATAAATAAATAAATTCGTCGAACGCCATCAGGGGAATTAGTGTTACCAGGCGTAATGGAATAGTTTATAGTTTAAACAATATTTTTCAGTGCATCAATACTGGACAAAAATTTTACCATACAATTGTACACAGGAAAGTGGATTCAGCAGCAAACATGATGCTTATGTAAGCCGTTTACACACAGAACGATACACTGATATATCGAAATTCATGGCGAGATATATATAGAATATACCCATAGTAGCTTGGTGTACCAAATGTTCACCAAGAGTGGTGAACATTTGGTACACGAAGCTACTTTGGGTATATTTTATTTATACCATGACCGTCAGATTATTAAGAGTCGCTATTATTTTTTTTTCGATTTTACTTAGCAGCAGGCGTACATACGTGCGAATCTGTTTTTGTTTACATGAGCATCAGTGGGCGGTACGTCCGCGGTCAATTTTATCGCCGAAACGAAATGGAAAAAGAAAACGGAGCCTTCTTCGTTTTAATAACATAATAACATACTATTTCGAGTTATGGATGATTTATTAACACGAAACAATGCACGTTTGTTAATTTTTGGCATCTTACGAGGTAAACCCATCTAAAAACGTAATAAATAATTGCCACTTTCATTTCACTCTTCGCGAGACGACGTGCGATGAATTTAGAAAAGTTTGCATTCAGGGCGACGTCACCAAAGGTCAGCTTGGATGTAGTTCTACTGTAGGTGTTAATGTTAACTATTGAAATCCCATTGCTGTCGTGTTCACCACAGTTGGTGTATAAAACTAAAATTTATATCATAGGTATATAGTAGAATAGGTGACCATGGTATAAAGAGCGATAGTTTGTTACTAGACCTGGAAACTCTTTTTTGAGTATCGGCGAAACGTTTGGTCTTTTCCATTGGTCCAGACAAATACATTCATAAAGTTAAAGATTGCAGTCAAAAGTTTGGCTACACTAACAGAACACTCTGAGTATTCACGTATTAATATTGTCGGAGAGACATCCTTTCGAGACTTTAAGAGACCGTAGGACCGCTGCTACTTCATCTCCTTTAAGGGTGATGTGATTGATGGTCTGGCTGTTCGGGTCGACCGATCGGGTTGGGAGTGAGGCGACGAAAACGTCAACAGCGGAGATTGATGTGAAGTATTCATTGAAGGCTTCGGCCATGTCTTCATTTGACAAGAACAGTTGGTCAGCATGACAGAGATTCGGAACAATTGATGATCTTTTGCCAAAGAAAAAACTTTCAAGTTTTCCACCAGGTATGATTTTAAGGTGTCTTCAGTTTTCTCACTGAAGTTAGTTCTTGCGGCTGGTGTGGCAGAAGTGATCTCGCCTTTCATATTACGACTTTTTTGCCAAGCCAAGGCAGTGTGTTCTTCTTTTGCCAGTCAGTGGGGACGCTTACTTTGACGGGTAAGGCGCCTGATTTCTGTGTCCCCAGGGGCTAGTTAGTTCTGGCTGTAGTGACTTTATGAGGGATATTTTCGTCGAAATCTGCGTAAGGAGGCTCCCCAGTTTATCAACAAAATTAAGTGGAGATCGCGCTGCCAAAAACCCTCTCAGATTGTATCGTTGATACTTCTATTGGGGCCTTCAAGGACACATTCCAGGAATGACCATATTCGGTGTTTGAGAGGCTGGCGACGTTTGGTAGAAAGGTTCTGCAATTACGGGGCAGTGGTAGCGGATTAAATCCGCATAGAACGGATCGCCAACATTACTTCTTACAACAAATTCCAAATCATTGGTTATTATCAAGTCAGGTAGGGATTTCAAATTTTGGGTAACAGAAGTAGGTTGTTTGATAACCTGAGACAAACTATTTTGCTTTTGTATATTTTGGACAGATCCGTGGTAGGAAGTAAGGTGTTCGTCACTAAAGTCACCAGTAATTACGATATGTTTCATGTTTAGGTCTAATGCCCCCCCCCCCCCCCCCCCGACAGACGTTGAGATCAACTCCTGCACATTGTTCCCGGAATTTGGTGGTCGATAGAATGAATCAAGGAGAAACTTTTTATTGTGAGTGAACACTTATAACCATACACATTCCAGATCGTCAAGTTCCAGATCGAGCAGGTGTTTGAAGGAGATTGCATTTCTTAGCAATATTATTGTGCCACCTCGTCAAGTGGTACGAGCTTTTCTAAGTGATTCATGTTCACCCGCTTTCGCGAGATCAGAATTATCTCCACGGCTATCGCGAGATCAGAATTATCGCCACGATCAATGAGCTACGGATCCCGTAAAGACGCACCTGCCATAATTCTTAATTTCGCAATGTATTATAAAACGTTCGAGATTTATGCTTTCGATGTTCACTTGGAATAGAGTTAGGACAAACGGGTTTAGTTTAGACACTTCGGTCTGACGTGAATGAATCGACTCAGACAATGACAAGTGACCTGGATCAACCTCGATATCCCCAACCCCCACACAAATGTAAAAAGATATGGGGCCAGTTACATGGATGTTCGATTGGACGTTGAAAGTCATCCCAGAAATTGAGATGCTCATCGGTCCTTATTACCCGATTAACTACACTTTAAAATCAGTTGGGTTAAAAATCAATATAAATTAACTTGGTCGAGTGAATATGAACCCAATTGGGTTCATATTTACTAAATCAAGTTGATTTGGGTTGACATTCACTCAAACCAGTTGATTTGCTAAACCAGCTGATTCCATTTGGATGATTTGGGTTGATTTGGGTTATTTGGATTGCAGTTACATGGACATTTTATTGCACGCAGCGGGAAGTTGGTGCTTGAGGGTTGGCAAGAAGCAATCTGGACTCCCTCTGCTACTCTGCGCAACACCTGAGAGCGACAAGTCCTATCATGAAGTTAGTGTCGTTTACACTTCGACAAACAGGTTAGGTCATGTTTGGGCCTGGGGTCTACGCCAACTGGAAAATTATAGGGTGTCGAATGTTATGAATTTGCCCATACAAATAATGGCTAATACTCTCGTGGCAGATAACCTGTTCAGATGTATGCGACAGATTATTGGTCTGTTCGTTTAGTTTATTGTTAACAACTTCTTAATTTGTTAGCAGCATTCAACACAGTCGACCATGGTATTCTGATGCAGGCATTGACACAGCATGGCATATGAGGAACTGTCTTATCGTGGTTTGCATCATATCTAGAAGGTCGCAGTCAACAAATATATACAATAAGATCGGCTCAGAAAGCAGGAATCTAATGTGTGGTGTTCCTCAAGACTCAGTTCTTGGACAACTCTTGTTTACTCTGTAAACCTCTTCTCCAGGTCGCCTTCTTAAAAAGCATGGCATATCATATCATCTGTACGCGGACGACACACAACTGTACATCACATTCAACCCATCTGTTCCAAGTGACTCATTCACCGCAGTCAATAACACGGAAACTTGCATAAATCTCGTGCGAAAATGGATGACAGACTTTAAACTGAAAATGAATGCTTCTAAAACTGAATTCTTAGTGATACCCGGGGTTCGGAAGCCTACACCTTCTGTTACATCAATTCTGGGCGGAAACAACATCACTATGAAAAGTGAATCGGCCAGGAATATTGGACTGATTATGGACTCAAATTTAAAACTAGACATCCATATCAATAAAATATGTCAAAAATGCTACTGGCCGCTTCGTAATGTTGGAAGACTGTGACCTTATCTTAACCAGTCAGCACTTGAAAAACTTGTGCACTCCTTCATCACCTCACAACTAGGCTATTGTAATTCAGTGTTAGTGGAGCTGCAACATGGCAAGTTAGGCAGTCTTCCAGCTGCCCCCCCCCCCCCCCTTGCAGAAGTTGTTATTATAGGATCATAACAGTGCAATTACTTTACAATTTCTTAGGTAATTCGTTTACAGGTCACAAAATAGTTAGAGGTAAAAAATAATATGGATTCAAATAACGAACATACTGAATGGAGTATTTGTGCAGGTGGGGTATTTGTTTTAGACTGAGGATTGTACAGTATTATACCCATTCGTAAATATAATATAACAATCTCTTGTGTGACTTATTCGCATTCCCTTTTGTACCTAAATGCTTTCAAAGGGGAATTAGATATGAATGGAAATGTTTCTCTTCTTTTCTTTTTTCTTTTTTGGTTTAGGTGAATAGGTCTTGTAAACTCTTGATTTGAGCCATTCAAATATTCAGATGATCCATTAAAAGATGAGCACCAGTAAACTGATGGTTATCATCGGCTCTACCGTTTATGTCTTTAATTATTGCCGCAGTCAGGGCAGGTTGAATTGTTGCAATTAACAAAAGTCGAATATGAATTGATTAAAGTTCTGAAGAGCGTTTTTTTTTTTTTAAAATTTAGTTCTCGGAACAATGCATTGAAAGTTATTGTCAAGTTCGTTCCGTGGAATCCTCTTTTCACTGTGTTGTGTGCACCTTGTGCATTTTCACGTAAGAGCATACAGGCACACCTGAGATGTACCCAGACGCTGCATGCAATATGTAAACAGTTATTTTAAGTTATTGTGATGAATTGACGGTAACATGGTCTGAGGTTTGCGGCTCGGGGCTTCTGTTCAACCGAGACGCGCATACGGTCCGAGCCACAGACCTCAGACCATGTTACCGTCAACTCATCACAGTAACGTATATGTTCCAATAAGACACTACCTGTAGCCCAAAACCTACATCGCGAAACACGAGAGACTTGTTTACTAAACTTGTGATCGTTCAAAGTTGCCTTGTTCAAGGCAATTTTTAACGATCACGGGTTTAGTGAATAAACCTCTCGTGTATCCACGACGGCACTGAATAAATAATCAATAAACCAGATAAACTCATCCCATCTCAGTTTAAATCGTAAATCGGTTTTGTAATTTAAACAACACTTCATCCGGAACACCGTCTGCTGCATGAGTGAAAAATCTAAAAAAATGAAGCGGCTTGCTAGTCACTCCGTTGGTGAAGCTATTACGAAACGGGCGACGTCATTTCAAATATTTCGCGTTGTGAGGTCAGACGGTAACATTTGCCACTTGAGCCGTAAACATAGAATATACTACGCGAGCTCTCGTCCAATCAGAGGAGGGGGATTTTAGTCTTATTAGAACATTGTGACACATTGAACACTAGCACATGCAGTTCAGTCGCTGTGGATTGGTCTTAATCCACGCGTTGGAGGTGATGTCCACGCATGCATTTACCAGGTAATAAAAATAATCAGCAGCAGAATTGCTGTACTCGGTGCTTCATTAATTAACCCTTTACCCAACGTAACGGCCAAAACCGGCCAGCGCTATTCTCAAATATCGCCAATTAATTTTCAAAATATTTTCATTTTTTGTCTCAAAAACATAGGTTATGACCCCTCGTTGGAACGAGCTCGTCGAGCTCGTTCCAACGAGGAGTCATAACCTATGTTTTTGAGACAAAAAATGAAAAAAATTAGTTATTCAAGAGTGTCGTCTGCTTTTCATGTTAGGTAAAGGGTTAAATGTTTGACAATTATTCCTACAAGTAGTGTTTGGAATCTAATATTACTGCGTCCGTGGAAATATTGCCCAACGGTGGAAAGTGACATGTCCACGGCGGCAGAACTGTTAACATATTCCACCAAACATCAGTCCCACGTTCTGGGGAATCCCTTCTTAGTGTCAGAATATGCATCTAGAACTTGTTTTTCATCGCATGTGCCTATGTGTGTCATGTGTTGTGCGAACATTGTGCATTTTCACATAAGCACATATTCGTACACCCAATGTGTGCCCGTGTTCCCCATGTGCTGTGGACACATTGTGTACTATCACAGAAGCACATCTCAGTTCGATTAACAGACTATTTCTTATATATGAGGTGCCCTAGCATGCACTAGGGCAAGTAACTGTTTAGACTGAGACAGGTTTATATGAATGGAGCGATCTGATTGAACTCATTGAAGAGTTGACCGAGGGCAGAGTCGAAAAAGAGTGAAGCATAGCTAGGAAGTTTTAAGTAGTGCCACAACTCAAGAGTAATGGTACAAGGCTGTAAAGGTGGTACAATACTGTAGTATTTGGTGAGTACAGTAGAAGTTGATCATGC
Organism: Pictodentalium vernedei; assembly: GCA_031216915.1. Classification (NCBI taxonomy): domain Eukaryota; kingdom Metazoa; phylum Mollusca; class Scaphopoda; order Dentaliida; family Dentaliidae; genus Pictodentalium; species Pictodentalium vernedei. The sequence continues at coordinate 127,100,840 of CM062296.1, read as the reverse complement.
GGAAGATGATGACTATGGGTATGTCAGTAGTAGGGGTCTAAGACCATATGAGGTTTTTAGGTGGCCTTGAAGTCAGGAGCCAGACTTGGAACCATAACTCTCCCCCAAAAGGTACTCCCCAAGATGTATTATCCAATAGTCCCCCCAGCCCCACTTATCCCCACTAGTCTGCACCAGTCTTCACTAGTCCCTAAAGTCCTTATATCACCACTGTCTCCAGTCGACACGTACAGTACGTGGAGAGTGGATTGTAACTAAATCGCCCGCAGAGTGGAGTCATCACCCATGCTATAACTTTCAAATTTTGTACATATCGACAAAAAACGCAAGCAATGTTTCAGCCAATGGACCTCCGGGTTTAATCCGGAGGTCCATTGGCTGAAACTTTGCTTGTGTTGGTTATGCTTTGCAACAAATTTGCAATTATTGCTTGGGTGGATTCTACACTCTGCGGGTGATTTAGTGATAATACACTCTCCACGTACTGTACCCAGATGAAGAGAAGAGTCGTGTGTTTTTGTGACACATTGTGCTTTTAACATAGGCACAGCCATATATGCACATCCAGCATGTGCCTGTGTGCTCCATGCGATGTGTATATATTGTTACATAGTGTGTACTGTCAGACACATCTGGAGAAGTCGGAATAAGTAGACCAGGGAATATTCAGAAGATATTTAGAACAGGTCAAAAATGGATAGAATAAGGATAGGAATAAGCAGGAAAACGAGGATTCGGGGAAAATCCGAACCTAAAAGTACTCTTAATACATTCGAATATACACATTAAAGGTCTAGAGAACCACGTTCTACTGTTGTTAGCGGAAGATGCCAGCTTTGTGGAGTCCGTATGTTACAGCAATTCTTTAAAATAACCAAGAATTTGGGGGAAACTCCTAACCAGGAAAGTACACCTGTGTCTATAAAATACACTCCTACTATAGTAGAAGCCTTCCAGGTCCCTGAGCACTTTGTGCTCCTCTAATAAAGAGGATTCTTTTGGCGAATCCGAACAAGGTCGTTTTGGGTATTTTGTGTAGTCGTCGTGTTATTTCTGGTAATTATACTCTTATACAAAGGAAGAAAACCCACGCGGTTTTTACACTTATAATGAGGATTCTGGAAAAATCCGAGGACTCTGGAGGTTTGAGGAAATTGTGGGGTTCATTTGGCTAATTGAATATATTCCAGTTCAATCGAACCCAACCCCCGAACTCACCCTTCCTAACACGTAGCAATCGTCCCACACAACAATGTATGTCCACCTATCTTAGTTTCTTTCTCATAACAACACATGTGCACCGCTGTATGTTTCTTTTCTTGGCTCCATCTACCTAACGATTCACTTGAGCCAATTCCTGGGAAGTCTCCCCATCTTCATCTTCATCATCTTCCACTTCAAATGAGAATTTTGCAACGTGGTCGTTGAAGAGACATTTTCGATTTTCCAAAGCCTATTTCATTTCAAGACATTTAACAGCCTCTTGAATTTTCTTGTGCATTGGCTCACAGCAAACATTCTTAGTGTTGCGTATTAAGGTATCTCGGACTATGGCCTCATTGCTTTCAAGTTATGTGGCTAATTCACCCACTGCGTCTTCTTTATCCATTCCATCATTGATATAACTTTTCATGAGGTGTTCAAAATCTTCCTTGTAATCGGCGTAAATATGTAAATATGTCTAGCGGCATTTCCCATTCTGTCATACAGAATATACCCATAGTAGCTTGGTGTATCAAACGTCCACCACGAGTGGTAAAGTGGTGTTAACACCGAGCCTTTGGCGCGCGGTTAACACCACTTCACCACGAGTGGTGAGCATTTGGTACACCAAGCTACTTTGGGTATATTTTATTTATACCATGATCGTCAGATTATTAAGCGTCGCTATTATTTTTTCTCGATTTTACTGAACAGCAGACGTACATACGTGCGCATCTGATTTTGTTTACATGACCATCGGTGGGCGGTACTTCCGCTGTCAATTTTATCATTATCACAGAAACGAAATAGAATAAGAAACAGCCTTTTCATTTTAATAACATAATAACATACTGTTTCGAGTGCTTTATTAACACGAGACAATGCATGTTTGTTAATTGTTTGTGTTTTATGGGGGTAAACACATTTAAAAACATAATAAATAATTGCTAATTTCATTTCACTCTTCACGAGGCGACGTGCGATAAATTTAGACAAGTTCGCATTCAAGTCGACATCACCAAACGTCAAGGATGCTATTCCACTGTAGGTGTAAATTTTAACTATTGAAATCCCATTGCTGGTGTGTTCATCACAGTTGGTGTATAAAGCTAAAATTTATGTGATAAGCTTTTTATATATAGTAGAATAGGTAATCATTTTATAGAATAGGACCATCCACGGGTTCTTCTCTTCTTGGGTTAAAGAGTTCCAGATAGTTTCTACTCATCGAATTCCGAGTCTTCCACTGGTAAATTGTTTCTCGGTGAACAATGGTGACACGATTCACTCTATTTGAAGTTCAGAACACAAAGGAGAATTTTGTTACAATCACCTATTTTTCATAGGCAGAAGATATCTGACAATGCAAAGACGACTGGTTTGAATAACTTCCCCCAAATCCTCTTTTCTGTTTGATCCAAATTCTTTTCGATAATATAAGTTATCTCCACCAACATATATGGTATATGGAGATTTAATACCTGGATATCTGTTTTTAAACACCGAGCCGCGGGCGAGGTGTTTAAATGATACATCCGGTTATTAAATCTCCATATACCATACATGATGACGGAGATAACGTTTTTTGTCCCGTTTGAAATACAACAGAAACATAGTGGAGAAACATTTGTGGACGCGTTTCTCACGCTCCGAAATCAGCATGAACAATGTTTTGTTTTTAAAAACGCAGGAAAACAGATGAGTTACATCCCTTGTGTCGTTAAGGAAACGAGTAAACAGTATTTTGTTCAGTTGACATATTGTTCGCCGAGTTCCAATGTGTTCTCTGTTCCTACTGGCACATATAACACATTGGAACTGAGGGGACGATATTTGCTTTCATTTTATTTTTCTCAAATTGTTTCATTCAATTATTCGACTATTTAATTTATAAAAGCAAAATATGATCGAATTGTCGGAAATCTGATAATATTTGTAACTAATTTCAGGAATTTTTGTTCGATTTTTATATCGAGGTGAGCGGAAACGAAACACTTTCATTTAAACCATATACCCCCGATGTTTCACGCTCTCATATACCTTGTATGTTGGGTGCACCCTTTGCCATGGCTATTTGTCCAAGGCATTCTGAACAATCAAAAGACAGAGTTTATCGGGAAATAGGGACAAGATAGTTTATCCTTTGGTAAGGTTACTCTCCGGATTGGATAACACAATAGGTTCTTGGTACAATCACACATGCATTGCATCAAATCATCAAAAGCAGTCATGATCATGGCCTTCACTTCACGTCGGCCAACAGGAGACAGGAATCGCATTAATTTTGTATTTCTGTTCAGTTCTAATTTTCTTTTGGGTTTTCCTCTTCTGTTTTCTTGTGCCTTGCGGAACAGATGCCCTCTTTATGCCAAGGGGTACTATGGGTAAGGGTAATGCCTGATGTCAAAACACGGAATCCAAATTTTACGGACTCGGATAGGAATCCCAATTACGGAATCCCTTTTTAAGAATCCCTTTTTGGAAAATGCCTGTGGCTATGGAATCACTTTTTTGAAATGAGTCTAAGAGTCGTTCGAGGAGTCACTCGAACGAGCAATTGTTCGTTAGCTCATTTGCTCGATGTTCGATGAACATCGAGTCGTTTGAGCAGTATGTCGAGTCACTCGATCGAGTAATTACTCGATAGCTCATTTGCTCGATGAGCTTCGAGTCGTTCGAGCAATGACTTGTCAGTAATTGCTCGATAGTTTATAAGGGGAATCCGGGATAAGTATGCCTTGTGATATACGCAATAGTATACTTAGATAAGTATCCTATAAAAGGTATCCTCGATAGGTATCCTCAAATAATACAATACCGGGCCACAGGTATCCTCAAATACTGAAATGAGTCGAAGAGTCGTTCGAGGAGTCACTCGAACGAGCAATTGCTCGTTAGCTCATTTGCTCGATGAACTTCGAGTCGTTCGAGCAGTATGTCGAGTCACTCGATCGCGCAATTACTCGGTAGATCATTTGCTCGATGAGCTTCGAGTCGTTCGAGCAATGACTTGTCAGTAATTGTTCGATAGTTTATAAGAAGAATCCGGGATAAGTATGCCTTGTGATATAGGTAATAGTATCCTTAGATGAGTATCCTATAAAAGTATCCTCGATAGGTATCCTCAAATAATACAATACCGGGACATAGGCATCCTCGCTTACTGAAATGAATCGAGCAATGACTTATCAGTAATTGCTCGTTCGAGTGACTCGACATACTGCTCGAACGACTCGAAGTCCGTCGAGCAAATGAGCTATAGAGTAATTGCTCGTTCGAGTGGCTCCTCGAACGACTCTTGGACTCATTTCAGTATTTGAGGATACCTATGGCCCGGTATTGTGTTATTTGAGGATACCTATAGAGGATACTTTTTATAGAACCACAGAGCAACGACGAGCAGCTGCCAGCTCCCCAACATCGTAACTCCGCACTGCAGCATAGGCAGGGTTAGACTGGTTGAAGACATGCGAATCATCGGCGTGCAGTACGCCTTAGTACATGTCGTCATCGTGCCCCCATGTAGACAATCGGGGTGAAGTGCCTTGCCCAAGGACACAACGCGGGAGCGCGAATCAGTCGCTGAATATCCTGAAGTAGTACATCGCCATTTCATAAGTATCCTTCAATAATGAGACGAGTCGAAAATCCATACGAGCAATTACTCTTCTTTGAAGCAATTGCTTTTATTTCACTTAAGCTCATTCGAAGAAATACGTTTCTCATCACCCCACTTACAGGGACGTGGCTAGAAGTTTCCGACTGGGGGAGGGGGAGGGGTAGGGAAGTGAATTCCCAACTAGGGGGAGGGACCCCCAGTTGGAAATTCACTACCGAGAAAAAAATTTGAAAATGAAGCCATGAAAGGGGGCATAAAATTGATTCTGGTAACTGGAATGCCAACACATTTATGATAGAATTATCAGGTTGTTATTATTTTGTATTATTCTGGGAATTGAATGTGTGCTAAACAAATGCTCAAGCTGAGAACTTTGAGCAATTCACACTCTCCTAACATTAAATCATATCTTATGCTGAAATGACCAATTTTCGATGTTTTATCATTTTGTAAGTATGAATGATGGAATTAACTCAGGATAACAATTTTAGATGATGCGATTGTCTGGAAGTGCATTTCGAGGATTTGTTTTATTACGATAAGTAAACGTACAACAGAAATCTCGTACCGATTGACACCATGCATACGTACGAAGCTTGATGTTGCCTATACTGTAGTTATAAACAGAAACAATTAGAATTGTTGCCGATTAGAAACCGAGTTGGAATTTTGGGAAGTAAAGGAGACTTCAGCATCACCAAAGAAGCTCTAAAATCCAGATAGATGGAATTTCCAAACTACTCATGACTTGCCCTCTGAATTTCCAACTATTTTGGCCAGGATTGGGGGCGGGGAGGGGGAGCACATCCCATACCCCCCCTCCCCGTTGCCACATCCCTGCCCGTTTACAGCAACCCTATCTTACAACCGATGGAGACGAATTTTTTCGAGATGCGTCGAAGAGTCGAAAGAGCATTAACTCCTATGAGTAATTGCACCCATTGCACTTTAGCTCATTTATTGAAATCATCATCGGCGTTTCTTGGCACCCCACTACTAAAACTTACAGCCAATTGGACGTTAGCAAAAAAGTCTCAAGAGCAATTACACCAGGAAGCAATTGTTCTTTAGCTCATTTGATGAAATAACATAGAGAGTAATCGCTTGACTGGACTGGTTACGTGAAATAATTTATGAGAGGTGAGGGACGCTGTACAAATACGAATGCGCGAATGCGCACGAGTGTTTTACAATATAGTCCCTCGCCTCGAATGAATTATTTCACGTAACCAGTCCAGTCAAGCGATTACTCTGTTTATTACTGTTCATTATTAACGATAATTATATTATTTAACCCTTTACCTTACGTAACGGCCAGCGCTATTCTCAAAAATCGCCAATCAATTTTCATTATTTTTTCATTTTTTGTCTCTAAAACATAGGTTATGAACCCTCATTGGAAGGAGCTGGCCGAGCTCGTTCGAATGAGGGGTCATAACATATGTTTTTGAGACAAAAAATGAAAATAATAGCTATTCAAGAATTTTCTTGCAAGTGTCGTCTGCTGTTCATGTTAGGTAAAGTGGTAAAAAAGCAAAAAAAAACAATGAAGTCCCCATTACATCCACGGCAAAGCGTCTTCGTTTGCGCGCACGGATACATGACCCAATTGTTGATTGCTTAATTCACTTGTGAAGTTATCGTTTATAAGCAAACCCGGAAATCCCAGTAAATCACACTTTGGAAAGTCATAAAATCTACGTTTCTCGCACCCCCCCCCCCCCCCACACACACATACTCTGAAAGAATCCCCCTAGGATATGTCTGTGATACCTTTTCCTATATGAGTCAAAGAGTCAAAGGAGCATTTATTCCTAGGTGCAATTGCACCCAATGCACCTCAGCTCAATCGAATAGTCAGAAAGTACATGTATCACTCAAGATAGACAACTCGTGAGTCGGATTTAGATGGCTGAATGCTTAGTAAGTTGCAGCAAGGTGATCTGTTTAGACGATCTGGCTAGACGAAACATGACGTTCGAAAAAGATGAACATCAGTAAAGGGTTCGAACTCGCCAGAAAAGATCAGAAAAGCGAAAATAGTACCAATAAACTAAAATTGTTCCAAATGAAAAGCTCTTCTACTCTACTGAAATATACCCCGAAACAATCGAGTAGGGTTTGAAGGACAGAAAAAGTCTAGGAACTAAGAGAACAGGGTATACGTAGATAAAAGCAGAGTATTGTAAAGGAAACAGAACTACTAAAATAGTTGTCGGGTCCATTTGGCTACTTGGATATACTTCTAGATAATCGAACACAATGAAGGGGAGCGATCACTCCCATTACCCTCTATTGTTATGAAAAATGTTCTGCCCCCCCCCACCCCCCCCCGCCCCGGCAACTGGCGTCAAAATATCTTCAAAATAACACTGAAGCTATGGGGGAAATTCAACATTTTCATAGAAAGGTTCAGAACAAAAAAGAAAAATCACGCCCAATATGCGATAAATCGCGCAGAATGTAAGTACTAGAGTCGAAAGTATCTTCTTTAGTTCGTATGTTTAAGCCAATAAACAATAAAAACGATATATATTCCCCAAATTCGTATATATTTCTCGCACTTTTCCACACTGAGCACGATAGTTTTATTGCATAATCCGGTCTTGTCTTTTACAACCAAACGCATTCAAACATCTGATATACAAATGCAAGATGTAGAGAAAAATATTAGTCTTGGTGTACGCTGTTTTTCCGAACGATATATGCCTCGTTCTCTCTCTCTGTGTCTGTCTGTCTGTCTGTCTGTCTGTCTGTCTGTCTGTCTGTCTGTCTGTCTCTCTCCCTCTCCTCTCTCTCTCTCTCTCTCTCTCTCTCTCTCTCTCTCTCTCTCTCTCTCTCTCTCTCTCTCTCTCTCTCAGACACACACAAACACATTCGTAAAAGTACACATCGCATTCAGAGTAAACACGCCTAAGCCCGAATAAGCAACTTTCCCCCTTTTATTGGAAGATACACCAATAAAAAAATGGATGGGCCCTGGCAGAAAAACAAATAATGTAATTTGTAAAAAATACATTTTTTTACCTCAAGCGGTGTTATTGCTAACTTAGAAACAGATAATTCAAAATGGGACACGGACGTTTCGTCCGCCAGCCGAATTCTCCGCTTACATTTTTACCCGAATCGTCCGCCATAACGCCGAATCGTACGATTGCAATTTTACCCAAATCGTCCGCCAAGTGTTTGAAAATCATTAAAATATGGGATGGAAAATGTGTTTAATAATATTTATGCAGTATTAAATAGCACAATACAATAAATGGTTAACATGGCATTTTTGAAATGTCAAACGCAGCACATCTTTCAAACATGTTTCTTGACATAAATTCTTATCATGTATTTGTGCACAAATTTTTTACTTTGCCAATTATAATAATTTCCTTTAATTTTCTTTTATAATTTTGCAATTACTTATGGTTAAGCACTGTTGTGTATTTCTATGAATACTCTCAAAATTATAAGATTATTTTTATCAAATTTAATTAATATTCTATAAGGTTTGATGCGTTTCTTAATATAATTAATTCTGTAATCTATTTGCAAATAATTTTGCGATTATCTTTGTTAAGCGCCGTGGTGTCGTTCAGTGAATAATTGCAAAATTATAGGATTTTAATAGAACTTAATATACCATAAGTTTTGATGCGTTTCTCAATATAATTATTTCTTATAAATCTTACTTCTAACAATATATTTGCTAATAATTTGGAGATTATTCATTGTTAAGCGCCAGTGACACCTTTCAATGAATAATTGCAAAATTATAAGATTTTTTTAGTTTAAACAATATTTATTGAAAAATTGAAAATGGCTGGTAGTTACACGGAAAAAACATAATTTAGAAATATATACATGAACAATAGAAAGTATTGTACTTTTGTATAGTTAACTGTAATAACAGGATTCGACATCAAGCCTAAGGCTTATGTAAATCATCTTCTAAACATGTAAAGTTACAACATTATAATTTATGGTTTAGAGTGATAATTAGAGGTTCATGTATTTTCAAACTGGTTAAAGAGATGGAGAAAAAAACCCACTTCAATTCAAAATTTTCTCCCAGCGGACGATTTTCATAAAATTGCATCGGGCGACTGGGATAAATTGCAGCGGACGATTCGGTCAGAGGGGGTAATTCATCAAAAGATATATGCAGTCAATTCCTTACTAAATTTTAAATTTGTTTTTGAAGGCTAAAAATGCCACTGTAGGGACAAAACCCTATGGGGAATCCTATGTTAATTTTGTCCCTATAGTGGCAGTTTTTTTTGGAATGCGGCATTCAGTGTTAAACCCTTGTCCCTATAGTGGCAGGCTTCACTACTTCTAGTCCTATTTGATTGTTGTTTTGTTTTCAGATTCATATAGTTTTGTTACAAATTCCACTCTTTGGAACTAATGTATCTCTTAACGTCACGACTGGTCGACAGATCATGACATCGGGCATTGTAAAGAGTGAACTATAATCTTAAACTCCATTGTGTCCAGTTTGTCAATACTGAAATTGATACAAGAGAATGTCATTCAGTCTTAATTTCAAACCAATGAAAATTACATGAATTTTAATCAGAAATGGTGAAAGACACTTCTCAAAGCTTTATGTTGCTACGACATTTTCATGTGCCATTATTTATTGATTTATTTATTGGTGTTTAAGGTCACATACTTATGCACAATGGCTAATCGTGACCGTGACAGTTTTACGGGTGGAGGAAGCCGGAGTACCCGGAGAGAACCACCGAGCAACGACGAGCAGCTGTCAGCTCTCCAACATCGTAACTCTGAACTCTGCACCGCAGCACAGGCAGGGTTAGATTGGTTGAAGACATGCGCACCATCGACGTGCAGTACGCCTCAGTACACAGCGTCATCGTGCCCCCATGTAGGCAATCGGGGTGAAGTGTCTTGCCCAAGGACACAACGCGGTTGCCGCAGGTGGGATTCGAACCGAGGACCTCTCGGCTTGCAGCCTGCACCTCTACCAACTGAGCCACCGCGCCCCGTTCATGTGCCATTACTAATGTTTTATTATTGTAACTTTTATATTACATTTTATTGAAAAATAACTAAATAAATTGTAACAGAAATAATTATCTTACTAAATATAAAATGCAACTGCTAAAATAAACATTTTAATCTACTGTTAAACATTTTTTAAAGATGCATAGCTTTGATAATTCGTCCCCTGAGTTCCAATATGTTCTATGTGCCAGTAGGCACATAGAACACACTGGAATTCAGGGGACGAATTGTCCTATCTTGTTTGGATTTGTTTTGACTTGTTTTAGTTCTTTGTAGGTGAATTTTACGGATAATGACATAGAATTCAATGATATATACTATTCAAAAGAAGTAGGGGATATCCAAACTGATGTTGATATTTTTGGAAAATGGTATTGGATACGTGTGATTGGACCATCAATATGTTATCAAGTTTAGTGTGGATCATGAATGTCACCGGCCCACGAAAACGCCGTGCCGGTTTTCGCACGAGCGCCGCGTTAATGTCTGTGGGGTACGTTTTGAAATTTTCCTTTGTACTGGACAGGTTTTGTCGGAGGTCTCATCGTTCTTTTCTTGGTATAAACTCGTTCATCAATAGTTTCTGGTCGAAACGTAACTTTTGAGGTATGCGAAAACTGACACGTGACGTACCTTTACGTGCTGTTGGCATGTTGGAAGCTGGCAACAAACAGACTGCAGTGGCTCAAATTCTCAACGCTACTCAATCGGTGATTAGCAGGTTGTGGTCACGCTACCGTCAGGCGGGCAATGTTGATGACAGAAGAAAGTCAAGTCGTCCAAGGGCGACAACTGCTAACCAGGATCGTTTCATCCGAACCACAGCATTACGTAACCGTCAACAAAGTACCACAGAAATTGGACAGCAGCTGCACCGATCGACAAATGTGCGAGTCAGTGGTCAGACTATCCGAAATCACATGCGCAGCTGGAATTTTGTACGCCCGATGACCTCCAATAATTCTACGTTTGACTGAACGTCACATCGCAGAAATGCGTAATTGGTGTGAGCACGACAGCGCTGGGACAATCGTCGGTGGAGCAACGTCATGTTTTTCGATGAATCAAGGTTCACTCTCGACTTCCACGACAGGCGAAACAGAGTGTGGCGGCGGCGGCGGCGGCGGCGGCGGCGGAACGAATGATACTATGGCGTACGATCGTTTTGGTGGTGGATCAGTTATAATCGCTTGACTGGACTGGTCACGTGAAATAATTCATGAGAGGTGAGGGATGTTATATAAACACGAGTGCGCGAATATAGTCCCTCGCCTCGAATGAATTATTTCACGTAACCAGTCCAGTCAAGTGATTACTCTGTTTATTACTTTTCATTATTATCGATAATTATATTATACCTAACGTAACGGCCAAAACCAAACCAGCACTATTCTCAAAAATCGCCAGTTTGTTTGTCTCTAAAACTTAGGTTATGACCCCTCATTGGAACGAGACAAAAAATGAAAAAAAATAGTTATTCAAGAACTTTGTTTGCAAGTGTCGTTGGCTTTTCATGTTAGGTAAAGGGTTAAAAAATAACAAAACAATGAAGTCCCCATTACACCCACGGCAAAGCGTCTTCGTTTGCGCGCACGTATACATGGCACAATTGTTGATTGCATAATTCACTTGTGAAGTTATCGTCTATAATCAAACCCGAAAATCCCAGTAAATCACACTTTGGAAAGTAATAAACATATTTTATACATTTATTATGGTTGTGAAATAGCCTTAGCTGCTGAAAGTAACTTTACACAACTTATTATGGCTGCATAGCTGTCATACGTTTTCAAGGGAGACCAAATTACATGTGAAGAAATTGAAAATGCAGTTTTTACAAACCTAGAACTTTGAGACTCTGGTAGTTACTCGTAGATTTTCCGTGGTTCTCTACTGATTCACCTGTTTCTTCCAGACGTAAACCTACAGTCCCATATAGGCTAGTCCCGGATCTATAGCCCAGGATTATCCCGGATTGCCGTAACTGTGGTCCGGGATGATCCGGCGATACTTTTCCGCCCCGGATGCGTATTGTTGCCCACAATGCGTTATAAAAACCCAACAAGCCGGTGTCGATACGGACCACCCCGGACAGTCCAGAACCATCCAGGAGAAGTCACGGATCGACCCGGCAGAGTTAGGGATGAATAGGGATCACTACGGACAGGACCCGGATCATCCCGGATCACCCCGGACCATCCCGAATCATCCTGGACTCCACAGTGTTGGTAACGGGGTTGCCCTGGACGGTCCGTAACTTGAACGGGATGATCCGGCGTGATCCTGCATGTCATTTATTGTCCCGGACTACCTCGTTTCGATACGGTTCACGCCGGCTCATCCCGTTCAAGTTACGGATCGTCCAGGACGACCCCGTTGCCAACACGGCGGAGTCCAGGATGATTCAGGATGGTCAAGGACCACCCCGGATTAAATCTTCGTCCCGGATCGTCCCGGAGGTTTTTGACAGTCAAAACTATCCGGGACGACATGCCGGATACCCAAGGACCACCCCGGATGGCCAAGGACGACCCCGGACTATCCAGGACCACTACGGCGTCGTCAAGGATCAGGCCCCGGATCATCCCGGACTGCTCCGGGGTGATTCGGGGCCTATATGGGACTGTACCTTAAAACCGCCTGACACGATATGACTCTGGCTGTAGAAAGTGTCGTAAAACCGAAATGAATAAATAGATAAATAAATGGGATTATATGTGATATTTAATTATATATTTAATATATTAGATTTAGCAGCGCTCTTGGGGGAGGACTAGGAGCAGACATTTTCACCGCTACACCTCCTGTTTAAATATTAAAAGATGGCAGTGCAATGTCACACATTCATAGTCGACCCCAAACAAAGCAACAAACACATGCACACATATACACCACAGGTCGAGTTATTTTCGAGTTGCACTGCAAATAATTTGAACTTGAAGGCCAAACGAACACGTTCATTCAATATTTTCACTCTAGTCGGTAATTATTCTGTCACCTTACCTATCGTTATCTATCGGGAAGCGAAAAAATTACACCCCCTACCCACGGTATTTTTTGAAGTATTGTCGCAGTTGTAAGCAGGACATTTGCAAGACGAAATTTTGTTTCAAACTGCCGCCAACCACCAGGGGGCCAGACTCTGGGCCAATTTCTCATTTCGTCAGGAGTAGATTCTCCGTTATATTCTACGTGCTTTGGGTCATATAGCAACCACATGCCACCATAGAAACCAAGATGGCAGCCTACAGTATACAAAATGGATGATAGAGTAACCATAATAACACACTTTGCACACACGCACTGACACTACATATCTCTATGGCAATAACGTCACAACATGGCCGCTCAAGCGGGCTATCACGATAACCCTCCCATATGACGTAACTGGGTCACGTGCCTATGACGTCACTTGCGGGTCCCGCATCAGGGACCTGTTCGCGTGCATTACTCCTGAAAGTAGCAGGACGATGATTCCTTCGACTCTTTCTGTTCGGAACTCTCCAACAAACTGTGATAAGTTTATCTTTATTTAATGTATATTCTGTGTATAGGGTGATATGGCACGTTTACCACATCTCCTTCTACTCGCAACGTCTTACCTCCAACGAGTCAGTGAATAAACAATATATGCAAAAGATCTCACGAGAATTCGGACAGCATCGAGATAATACACAGAATATACATTAAATAAAGATAAACCTATCACAGTTTGTTGGAGAGTTCCTATTGGGACTTTCCGATAAATTGTGGCATGCCTAATCGGTATAAACTTCTACCATCTATCCCACAGTACCTACGTGCCCAATAAAAGTGAAGTCCACCAAACTTGTTACTTCCTACTTGATGAAACTTACCAGTTTAAATCCTTAATAGAGCTGAAACTTACAGGTTCAACTCAACAGTGATAAAATTTACAAGTTACAACTTTTTGACAGTGGTGAAATCAAGCAAAGTCCAAATACTTTCTATGGACAGTGTTTGCTACACCTTGTTGGTGGGGTGAAATCAATCAATTAAAATACTCTCTGTTGACAGTTGTTTGTCACGATTTACTGTAGAGTTCCAATTGGGACGATCCAGCGAATTGCGCCAAGCCTCATTGGAGTAACCCATTACTTTGATACCGACATTAAACTGACCGTCCACCACTCAATAATTACATTTTAGAACAAAAATAGATCTCATCCTCTGTAGATACCTTCTTCACCACGAATGACAGTTAAAAGATCACCCAGACCATAATCATTCACAAAATCACCTGTGTCAGTTTATATGCAAGAACTATACAATTATTACATATATCCAGTCCTTATATATTTTTACTCATCATATCTATCCCTGCAATGTACATGTATGCACACACACAATTCTGTACACCAAAATTCTGAACTAATTCAACCAACCACCGGTAACCGCCTACGTGTGAGACAATGTAACAATAGGAAGCCCATAGACATGGTAACAGATAAAGATTTTTTTCGCAGCCAACAGTCATGGCGACTGATGCTGTCCAACATCGAATGTCTGTGGGCTATTTTTATAACAAATATTATTGTGGAGGCAATCTGAGACGGAAAGGTATAACTGGCGATAACAGGTACCATTTCTTCAAAATAGGAATGCCGATAGCTTGTCTAGCAAGCATCTGCCTTAGCCTAATATGTCTGTTCCTAGCTGTTAGTGGAGATATCGAGCCCACCCCAGGCCCCGATTCGGACACCCCCAATGGCGGCATCTCCATACTACACTACAATATTCGAAGATTCGTCACAAACTTGAGGACCTTACAGACGAAATAGATGAATTTGATATTATACGTTTCACGGAGACACATATTGAAAATGAATTTGATTCTGACAATACCCGAATAGCTGGCTTTGAGGGCCCCATTAGAGCAAACAGGAATCAGTATGGCGGGGGAGTAGCTGTCTATTTCTCAAGAGAACTATATTTTAACCAAATCTCTGAGTTACAGTTCGACGACGACAGACTATGGTTCGAGGTGGGTGGGAAAAATAAATTCCTTCTCTGTGTAACATATAGATCACAACGACATTGTATCCCTACCTGTTGGTCCAAGCTGGATGAAATGACAAAGACAAAGCACTTACAAGAAACGTCTCTGTGATGGTAATAGGCGATCTAAATTGCAATCTTCTGGAACAGTCAGGCCCTCTTCAAGATATTATTATTCACTTCAGTCTCCAAAATTTGATTCTGGAACCCACTAGGATTACAGCTAAGACTCAAAGCCTGATAGATTCCATAATTGTTAGCGACACCATAACCTCAATAAAAGCTGATACACTTGACTTGGGTCTCTCGGACCATAAGGCAGTGTTCTCCCATATTGCCTTTCCACGACCCCGTAGTGAATCGGTTACGCGATCAGTGTGGAACTATTCCAAGGCTGACTTTGTGAAAATGAAAAGAATGATCTCTGAAAATAACTGAGAATCCTTTGTCAATGATACAACTAACACAAATGATTGTGTTGCAAATTTTGTAAAGGCCTACTTGGATATTGCAAAACTTTGAATACCTCGTTATAATATCACTGCTCGTCGGAACGACAAACCGTGGTTTGATAGCAGCTTGAGGCACGAAATACGTACCCGTGACCGAGCAAGGAAACTGGCGCACAAACATAATACTACTAACTATTGGTTTAAGTACCGAGAAATTAGGAACAAAGTGAACAATATGAAAAAAATTGCAAAAGAAAAATATGTCTATAAATTAGACGAAAGTTTAACTCTCGAAAATGAGCCTAAACAGTTTTGGCATATCGTCAAATCATTCATGAATAACTGTAGCGAATCGGATATACCTTCTCTTCACTGTGCAACTGAATCAGGAACTACTATAGTGGACAAAGATATTGACAAAGCAAATCTTCTGAATAGTATTTTTATTGATAATAGTAAACTTGACTCATTGAACCATCAGCTCCCTCCCCTAAAGCTCCACTGCACAGAGTCATTATCAGAAATAAATTGTACAGAATCCGACATTTCCAATATTTTAGCTGTACTACCAACCAAGAAAGCTCATGGCCACGATGGGCTAAGCCACAAAATGCTTCGAGAAACGCGATTTACTGTCTCTAAACCACTGAGCCTGTTGTATAACAAATCATTGCGTACCAGTATCTATCCGGATCAGTGGAAATTAGCAGACCTCATACCAATATATAAAAAAGGAGACCGTCGAGATGGTGGCAACTACCGACCTATATCTCTCCTGTGTGTTATTGGAAAAATATTGGAAAAAGTAGTCTTCAATAAAGTTTTTCACTTCAATGAGATTAATCTCTTCTACAAATTCCAATCGGGTTTCTTACCTCAAAATAGTACGGTGTTCCAACTCATAGAAATTTATCATCCTCGCTGTCACGCCATTGACAAAAAACAACCGACATGTGGAGTTTTCTGTGACATATCTAAAGCGTTTGACAGAGTGTGGCACAGGGGCGTACTTTTTAAACTCCAAGAAAATGGAATAACTGAAAGACTTTTAGAATGGTTTGACAGTTACTTGACCAATCGCAAACAACGCGTTCTTGTAAATGGTTTTCACTCTGGCTACAAAGAAGTAACATCAGGTGTATCACAGGGTTCCGTACTTGGACCTCTCCTATTCTTGGTGTACATAAATGACATAAACGAGAATATAGAATCTGTAACCCGTTTATTTGCCGATGATACCTGCTTAATTACAAGTGACCAGGCGATGAATGAAATGTCGGAAAAGATAAATCGGGACATACTCCAGATAAATGTCTGGGCCGACAAATGGCTCGTAAATTTTAACGCCCAAAAAACAAAACTGATGTTATTCTCGATTACAAAAATATCCCATACCCAACTATCAAATTTCTAGATGAAACACTTACTTTTACTGATGAGCATAAACATTTAGGACTAATCATACAATCCGACTTGTCGTGGGACAAACACATCCTAAATATAAGTAAACGTGCTAGCTCCAGACTATCTTACCAATATATTAGAGTATGCTAGCCCAGTATGGGATAACGCTCCCAAAACACTGAAAGGCCTCGACGACATGCATTACAACACTGCACGCATAATAACGGGACTGACAAGGTCGGTCTCGAAGGAAAAACTCCTTTTGGAGTTGGGATGGAAATCATTAGAGGGACGTCGATATATTCACAAAATGTGTTTGTTTCATAAGATTGTAAATGGAAATGATCCCAAATACCTTACCGACCTCTTACCAAGGAGTGTTCGTGACACAGCAAATTATTCCCTTAGAAACTCTTCAGGATTTATTCCATATGTTTTGCGAACGGAATTGTTGAAAAAATCGTTCTTTCCGGCATGTTCAAAAATATGGAACACGATCGATGAGACCATCAAAAATGACTCTTTGGTCAACTTTAAGAAATTCTTGACTAACCCGGATGTGAAACCACCTCTATACTTTAATAAAGGGAAAAGAAAACGGAGTATATTTCACTGTCGGCTAAGAAACGGGTGTAGTGATTTGAACGCTGATAAATTTGCAAACCACATATCCGATTCCCCCGAGAGTAAGTGCACTCGCAACGAAATAGAAGATACCCATCACTATTTCTTCGAGTGCAACCACTATGTCTCAGCTCGGAACAAACTGACTCATATCCTGCTAAAATACAACATTACTGAGGTTGACCAGCTACTTTATGGAGAGGCGACCTTGCCAAACAAAGATAACGAGGTTATATTTCAAACTGTCCAAAAATTTATACTCGAATCTAAACGCTTTGAATAGTTGTCGAAGTATTAATACATTCATCATCCTTTACAACTGAAGCAACTACAAATCTTAAAATTTAAATAATAATTATGCAGAACAAGTTGCTGTCTCAGATTTCCTCCACCTGTCTGTTACATTTCACAACATTTCCCCTATCACACGGGGTTATTTTCTTTCTACCATAATTGCGCAACAGTTACATCGTCAATGTTACCCACTTATATGTGAGTCGGAACTCAGCACCATAATTCATACTTCGAATCCGACTGGACTTGCAGACCCTTCAGTAAACATGAACAGAGGATGACCTCTGCAAATATTTATAAGAACAAAAAATCAAGATTTGCTTTCATGCCAGGGATTACGACCCCTCGGTGTAAGTAGCTCCACGAGGTCCTTGCAACAAGGGGTCGTTGACCCTGCGAACCAGGCATTGGAAACTGAAAAGATTATAAAATTTAAATTTTGATTACAACTTCATTCGGATTGAGTCAAGTTATATGAAGATAAAGGGTTAAATCCTACCGAGCATACAGTTAAAACTAGAAGTCCTGTCACGAATAGTGCGCTTATCTAGGCTTAATTGCGCGTTGGAATTGCGCGCAATTGCCATATCGAATGACATCCAAAGCACGACAGGTTCTCCTGGTTACTCATAGCAAACACATGCAATGTTTCTGCCAATGGACCTCCGGGTTACCCGGAGGTCCATTGGCTGAAACATTGCTTGTGCACAAGCCATATGTACAGAATATGATAGCTTTATTTGGGCCATAACGCGCACATTAACGCGCATATCAACGTGCTATTTGTGCGCATTTCATGACAGGACTTCTAGTTTCAACTGTATAGTGTAGGGCAAGCTATTGTAAACTGCTGCAATCTATTCCTTTTCCATTTCTTCTTTCAAGGTTCTTGCATACTTTACTGTCACATTAATTACTTTTTTGCACTTTAGATTGGATCATTTTGTTCGCTGTCTCATGTTTGAATTGTAAAATGTCGGGAAAAGAGAATCTTCTAAGTACAGTTAAAACTAGAAGTCCTGTCATGAAATGCGCACAAATAGCACGTTGATATGCGCGTTAATGTGTGCGTTATGGCCCAAGTAAAGCTGTCAAATTCTGTACATATCGCCTGTACAAAAACAATGTTTCAGCCAATGGACCTCCGGGTTACCCGGAGGTCCATTGGCAGAAACATTGTATGTGTTTGCTATGAGTAACCAGGAGAACCTGCCGTGCTTTGGATGCCATTCGATATGGCAATTGCGCGCAATTCCAACGCGCAATTAAGCCTAGATAAGCGCACTATTCGTGACAGGACTTCTAGTTTTAACTGTAGAAAGCACTTGTTCTCTGATCCCTTTGCATTTTTACTAGTTTGCAAAAAAACTATGTTTAATCTATAAAGATAAACTAAAACAAACTAATCAGTGGGATTATTTGCATAGCTTAGATTGGAATGAAAAACAAATGCACCGACTTTTCAATCTCGGCTCTTGTTTTTGACACAGCTATTCTACGTACTATAATACTTTTATTTCGATGATTCTGTTTGTCGTGAGTGACGTGCCCTAATCTCCTCGGCCTCTAGTGTCCTATCGACTTCAAACTCGGCAGGTGAAACACAGAACGACACACGCGTGTGAATGGGTTAATCGATATGGCACGAGTGCCAGCGCGAAAAGATAGAACGAGAGGCCGCAGGTTGTATTACTCAATATCAACTCCGACTGTGAAAACCTTTCACGAGTTGTTTTGATTGCGATAGATTTAATACTCAGAGTCAAACCCTTGACACTCAGTATGATTTAAATACCAATTGCACTGGTCTCTTCCCTTAAGATTGACCAAATATGGAACAGTTTGACCCACTCAAACTGCCGTGTTTTAACTTAAAACACGATATTAACTGAGATTAACCCCTGATACTCAGTATAATTTAATAATACAAATTACGCTGGTCTCTTCCCATAAGATTGACCAAACACTGAACAGTTTGACCCACTCAAACTGCCGTGTTTTAACTTAAAACACGATATTGACTGAGATTATCCCATCTCACGCCCGCTGCTGTTCCACAAACCCAATTTACAGCGTTACAATAACCTTACCCTACCAGGGCTGACTGAATACCCATTCAGTTGTATTCTATACAAATTTACCATACACCAGCGACAGCTATAAACCTACATGAGGCTTCCTTTCTTCTCGTTGGTTTGATAAGCCTTGATTAGGCGAAACTAGTTACCCCCGGCGGACATAGGTCTGGACGAGTAACTAAGGACCTCTCGTATTACCAACGCCAGTTACAGAATGAAAACACTTAACCCGTCTACCCACAGCCGACTCCGACGGCTTTTAAACAATACCAGATTCCTATTGTTTAAAGAAGCTCGTGCCTCCTCTCTTGTCCATAGGTACACACAATAAAACCTAACCCATGTCATCCCGACAAATATTTACCGTTCAACCCTGAAACATTTGCAGACTCTAGCTGTCAAATACCCTTAAATTCCAGCATAACCTCTCCGAGGCCATAGAAAACCTGGCTAGAACAACAATTAAAATACACCCCACCCCCAAGTACAAGACTCGATTATTGAGCTTAGAGCCAATCCAGACACCAAGAACATAAGCCTAAGTGAGAAATACACATTTCTCCAGGTGTCTGACTCAACCCTTTCCCGGCTCATTAAATAAGACCTTGCCCAATACAAGGCTACTGATACTATGAAAACCCGCTACTTCATGGTGAATACACAGCAATCTCCTGACCCACAGGAGCCCTGTTTACAGTTACAAACCCAAACGGATCTCCACAACCCTGATCCTAAAAGGCTAGCAAAATCCCCACCTCCGACGAACCCCAAAACGTCGCAGGATAGGTATGACCAATATTGTGTCCGCCCGGAACCACAAAAGTATTGAAAACCACGATAACTCCAATAGTGGTGAAACCAACCCCTCTCAGCACCTGAATCCCGCTGATCCTATACACGATGTCAACCCCCTCTATGTCGGTACTGCCACCCTTACCCAGTTATAACAAGGCATCCCAACTAACAATTTGATCCTCCGAGATCTCATACTCTCACCCGGTCACATGAGAGGCCCGAATATATGTGACCTCCAATCACCAATATCTACTCATCCACCGACTGTACTACAGGACATCCCGTCCCAAGGTACTGTTCGCTGTCTCAACCCTGAACAGCAATCGGCTCTCCTAGCCTTAATTACGAGGCTCAAACCGTCCGCATGGCTAGGGTCCAATATACCACACCCTAGTGGCAAAATACACCACACCCGAACCGGATCTAGCAAAAATAAACAGCGCCATGCAAGTAATACCTACCAGAAGATGGATTGGGGCGTTGTCGAGCTAACAAATAGCACATATGCAGCTCCACCCTAAACCAATTGATGAGTGACCCCCCGGATTCCATACCCTGATACTGAAGAGATGCCCCAACGGCACGAGAGCAACGCCTGCCCGATCAGGTAATATAACGGTCCCATTTCCTGATATGCTACATCTGAAAACCCCTCCTCTTCCTCGGGGTTTTCCCCTCCCTACACCCATGTAGCTCCCGCTATTGAACCCTTGATTGACCGGCAATCTGGTGCCTCCGTGCCCTTATAAGCCCCGCTTCCCTTGAGATTTATGCCTCACTTGTGGTGGGTTATTACCTCCATTTATACTCCTGACTGTAGTCACAGCGTAATAGCTTTCACTTCGTAAAACGTCATTGCGTTTAACTGGCTCGAACACTAGTAAATCGGCATCAACTTGACAATCGTGGTACTGGTTTTATTATGAATAACTAAGATATGTTGTAAGTATTCATTTTGTATTGCTACGAAAAATGTGAACATCGTCAACTTATTCATTTTTCACATTCATCAATGTGTATATTCTTTAAAAGGAGGTGGGCGATTGCGAGGCGTCGGAAAAAATCGAAAAGCTTCAGAAAAGTGTGTTGGTGTTGATCATTGTTTATTTATAGCAATTATTACCCCACGCTCCCCCCCCCCCCCCTCCCCTCAGAGACCGACCTGGGCATGCGCCAGTGCGTATTTGGTTCTGAAACATCAGGACATGGCTCTTAAATCTCAGAAATAGGCTTCTCAGTTGGCGCGTAACTTCTCAGATCATATTTTGATATTCTTTCGATGGATAATCGAGAGAGACACTCTTACATGTATTATATATATGATTATCATTTATCATTGTTGTAGAGTGCTTAAGTTAATACTTCAAGTCTTAGTTACCAAGCATTAATCTTCAA
Organism: Pictodentalium vernedei; assembly: GCA_031216915.1. Lineage (NCBI taxonomy): Eukaryota > Metazoa > Mollusca > Scaphopoda > Dentaliida > Dentaliidae > Pictodentalium > Pictodentalium vernedei. The sequence continues at coordinate 127,078,932 of CM062296.1, read as the reverse complement.
TGTGGTTTCTGATCAAGTCTTGGCTGCCTAAATAGGCAGCCAAGACCTGATCAGAAACCACAGTGAAGATTAATGTTTGCTACAGTGTAATAAATGAAAATGATGAGAGCTATTACATACTTGCAGTGTGTGTTACAAACAGCAGTGTGACTCCGTAAATTGAAATCTGGCGCATGAATTGAAAAAATAGGCTCCGAGGCTAGAGCGTATTTTAAATAGTCCTGATCGGTCCCTGCCTCTCATACACACACACGCACACACAAGACAACGGCAACCGAGACACTACTTTCAATATGACCAATGAGTGTTCTCGCTATCTTGTTTTGAGATCAGAGCTTTTGTCAGGTCTTGAGACTTATTATCTTTTGACCATATCAACGCGTAGGCATCGTCCAGACACTCAAATCTATATCATAAGATACACGTGGCGATACCTTCCAAGCAAGTCGACTAAACCAAATGGGAGGAGTGGGAATGGGAGGAGGCAAAATATTTTACCCCACTTCTTTTCCCTTACGCCCACCGGTAGGTTAAGTAGATATGTTCCCCCGTACGCCCCGCGCTAAGAGTGAAATTAACTTTTCCTGCCAATTCGAGTATCCTGAGTCCCTTTAGAAGAAACATCAGAGTGAGAGTTCAGTACAGCCATCAGAGTGAGAGTATAGTTCGGCCGCCGTGAACTAGTCACTTTTCACGGGTATGCAATATTTCCACGGACGCAATAATATTTGATTCCAAATGATAATTACCTGAATAATCATCAAAAATTTAATTAATGAAGCACAGAGTACAACCCTGTGTTTCATTAATTAACATTTTGCTGATGAAGAGTTTTATTGTCTGGTAAGCGCATGCGTGGACATCACCGCCCACGCGTAGATTACGGCCAGTCCACGGCGACTGTACTGTATTTGATCAGTTTTAGAGATTTCAGGAATGAATGTATTGAGGACCACATTTTTCAGCAAAAGTGGGGACGAGTCCACCTACCACCCCACCTGCGTCTGCGTTAAGCTAGTACTTCCAAACTCCATTTGGTCGTGTGAATCCTGTGTGAGGTAGTGAGATATGTATCACGGGGGTAACTCAGTGGTCAGAGCATCGAAATGCAAACTGAAAGGTCCGCGGGTCGATCCTGACCTGCCTTCTGTTCTAGGGCAAGTCACTTAACCCTTTACCCAACGCAGACGATATCAAAATTTATTATTTTAAATATCATTTTTTAAAATTTTTCAAAAAATTTCAACAAAACCATATCTTGTGACCCCTCGTTGGAACGAGCTCGTCGAGCTCGTTCCAACGAGGGGTCACATGATATGGTTTTGTTGAAATTTTTTGAAAAATCATATTTTCTCAACTGCTGAATTTGCATATGACGCGGGCGGATGCGGCCGAGTCGTTGGGTAAAGGGTTAATCCCGGTTGCCCATGTAGGGGCATGACACATGGTGGCATTGTGTGCTGAGGCGAAATACACGTCGATGGTGCCCTCGCCTTCAACCAATGCTAACCCTGCTTGTACGGAGTTTGTACGTTGGGGAGGTGGGTCTGACAGTTTCTTGCCGCTGCTGGGTAGTTCTCTGGCTTCCCCCACCCGTAAAATTGTCCGGCACAAGTTGACCCTGTCGAAAGTGAAATTAAACGCCAACAAATAAATAAATGGTACAATTACGGGATTAATGGTTGTACTTACCTGCTGACCCGGCTGATAAATTGATGATGACAACTCAATAACCCAGACGCCGACGCCAGACGCCGTCCTATTAATGTTATTGATAGAGAGTAAACACAATAGTATGTTATCGGTGGAGAGTAAACAGAGATGTATGTAATTTAGCTGTCCTCCTTAATATCCGTATAAGCGGAAATACCCGAACGACAACCACCCATTTGCCTTAAAACCCATGAATGCGTTCCCCATCCAGTATCACTTCTTGGAAAAACAGATACTAACTGTCAGTGCTAAATTTGGTCTGCCTGCCTACCTGACTGCCTGCCTGCCTGCTGCGCGACGGGAGGCGGGCTACAGAGAGGGGGAGCTTGATGGGGGGGGGGGGAGGAGTAGGCTTTCGTCAGACGCGGAGAATGGGGGCGCGAGCGTCTTTGTCGGGTGGTCCGGCGGTTGGGCGAGCGGCCGAACGGATGGTCAGCGGGCGGCTACCTGAGAGAGAGAGAGAGAGAGAGAGAGAGAGAGAGAGAGAGAGAGAGAGAGAGAGACATAAACTGGCCGGTTGGGCGAGCGGCTGCACGGATGGTCAGTGGGCTACTACGTGAGAGAGAGAGGGGAGAGAGAGAGAGGGGGAAGAGAGAGAGAGAGGGAGAGAGAGTGAGAGAGAGAGAGGAGAGAGAGAGAGAGAGAGAGAGAGAGAGAGAGAGAGAGAGAGAAACATAAACCTTTATCTGATGCACGCGATATCAAGACTTGTTATTTTAATTAAACTTCAAATTATTTTTTATCAAATTTCTCAAAAACTTTTAACAAAGCCATATTCTGTTAGCGTTCACTTGAACGAGCTCGCCCAAATGAGGGATCACATGATTTTTGTTGAACTAATCCGCCTTAAGCCTTATACCATTACATTGGTAGTTCGGAATGTTGGTTGTGAAATCTAGTGTCGTAGTAGAGTATAGCTGGTTTTATGGTTGTACTAAGTCTTGTGCATACAGTAGAGTCACTGTGGAATGATCGTAATACACATAGAAATCGGATATAAAAAGACTAGAATGGCTGGTCTGTGTTGATTGGTCCATCTCATTTGAGGCAACGTCCGCCATTGCTCGTACAGGCAAAAGAAGTAAACAAATACACGTGTTTTCTGTTTGTTTTAACGACAGAGGAGCATAGTAGGTTCACGTTTTTCCTCTGTTTTTTGGTACAAAAGTTTGAAAGCGCGATGACAAGAGTAATGTGCCTCGTCGAATAGATCAGCTATCGACTTTAAACCACCGGGATTTTTATCCAAGCACTTTGGTGATGATAATTGACAATTGTTGAAAGGGGGAGGGTTTTGTTGGCATGTTGCACTAACGCAAGGATAACAATAACAACAAAAAGGCAAAAAAGAATACTGCTTTAAAAATGGAAATAGGAAGAAAGGAAGGTTAATAATACGATTTTCAATCGATGCTCTACAGATTCTGGATAACGTGGCGAGATATTTGTGTAACGTCAATTGAAAACAAAAGTGTCCTAATTTCGTCCCATAAGGCATAACGACTAACGGCGAGTAACGTTGCAATTGTTGTATGATGAACTACAAATTGCGGAAGCATTCTGTTTCACTCCTTTTAATTCTCTGATAACTGAAACAAAGAGATGCAGCTGGTATTTCACAATGTCTGCATGGGAGACTCAACTCAATTGCAAAAGGCCGAATGGAATGAAAAGACCAAGTTGAAAAAAGTGTTTTCATAACAAAGCTAAACTGTGTGAACTGCTCCTTTTACATGGATAGCATCAGGATCTGGCTTCTTTTTTTGGGGGGTGGGGGTGGGGGGGGGGGGGGCTCTCACGGAGAGCTTTTCACAAATGCCAGAACCTGGTTATGTTGATCTAGGAAAAGAAGGACACAGTGGTTATTTTACAATTAATTTCGATTTTTACTGTGGAAGAAAGAAAAATCTAAAATAATTTGTGTTTTGCAAAACAACAATTCCCACACTGAATGGGAGAAGAGGCTTAACACTTAAGGGACAAGAGCGTTTTCTAGAAGTCACCCCTTCCCATCAGTATTTTAGTCATGTGATATTATAGTGATTGGCTAATTGCAAGTGAGGCTTCCAAAACTTGACTAAAAATCATTTCCAGAGAAAGATTGCTCTTATTCAGAGGACTTGCTTGCGAATACATATGTATGTTGGGGCTCCTGCTCTGTGGCTAAAAAAATGCATTGTAAAATTTAGACATGAAGCCAATCTCTCCCCGATGACAGATTATAATGGGGTTGGACTTTTGAAAATTGCTGACAAAAAGTGTGAAAATGCCCTAAAATGACCAAATAAGTTCCATTTTGTATGCAAAATGCATCAAAATTCTAGTAAAAGGGAACCAAAATTCCCGACAGAGGTGGCCAGTTCACACCCCTGTCCCCTGTAATAGCTTCAGCCCTTGTAAAATCTGGAAATAGGTTCATATGGGTTAAAACATAAATGAACGTTATCTCCATATTTACTTTATTCAGTTTGAAAAAGTATACAGAATGGCCAATGCGGTTAGGTCACAATCCACACATTTGATCTGCTGCAACACCAGCAATATTTCCATCAATGGAGCACCAGGTTCATCCGCTGCTTCATTGAGATACTTTTGTTAGGTTCATAGCAAAACCATCTCTGAATTGTATTTGTGGAAAAAAATGCCATTGCATAGATTCTGACCCATACACGATAGTCGAACTGTAGAAGGAAATAACTTCTTTTTTTTTAAACGTAAAAGTTAAATAGAGAGATTATGTATTTTATTTTTTTTAAAAGCTATGGAATCATTTTATGAAAATAGTCACATCTGGGAAATAGTCTGGAACTCACTAAAAATAGGCCGATGAAATCATCAGATGTGTACCCATACACGTAACTAGTAGAAAGCTGTATGACTGAGGGCCACCACGGATGCCGACATTATGTACACCATACAAGGTATGGGTACATATAGAAATGGATTGGAGGAGTGTCTAATTTGATGGATAAAGGGTTAATATCTCCGGATCAAATTATCAGATTTACATAAAAAACTATACAGCACAGCACATCAGTAACCTGAATAAATATATAAAGTAACATGACAATCGGATTGATATTGTTTGAGTTATCTCATGCCAAAGGGATTGGAGGAATTTTCAATTTGAAGGATAAAGGGTTAATATCTCGGGATCAAATTATCAGATTAACACCAAAAAGTATACAGCTCAGCACATCAGTAACCTGAACACAATTATAAAGTAACTTGACAATCCAAGCAATATTTTTCATGTTATCAAATGCCAAAGGGATTGGAGGAATTTTCAATTTGAAGGATAAAGGGTTAATATCTCAGGATTAAAATAACAGATTCACACCAAAAACTATACAGCTTGGTACATCAGTAACCTGAACACAAATATAAAGTAACTTGACAATCCAAGCAATATTTTTTTTCAAGTTATCGAATGCCAAAGGGATTGGAGAAATTTTCAATTGAAGGATAAAGGGCTAATATCTCAGGATCAAATTATCAGATTTACACCAAAAACTATACAGCTCGGCACATCAGTAACCTGAACACAAATATAAAGTAACTTGACAATCCAAGCAATATTTTTCAAGTTACCGAATGCCAAAGGGATTGGAGGAATTTTCAATTTGAAGGATAAAGGGTTAATATCTCAGGATCAAAATAACAGATTTACACCAAAAACTATACAGCTCAGCACATCAGTAACCTGAACACAAATATAAAGGAACTTGACAATCCAAGTGATATTTTTCAAGTTATCGAATGCCAAAGGGATTGGAGAAATTTTCAATTTGAAGGATAAAGGGTTAATATCTCGAGGTCAAATCATCAGATTTACACTAAAAACAATACAGCTCGGCACATCAGTAACCTGAACACAAATATAAAGTAACTAGACAATCCAAGCAACATTTTTCAAGTTATCGAATGCCAAAGGGATTGGAGGAATTTTCAATTTGAAGGATAAAGGGTTAATATCTCAGGATTAAATTATCAGATTTACACCAAAAACTATACAGCTCGGCACATCAGTAACCTGAACACAAATGTAAAGTAACTTGACAATCCAAGCAATATTTTTCAAGTTATCGAATGCCAAAGGGATTGGAGAAATTTTCAATTTGAAGGATAAAGAGTTAATATCTCAGGATCAAATTATCAGATTTACACCAAAAACTATACAGCTTGGCAAATCAGTAACCTGAACACAAATATAAAGTAACTAGACAATCCAAGCAATAATTTTCAAGTTATCGAATACCAAAGGGATTGGAGGAATTTTCAATTTGAAGGATAAAGGGTTAATATCTCAGGATTAAATTATCAGATTTACACCAAAAACTACACAGCTCGGCACATCAGTAACCTGAACACAAATGTAAAGTAACTTGACAATCCAAGCAATATTTTTCAAGTTATCGAATGCCAAAGGGATTGGAGAAATTTTCAATTTGAAGGATAAAGGGTTAATATCTCAGGATCAAATTATCAGACTTACACCAAAAACTATACAGCTTGGCAAATCAGTAACCTGAACACAAATATAAAGTAACTAGACAATCCAAGCAATAATTTTCAAGTTATCGAATGACAAAGGGATTGGAGGAATTTTCAATTTGAAGGATAAAGGGTTAATATCTCAGGATCAAATTATCCGATTTATACCAAAAACTATACAGCTCGGCACATCAGTAACCTGAACACAAATGTAAAGTAACTTGACAATCCAAGCAATATTTTTCAAGTTATCGAATGCCAAAGGGATTGGAGAAATTTTCAATTTGAAGGATAAAGAGTTAATATCTCAGGATCAAATTATCAGATTTACACCAAAAACTATACAGCTTGGCAAATCAGTAACCTAAACACAAATATAAAGTAACTAGACAATCCAAGCAATAATTTTCAAGTTATCGAATACCAAAGGGATTGGAGGAATTTTCAATTTGAAGGATAAAGGGTTAATATCTCAGGATTAAATTATCAGATTTACACCAAAAACTATACAGCTCGGCACATCAGTAACCTGAACACAAATGTAAAGTAACTTGACAATCCAAGCAACATTTTTCAAGTTATCGAATGCCAAAGGGATTGGAGAAATTTTCAATTTGAAGGATAAAGGGTTAATATCTCAGGATCAAATTATCAGACTTACACCAAAAACTATACAGCTTGGCAAATCAGTAACCTGAACACAAATATAAAGTAACTAGACAATCCAAGCAATAATTTTCAAGTTATCGAATGACAAAGGGATTGGAGGAATTTTCAATTTGAAGGATAAAGGGTTAATATCTCAGGATCAAATTATCCGATTTACACCAAAAACTATACAGCTCGGCACATCAGTAACCTGAACACAAATGTAAAGTAACTTGACAATCCAAGCAATATTTTTCAAGTTATCGAATGCCAAATAAATGGATACGGACGCCGGACGGACAGATGCACGGACAGATGCACGGACGGACAGACAGACGGACGGACATACGGACGGACAAAGGATGGACGAACGACGGATGGTCACCCCGGATGCCGGCATTATGTGTACCATATATAGTATGGGTACACATAAAAAGCTTTCAGTGTGACCAGAAAAGAAATAATGTTAATTTCTTAATGAAATGTTGTTGGAAATTGAAAAGATGTTTACAATAACTTCACTGGAAAATTCTGATTTATGCAATCAAAACCTAAACCATAACCTTATCCTGAATGGGAAATGAGGTTTAAGAACTTGGACGTGTCTCATTCGTTTAATGCAAATTTCATTACTTGAATTGATACTTGCTTTGTGATCATGGTATAGTCTTAGGTGTTGAAAGTGACCACAACCACTTTGCTAACAGATTGACCAAATTCACACTTGTAATATACAAAAAATGTCATTTAATATTTTAAAAAAATTTCATCTTTCAAACCATAGCTGATGACCCCTCATTGGAATAAACTTGTTTTTTTTGAAGAAAAAAAAAATAGAATTTTGATGTCTCAGAAAATAGATTTAGTGTCATCTACTTCTTATGTTAGGCCACAGTTAATTAATTTTCAATTTAGAAATATTTCTCTCATTTAGTTTTTGGTTCAGATATACACCCATTTTCTTTATCACCACTGAAGATATTTTTGCACATGATTAACATTAACTTTTACAAAAAGCAGATTGATCACTGTTAAACATTATTCCATACCATGCAAAGTATGGCCAGTCCTATACTTTTTACCATTATACACGTACATGTAGGTGATGTAAAAACTACTTATATACATGTAGGTGAAATAGAGTCTATTGCAGTATGAAGCGTGCCCCGCCCCTGTAGTATCTGCATTGTTCAGCACCATGTGCAAAACTCAACATGCAATTTCATTACTTGAACAGTTTTTATATGCCCGTCTTGAAAAAAGGTTGAATTATTTTAATGGTTTGTCCGTCTGTCTGTCTGTCAGTAAACAATTTGTTTCTGAACAATAACTTGAGTTTGGATTGAGGAATTTGGGGGATCAATTCAGAATTTTGTACCACTTGAAACAGCTTCTTAAGAATGAGTACATGTATATAAAAGGTAGTAGCAATTCAAAATACATTAGCTGATCTTGTATCATGAGGGTTAAACATCAACACACAAAATATGTCTCTTCACATTTGCACATTAGGCACTAATTGTAAGTGTTAAAGTGTGGCTTTCCTTCATTTTCTGGTGGAGTTTGACATTTTTTGTAAAACTTCAGCTACAGATAACCACATTTCTCAGGGGGATTGGCCACCCCTAGTGGCTACCTCTAGTTTTTTTTTAAAAAAATATATACTCAAGTTTTATTCTTTTATCAAATCACTAACTCAGAACTGGTGTTTTGTTTGTTATTAAAATTGACAATATTCTTCATTACTTATTTTTGTTTTCAATAATCCTCTCCATTTCTTAATTTCGAAATTTTTATCTTATATAAGTGCTGAAGACGTCAAGTCTCAAGCTTGTCTGGCTGAAATTGTTTGAGCTGAGAAAAGTCATAAGTTTGTGTGTGTTGTGTGTGTGTTAGGCAGGTGTGGTTGAACATGTACATTTAGCAGCCTTCCAATTGATTCCACAGGTTCTGCTTCAGAAAATTTTTATTTCTTTTATGTGTTGCATTCAACTGACCTTTCTTGCCCTCAATTGGTTGAATGCTGGAAGCAACTATCAGGATTTTGGAAAAATGAAGGATAACTTGTGAAAGTCAACATTTTCTTTACTTATGGTTTCAAATTCACTAAAAAATCAAGTACAGTCTTCTGATAATGATCTGCTATATTAAAAATTATTGGAGTGCCTACAGACACTCTCCAATAGTTTTTCATAAAACAGATTTTGATGAACAAATTTGACCACCAAAAATAATGTAGCCCTTGACCAGTTAATTGGTTCCACCTTATTTCTTGTTAGCTGGTGATGGTTGTTGTCATCCTCATTGAGATATATCACAAAAATGTTGAAGATTCATCTTTCAAACTAGTTGAAAATTATGTAACAAATTCAGTTGTCTCTGGTCAGATTTGTGACAGCATCTAAGACTCATTAAATCTCACAATAACATGCATTAACCAAATCTTCCATGAGACAAGATTAGAAACAATAAGAACTTGAATTTATAAACCCTTTACCTAATGAATAATAATATACATGTACAGAATTTTGTTACTTGTTTTTATTTCTCTAAATCATAGTGGCTGACACCTTGGATTATTCCAATTACATGTAGGGATCATATGCTAGGGTCTGGTAGGAAAATATGAAACTAATTGATGCTGTCATTTGTTATTTTTGGAGGGTAAACAAAGAATGATAAAAATGACAAATGTTCAGTTAGTAACAGCTCTTGAAATTAGAAATATTGTACCATGGCAATCAATTGCTGTGGTAAATTCCATTTCCCATGGCATCGCCACAGCAATCACAGACAACGAAAATAAATTCTGTACATTATGTGGAGACGATGAGTTGAAAGCCTCAGGTTTTATGTCTAATCCATGGACTTGTTTGTATAGTTGGTTCTATGACGTTCCGTCCTTGGGACGTTTCGGTCCGAGACGTTTCGGCCTGGACGTTTCGGCCTCCAATCGGGCCGAAACGTCTTAGGTTTTTGGTATTATTTTGATGAAGATTAGGGTATTATTTGTTTATATTTATAGTTTTAAATATAAACTAAATTTGATTAAGGTTTTTATTACGGTTGAACTCACTTTTAAGTTGGAAATCAAAGAATTTATGAGAATGAAGAACTTTTTCGATATGGGCAGGACTCACATATAAATATCCAATATTTTGAAACTAGACTCCGAAATCACTTACATTTTTCAACATTTTGAAATGAAGCAGAAATTTCACGTCTACACAGTACAATGTTGCACACATTTCTGACCCCAAATATTTTTTTACAAGGTCTGTGGGAGTGCTATTGTTGTGATAACATACAAATGAGCTATGTGTGCGACAAACCTGTCACGATTCTAATACTGTTTTTAGAGTAATTACTCAGGAAAAGGTGTGACGAGCAATCTAAAATGGATGTTTTTGTAAAAATCAGCTGACAATTCCAACGCTTGGCATTCTTACTTGGAGCGTCTTCTCTGAGTAATAATATCAAGTGTCGGAAGTGGAATCAAATGGTTTTGCGCGCCAAAGGCGCGCAGGGACGATTTGGGGAGCAAACCCCTTTCGACCCTCATTAGCTGTAGAATGTTGAACTGCCAGACCGTGGTAATGGAGAAGTTGTGGGTTGTTAGCGGCGCTTGTGTCTTTTCTGCTTCGTTTTCAGAGGTGGAGGTTTGGAAGGAGAGACAGTGGTAGTTGGTGTTGTGTCCTCGACCCACTTCAAAAATTTTCTCCTTTCTCCGGTACCTCAATATATGGAGGCCGAAACGTCTCGGGCCGAAACGTCTCGGGCCGAAACGTCCCGAGGCCGAAACGTCTCGAGGCCGAAACGTCCCAAGGCCGAAACGTCCCAGTACCGTATAGTTCAAGATTTGTTCACTTGGCTTTTTTGAAATAAATATGGTTTGAACTAAAGAACATCACAAATCAAGTACTAGGAGTGCATGTAGCCTTTCCTAACTCAAGCCTTGAATATCAGGACTGGCAGGTAACTGCCAGTCCTGATATTCAATACTTGAGTTATATAATTAAGAGTGTTGCACAAGGGTATTTTGGGTGGGACGTTGCTCATGATTTCTAATGCACATTGAAATATTATAAATTGAGCATCTGGGGAAAATGTTACCACAGCATTAATGTGCCATTGTAAAACTAATTTACTACAGCATTCACCATGGCAGTGCTGATTGCTGTGGCAATTTCGAGGGCTGTAGTGAGATGTCTTCATTTAGAAGATCAAAATCTTCTTACCTTTACATTGGAGAATCCAAGGCTGTCAATTCAAATGGTTGACCATTGCCAATATTTCATCAGTTTCCATGTGATGAATAGATTGAGGATAGTGGTCAAGTGGTGTATCCAGGGTTGAGGTGTTAGGAAGCTCATGTGACATGCCAAAACTGAAGAATTTAAAAAGATCAAAATTACTTCATTCAAATTTACATGTAGATACATGTATTCCATTGTGCTTCAAAATTGTTATTTAACAATTTCTTTTCTGTTCTACTGTAAACGAATAATTTGTTATCATTGTAAATAAATAAATCTGTCAACAGGAATTTAATAAATTACAACTTTTAGAATTCCTGTATTCAAGTTTCAGTTATGATTAAACTAATAATCAGTTTCCATTATAACAGCAGGATCAGAAGTACATTCAGTGATGATCTCCAGTCAGATTCGAACCGACACCTTCTCAGTGCATTCATTGAATGAGCCTCACACCAAGATGCACTGACCAGTTGTGCTATGGAGACAGGATTGCAGCTTCAGTACTTCAGTCTCAATCAAGCATGTAAAAACATTGTTATTTCATCATAAATTTACAACAATATATTGGTCTAAAAATACACACCTTTAAACACCACGCACTTTACAAAAACATATTGAATCCCTGTGCAGTTGCCTGAAGTTTAGCCTTCAAATACTTAGGTGATCTCACCATGGCTACAACCAAGCCTTTGTATGATGATTACATACTGCCCCTCAACCCTCAGGCATAAGCTCCAATCTGAGGAAGGGTCAGTAGATAACCTCCTTGCAGAACAGCGTATTCCTAGGCACCCCACCTTTCGCCATGTTGGGAAACAGCCCTTTTTATCATACATGTAACTTTCTGGGCACAAGTTAGAACATATCCTGTGTAAGATTGCTATTTACTGCCCCTTTTCCACTCCGTGGTTTGAGTCTCAGGGTTGGGTGGGCAGTGTATACTCATACCGGAGACTAATACATACCTCACCATCAGAGTGGTCAATCCTCATCGTCGGGAAAAATTCTAGCACCACCACTGATGGAATGTCAAATGTGAAACAGTGGGAATAAAGCCTAAAATACCCCCTCAATCAGTTAGTAAAGGACCATGACAAATGTGCAGATGGTAAAAGACAAAGCATTACTACCATGCATACATGAGCTACAGTACAGTCGCATGTGGACTGGTCATATTCCATGTGGTGGGCAGTGATGCTCACGCATGCATTTACCAAGCAATAAAAGTCTTCAGCCGCAAAATTTTAATTAATGAAGTACCCGGTTGTACCGGTGCTTCATTAATTAAAAGTTTAATCATGATTATTCCTATAATTTGTGTTTGGAATCTTATATTGTGGCCATGGAAATATTTCCCTCTCGCTAGAAGTGACCAGTCCACAATGGGCGTACTGTATTAGTTTGAAGCAAGTTAGAGAACAAATGGTTGGGGGGGGGGGGGATAATGAATACTGAAATTTCAAATTTTCTTCAAACTCTGGCAACAGCAGGAATTAAATTATTTCCCTTTTTCTGAGTGACGGGACCCTTAATTATATAACTTTCTGCCACATTCATGTCACGAGTCTTGACATTGTGATGGGCCGGTAAACAAAAATCTGTATGGATTTTAACATTTACTTGTGAAAGTAAATGCTGTGGCCCTGTGTAAGGCCAAATATTACATTGGATATGGGTATATTCAGATATTTCCTCGGGGCTCACTTACTTTGTGAGGATCGGTAGGTTTTTAGTTTCACAATCCAGCCACAGCCTCAGGTTTTGACGTGGAAGTTTCCAATATGTTTTGATAAGCAAGGTGTCAATTGGGTTGAGCTTTTGAAAAATTAATTTTAATGATAGTTCATACAAATAGAAACCACGAAAAAAACCATCGAATTTTTACAAAAAATATTGAACTTTAATCTTTAAAATGTCGCTTGTATTGCAATTTGCATCGTTGACGTGCGTCGAAAATAGGTGGTTATCGAGTCAAAAAATCAACATTTCCATGCAATAAATCCAAACTAGTGAAAGGTTATGTCGAGTTCTTTTGCATCAGCAGAACCTCGGAGCATCGTGCAGCCAATGGTTGCGCAAATATCTGGCATTTTTTAAAAATACAAACATATTTTTCAGACAGAGCTTTCACAGGCGAGTCAACCGCGTTGTCGACGTTTTGCCTGTACGAGCAATGGCTGCCGAAATCACACTTTTTGTCACGTGACTGCCATTCTAGTCTTTTTATATCCGATTTCTATGGTAATACATGAGTGGGCAGTGATGTCCGCGTACGTGTTTGCCATGTAATAAAAATCATCACCAGCAAAATTTGAACCTATTATACCCGGTGCTTCATTAATTAAAATTTTGATGATTATTCACATAATTCGTGTTTGGAATCTAATATTATTGCGTCCGTGGAAATATTGCCCACCCGTGGAAAGTGACCAGTCCACGACGGCTGCACTGTAGCTACTAATATTAGACGTCACGTGACTTTTCCGCGTTCTGATTGGTTGAACAGAAACACCCTATTTTCCGATAGTTCGTCAGCGAAATCGCACAGACCTACTATCATTTTTGAAAAAAGAATAGTGCACGGTAATAGTGCACGGTTATAAATAGTAACATTCGAATTCGTTTAGAAAATTCCATTGAAGCGTAAATACTCTACAAGACATCTCGTCCCATATACATTAGTACATTTAGTTTGGAGAAATAAAAATATGTGTATCGAAAGTGATGTTTGTAGTAGTGTTGTGGGCGGGGAGGGGGTTAATGGAATAATGGTATTGTGTTTCTTGTGGTTTTGGTTCTCTACCTCTCTATCCCAGAACTATGAGTGACAGAATTAACTTAGCTTACCTGTTTAAACCCAGAACAATTTTCTTTTCTCTTTGACTGTGAATAAGAATATTATCTTGCATATATGACCGATGAAGACCCCCCCCCCCCTCCACACACACACACACATCTAATATAATAAATATAGCATGACTTTTCGTTGACTATGCCAAAATAGTGGTCCTCGAGGAGAGAATAGTCCCTCCGCTACGCGTCGGGACTATCCTCTCCTCGATGACCACTATTTTGGCATAGTCAACTCAAAGCCATGCTATATTTATTAATTATTTTAGTGGGGTTACAAATCGGTAACAGGGAGTGAAGGAAGTCTAGAGCGTTGGATGACGGCAGTGAATAATGGCCATAGGACAGATGGTGTAGTGACTGTGGATACGTCAGCAGTAGTAGTCTTGGAACCATGAAGAACATGGGTAATCAAGACGTCAGAAAACAATTGCTCTCATTGCTCTTCAACTCATTTCGAAAAAAGAGATTCTATCGCAACATACGCATCACAAAAAGGGATTCTGGGAATGGAATTCCGTACATGGGATTCCATAAGTGGTCTTTCCCATGGCGGACTCTAGCCAAAGCCGTAAATCCGCTAGTGGTGTTCACAGCTATGCGTATGTCGTAGATAATAATGTAAGAACAACACATGAGCTTGAAAGACCGACGGGCTTTGTGTGAAAATGTACAATGTGCCATAACAACGTATACATGTACCACATAAGGACATACAATGAAAAGGTGATTCTATAGGCACAGGCGGACCATGTAAGGGATTCTACGGAACACAGGACAGGTGTATGGTGAAATGCTAGGGCAAGTACACATCACGCAACAATGTGTACACCTCACTTGCAGAACGTTGGTACATGTTGGATGTGCCGATGTGTGCCTGTGTATAGGTACACAACGTGCTCACAACAGATGTAGCAAATGCATCATATGATAAAAAAGACAAACAGCCATACTAGAATAGGGATTCCATAAGTGGAATGCATATCCGATTCAGTAAAATACGCTTCTAATAGCAGTATTCTCTAGGCTCCTAAAAGGTTGATGGCTTCTACGTCCAGTCTTCTTCCACCATCAATTCCGTGATTAGCTTTAAGTACACACAGTACAGTCGCCGTGGACTGGTCAAAGTCCACGAGTGGGCAGTGATATCCAAGCATACGTTCACCAGATAATAAAAATCATCATCAGCACAATGTTAATCAATGAAGAACCGGTTTGCACCATATTTTTCATTACTTAAATTTTTGATGATTATTCCTATAATTAATGTTTGGAATCTAATGTTATTGCATCCGTGGAAATATTGCCCATCCGTGGAAAGTAACCAGTCCATGGTGGCTGTACTGTATCATTACACGACAAGCGGTTCATATCTTTAACATACTCAGCTTCCACTACTACTAGCAGTCGAATACAGACAGCTCACTTTTGCGAATCTTCGACTCTTTTCGGACAAAACAGGTGATATATATACACACAAAAGCATGCATACAGTACGTGGAGAGTGGATTGTAACTAAATCACCCGCGCAGTGGAGTTATCACCCAAGCTATAACTTTCAAATTTTGTACATATCGACAAAAAAGACAAGCAATGTTTCAGCCAAAGGACCTCCGGGTTTAACCCGGATGTCCACTGGCTGAAACTTTGCTGGTGCTAGTTGTGCTTTGCAACAAATTTGCATTTATTGCTCGGGTGGAATCTCCACTCTGCGGGTGATTTAGTGATAATACACTCTCCACGCACTGTATACATCTTAATACATATCATAACATACTATAGTATACAGCACGAAACCCACGCATTCAGTTGGATGCATCGAAAATAAAAACACGCCTCGTGTCAACGCCCTCGAAAGTCCGGCAAGGCTCCACCGAAAGTGCAGATAATGATGCCTGAAACCTATACTACAAACAGCTAAAATTGAGTACCCCTCGTCCCCATTTTAGTGTCCAATTGAAAACTACTTCTATTAGATTTGATAAAGCTTTAATTACCCAATATACCCAAAACCATGTAAAAACGAGAAAATACATACCATAACATACTACCATATATAATAGGTATAATACTTATAGGATCCAGCTAGATGAATCAAAGGAAAACACGTCTCATGTCGGCTACACCAAACTTTCGGCAATACCCCGCCAAAAATTCGGGTAATGAGGCCTGCCCCCACCCCCCCCACCACCACCCCAACACCAAAAATGCCTGGTTAGTGAAGACTAAACCCCTTGTATACCTACGGGTAAAAATTAACTCTTTGAAGCTGAAAGGCCGCATTGCCGGTCCAGGAGCATTAGATGTCATAATTTCATAAAGTGGAATGGCTGTTAAGTGAATATGTGGGAGGGTGGGGGGGGGGGGTAGACTAATCAATATTTTTAAGGACTGCACGTTAAAAATATTAATTAGTCTTCTCCCAAACAATGATTATGGACTCTTCCAGCTGCTGCCATTGAACTGGCATGAGATATACCACTGGTGTTCAAAAGGTTAACACTGCCTATCACCATTTTATTGACAACTTGAAACATAATCCCATCCCATTTGAGAAAGCTTTTTAACACGAGCTGTACGGATTTCTATAGAGTGTGAATTAATATATCACGTAGCCAAAATTAGAAACGATATCTCGCAATACTTCTGACTGGAAGATTAAAAATAAAACCGTTGGCATAACAAACAGATAGCAGGTGTGCATTATGAGTGAACAAATAAAGACTTTGTTGTTACCACAACGAAAGTGATGTCAGTTAAGTTCGTACAAAAGAGTGATTAGACACGTGTGACAGGAATGGAAGTCCGTAGGAACGTTAGTCCCTCTGGACTATTATTCCGCGGAATTATAGTCCTATGTCTAACATTTCTAGGAATAGTAGTCCGGCGGACTACTATTCCTAGAAATGTTAGACCTAGGACTATAATTCTGCGGAATAATAGTCCAGAGGGACTAATTTTCCTACGGACTTCCTTTCCTGTCACACCGGAAATATTAGAAACATTGGAAATGCTGGAAACACGAAAAACATGGGAAAATGGTGGAAACTTTGGAAAGGGTGAAAACACCGGAAACGTTAGAAAAACTGGAAACTGTTGAAACATTGGAAACGGTGGAAAGATTGGAAACGGGGAAACATTGGAAATGGCGAAAATGGTTGAAACATTGTAAACTTTGGAGACGGTGGAAATATTGGAAATGGTGGAAATATGGTACACGTATTTGCTCACATTACAAACTTGAAGCGATAGGACATTGTTTTCTGTCATGTAGAAAAGGATTTGTCAATGCTCAATATTCTTAAGAAAATCATTTGCAATTTGTTAGGCTTGAAAAGGCCATCACGAAGGTAAAAAGTCTCATCTTCCCACTGCTTTTTCTTCTCAACAATTAGTTCTTATATAGTTCTGTATCCTGTCAGGGAGTTCTCAATACTGCTTCGTACGGATGTGGTGCTGTACTTCCCGTGTAAGTAATCTTCTCACAAACATAATGGTGGGAAATCTCCCTTGCATCTTCTCATACTCCCTAAATGACAAGGATATCGAGCACCGCCTTCGTAGCGTCAGGCTCTCAGAGGCGGGGTGAGGAACGGGAGGCGGGGTAAAAACAACTTCCATTTCTATCTCAGTCTCCACAAGTTGTTCCGCTTCCCGGAAGGAGTCGAGGTTTGGGTGGGTAAAGCTGTGAGACAGATGGGTAGGGGAGAGGTGGTGGAGTGGAGGATCCTCTTACACTTTTGTGTTTCATCATTTTGTACACTCTTCTTTCCAAGAAAAGCCTCCAGACGCCGGGCTTGCCTGGGCTTGGTTGGTGAGCTCTCTTTCTTTCATTTTGTTCGTCGACGGAAGTTTCTCCTGTCTCCTTCAGTTGAGAACCGATGTGAGAGGCAACTCTCTTAACAAAATGTACTACTTCTCACCGAAGGAGGTGATTATTGTTCTTTTGTTTCAAACTTCACAAATGAAGGCACGCTCCCTCCTTCTACTTGGAAATTCCAAATAAGAAGACAAGCGAGTTTCAGATCTAACATGGGACTTGATAGCGGCTGGGAATTTTACTGTAGGCACAACAGCGGTGCGAAATACTCAACCTACCCGGGCCCCAACCCTGCTTTCAATCGACGTTGCTATATTGTTTCTGATGGCGTGATAGTAAACGCCAAAACAGACTGATTTATTACCGCTTCTGATACTTCTATTGCATTTCGATTAACCTTTACCTAACACGATAAACTTCTTGAATAACTAATTTTTTTCATTTTTTGCGTCAAAAACATAGCTTATGATCCCTCACTGGAACGAGCTCAATGAAAAAAATAATGAAAAGTGGATAGTAATTTTTGTGAATAAAACTGGTCGGTTTTGGCAGTTACGTTGGGTACAGGGTTAAGAAACTACAGTGATAGGGGCGTTCCCTAGTACATTACCAAAGTTTAACAGGGCATTACAAGAATGTAACGCTCAACTTAAAAAGTCGCGTGATGTGTCTTGGTCGTATTATAGTATTATGTGGATACCGGTGTAAAAGGAATGGAAGTCCGTAGGAACGTTAGTCCCTCTGGACTATTATTCCGCTGAATTATAGTCCTAGGTCTAACATTTCTAGGAATAGTAGTCCGGTGGACTACTATTCCTAGAAATGTTAGACCTAGGACTATAATTCCGCGGAATAATAGTCCAGAGGGACTAATTTTCCTACGGACTTCCATTCCTGTCACACCGGCATGATTGATATGTGTATGGCGCGGGCAATAGTTTATATATACCCCCTAACACACAAACTACAACCTTGGTTGGGTTATCCAATACACAAATCGTTTTGTGTCAACCACAGCTGTACTATATACGAGTACTGACCTGTTTATAATTTGCCGACCAACATGTAACTTGCCACTATGGCACCCTTTATTGCGATAATACCGTGCTCTAGTGTCATACTAATTAGGTCAGTAGTCAAGAATGTCCTAGTCACAGTTGAGGGACACATCCTCGATCAATAACATTGACAATACTATTGTCAATATAGGACATTAACAATAATATTGAACGTGAGTGGGCAATATTGAATAATTGATCAATATATTGACGAAATCAGAGAGCACAGATATTTATTGACAAATTGTCAATATTATTGAAGGTGTTTTCGGCGCTTCAGTAATATTGCGCAATATTTCATTTCTGTTCTAGTCAGAGTACCTTTAACATGGCGAAAAATAACAAGGAAGATGAACGAAAGTTCATTTTGGAATGTATTGAAGTGTATAGATCCCTGGTTTGCTCGCAGTTAATTAAGAAGCATGGCATGGCCAAACGTTTCTTTCCTTAAAAAACATCTTTTGGACCAATACTTCCTGCGCTTGTCCAGTACTAGTACTAGACTTAAACCCTTGAACCCCAAACCACAAGCTACGTCATAATGTCATTAAGTGGGATGGCTTCAAGGTAAATGTGCAGTGTAGACCAATCAATATTTTCAACGTGCAGCCCTAAGGCTGCACGTTGAAAATATTAATTGGTCTACCCCAAATAATGAATATGGACTCTTCCTACTGATGTCATTTAACTGATATGGAAGATACCATCAGGGTTCAAAGGGTTAAAACTAGCACAGGATCCATCCTCATAGAATGGATGTGGAAGTACGAATGAATCAAAATATTGCGTTAAATTATTGCGCGATTGGTGGCAAAAAAATATAATCAGTTTTATTGAGTCAGTATTATTTAGTTGAACCACAGTGGAGCGTGTTATCCGAGCATGAGCAGCCTGTACTGTTGACAAATCCACGACACAATAAAATCGCTAATAACCACAGTATTTTTCTTTTCGTGACGAAGTATGGCTCTTCAGACACTGATATAATATTGGTTAAATACCGAAACTTTCATCTCAAGGTCTGTCCTCCACAAACCTTGACATCAAAGTTTCAAATCCCCATGTGCACGTTAGAAAGAATACAGGAATGAGCTTAGCTCCGTCATTTCACTCCGTCTGTCCGCTTATGATCTGAATGATATGCCCTTTCAGAGTTGAGGTGCTGTATGGGAGATGAAAATTTACTTTACGGTTGAGTGGCGGGTTGTTCCCTATGTTGTAAATGATTTAAATAAAACACATTATTTGTGATATGTGAGCTGTCCATCCGTTTTCATGAAAAAATTTGTTTTGCAATTTGAGTTCCAACGTTTTTTTAAACACGACGGCATCGGGAATGACGTGCGCTTGTTTTGGGGCTAGATTTTCTATTACTTATATAGCGCCCTAATCCCGTCTCACTGCAGAGCACCAGATTTGGGCTTGGACTCGGTCGAGGTATGTAAGCACCCACGGTGCAACTCCGTGGGTTATATATCTTTTTTATACTCATTTTGTTAGACAAGCCCATAAGCCCTTTTCCTTCCCTCGGGTCATTTAAAGTGCTCTAACTGCTTTACTGCTTATACTATAACATACATTAAATTAATAAATTTAATTCGATCAGCTCTGCCAGTACACAATCATCGATGATAATCATACTCATTCTATACTAAGTCAAAAAAGAAAGTATAATAAACTTTGAGGAACAATTGTTTTTAGCATTATCGACTTTAATTCTAAACAAATTATTGTAAATTCATATTTCGAGTCTAGCTGTATGAATTTGCATAATTTCATGTTCTTGCTGTTGTCAGCGTCACGTCGGGACGTCGCAATTCAGACATGGGGTGAAATGAACAGTTCACACATGCAGTCAATAGCGTGTATATCCACCGTTTGTCTCTTGGATGGCAAGACATTGACGGCGCATAGACGTGATAAGTATCTGGATGACACCCTGTGGGATTGCGTTCCACTCCTGCCTTAGAACATTACGTAAATCGCACAAGAAGTTCGATGCTCTGCTCCTCAAGAAAGTCACGACAGATACGCGCCACGTGACATCGGGCATTGTCTTGCTGGCATGACTGCAATCCGAGGATAGCGTTGAACAACGGGACAGCAACAGCGTTAAGAATTTCGTCCCTATATCGCTGTCCATTCAGATTACCATCGATGAAGATCAACTGCTACCACTACACTACCCCACCGAAACGGTAGCATTCCCGTACGCAAGCATCAGAAAACCGTTCTCCTCGTCGGCGATACACTATTGCCCTACCATCAGCGCACCGTAGACAAAATCATGATTCATCACTAAAAAGAACTGTGCTCCAACGCTGCGGAGTCCAGTGAACACGTTGACGTACCCATTCCATTCTGGCGGTACGATGACGTTGGGTAAGGATTGGTCCTGGTATGGACGCCTACTTCAGATGCCGTGTTCAGCGAGTCTGTTGCTGACAGTTTGTGCACTAATTCTATCGCTAGTTCTACCAGGAGTAATTGCTGCTGTCCTTGTCGCCGGAAGGAAGCGATCCTGCAAGTAAGACGTCCTGATGTGTCAGTCTTGTGCAGGGGTCGTAACTCTTGGTCGACCTGAACGCGGTTGGTCAGCAGTAGATCCAGTGGTTCTATACCTTCCAATGAGACGGTAAATAGTGGCCACAGTGACTCCGAACTCAGCAGCGAGCTCATCGGGAGGTACCCCAGCCTCATGCATACCAATGACACGCAACCTCTGATTTTCGGTTAACCGTGGCATTTTTTAAAATGTCGGAAGACAAAAACTAGCGTGTTTTCTCAACAACCCAGGCTCTCTAGCGCAACATAACACAAATAAAATCATCGGTCACCCATTCAATTTGACATTTTCGGGTAGCACGTGCTATTTTGAAATCCACAGGCAAAATTGTATACGGTTGGGTGGACAACAACATGTCATTAAACTCTTTGCACGACTTCTTGTCCACAAACATGCAACATTAGAACTATTATATTTCATCCTTTATGCTATTTTTTCACAATTGTTTCTATTATACTTTCGTTTTTGACTCAGTATATATAACGGCAGGATAGGTGGTATTCACTCAACATTTCTCAAGCATGTCCCCATATACATAGGAATCTCAAGCAAGCTCGACATAACGCAATGTAAGTTAAAACCAACTCCAACCTTAATATGCCACTATCATCAATCATCATACCATAGCGGGTAAAATCACTTTCGATGAGATTCAGGCAAGCGACGACTACAATCTCACAGCTAAATGCAAAAATGCCATCGACATAAACGATAACAGTGTCACTGATGCACCATAGAACCCATATGGCCAACCATGCTCATGTTATAGCCCTGATCAATTCAAACTTGCTTCATCGAAAAATTCATCTCTCTCGCTATTCATTATTAACTGCAGGAGTCTGAATGCGAATTGGGATTCTCTAGTAAATCTACCACATGACTTACATAATGGAGAAAATGATTTTGATGTAATTGGACTATCAGAAGTTTTTACAGTCCACGAATATTTACATTATAGCTTTGCTTCAATGGGTATCACCTACTCCAATTGAAAATACGACCCAGTAACGATGGTGGGAGGGGCGGGTCTTTTCATCAGAGAAAACATTCCATTTCGAATTGATTCTGATCTTACGGTGTTTATTCCCCATGTATTCGAATCGCTATTTGAAGAAATCTACCCCAATGAAAAAAGTCAACAATTATTGGCATTATATACAGCCTCAACACCGCGCCCAAGGCTAATCTTGACAGTTTTATTTCTACCTTAAATGGCATTTTCGTAGGCATAAACAGCAGAAGAGCTCATATAATGGGCGTCTTTAACATCGATCTCTTAACATTCTCTGACCATATCAAAACAACCGATTATATTGATATGGTTTTCAGTCACGGATATATTTCTTTAAACACAAAACCATCACGTGAGTAGTTGGGGGTGCCACTATAGACCCAAGCATTTTTAACACGGCGTTTTCCATAGGCCCCATAGGGTTAGTGTTAAATTGTGTAACTTATAGACCCAAGATTTTTAACACTGAATTTCGCATAGACTCCATAGGGTTAGTGTTAAATTGTGAAACTTATAGACCCAAGAACTTATAGGGACAAACCTGAATGCGCTGGTGGCACAGCGCATTCAGGTTTGTCCCTATAAGTTCTTGGGTCTATAAGTTTCACAATTTAACACTAACCCTATGGAGTCTATGCGAAATTCAGTGTTAAAAATCTTGGGTCTATAAGTTACACAATTTAACACTAACCCTCTGGGGCCTATGGAAAACGCCGTGTTAAAAATGCTTGGGTCTATAGTGGCCCCGCATCATGCTTTATGACCAGATCCTATAGTACATTTTTGCTTATACGTTTTTTACTGGAGGATAAGGGAGCTGTTTTTTGTCTTTTTTGTATAACAAAGACTTGGTTGTGTACATGAGAAGATATCTCTTTCTAATATTGTGGGTAGCCCTTAGAAGGGCTGCCACGAAGGCACATTTTGAAATCACACTCATTTGTGAGAGTAACAAATTATTGATAGGTTGGAATGACAAACAGAGATAATAAGAATTAGGATAAATGAGTTTATAGTTGTATCCTTATTTTTTGTCTAGCTAAAATTCAATAACTTGTATCCAGATTTTTTAGGAATCCTCATGAGATTTCACTTAAATCTGGATACAGGTTATTGGATTTAACCTCACATTTTTTATACCGTCGTTCTGGTTGCCAATTAAGATCAGGATACAAGTCAACTTTCTTCACCCGGTATTTCTCCAGTTCATAACCGCGGGCAGCTAAGAACTGTCTTATCCCTGCCTTTTGCTCCAACTCATCAATAAGCTGCTTCCCCCACTGTCGAGTGTATTTCTGAGGTCCGCCACTTCTCCTCATATGGCCGAAAATATCTTCAGCTAATTGGCGTCTCCGTGCTTTCTCTCTCTCTACTCTGATAGCTTCTTCTTCTAATCGGCAGTTCCAATCAGCGTCAGACATTTCTCCGGACCTCCACATTCTGTATTCATTCATCTGTAGCGAGTACTTCATGTTGTCTCAAAATGAATTGTTTGGAATGCGTGTTCGATTTTATAGACAATTGCGAGGATCGAAAATGCACTGAAGAACGCTCACGCGACAATTTTATCGAGTGCGGGAAATAATTGTTGACGTCGGACGGCTGTGATAGTAAACGTCTGTTATCAACAATTTTTTCCCGCGAAAATTGTTGACGTCGGACGGCTGTGATAGTAAACGTCTCTTATCAACCATTTTTTCCCGCGAAAATTGTTGACGTCGGACGGCTGTGATAGTAAACGTCTGTTATCAACAATTATTTCCCGCACTCGATAAAATTGTCGCGCGAGCGTTCTTCAGTGCATTTTCGATCCTCGCATTGTCTATAAAAACACTGCTGGAATATCATAACGTCATTTTTCTTATCATCAGTCATGAGAATTGAGCTCTCCATCGAGGTAAAGATTCCATCACTAGAAGGTGAATGTGGGACACGAGAAGTGAAGAAAGAGAGAGAGGAATGCAATACTATTCCACCACAAGAAGTGAAGATGGAGAGAGAGGAGCGTAATACTATTCCAAGGAGTAATCTGCGAAGATTGGCAAGAAAAGCTGGGGTGAATAATATCTCACCATTGTCACTTGATGAAGCTGAAGCAGCCTTACACTGTTTTGTTCGAAAACTGATAAGAGATACCTATCATTATACAACAATTAGGAGAAGAGGATCACAACATCTCGTTAATCAAAATGATGTCAAGAGAGCCGCAAAGAGAAATGGAATAAAGTTGGTGAACTAAACATTTTGTGTTTAGTAAAAACGGCCCTTATAAGGGCCACCATATTCTTAAAAAGAGATATCACGTTTGCACACTTTAGTGGCACATTTCAGTGCTCAATTCAAAAAGAGGTTAACCTCATAGCTCCCACGCTAGATTTCCCTGTCATGGCATATTTTTATGTTTGCAAATTAATTTTGCTTTCTACCTAAATGTTTTTGTGTGTAAACATTTAGGTAAAAACAAAAATAATTTGCAAACATAAAAATATTTTTTTTCTGTTTTGGAAATTATTTTTCTGTCTTGCAAGTTTTTTATTTTATAAGACAAATATTTTTTGTGTTTGTAAATTAATGTTATGAAAAACTTTTTTCATAACATTAATTTATAAACACAAAAAATATTTTTTTCTGTTTGCAAATTATTTTTCTGTCTTGCAAGTTTTTTATTTAAAAAGAAAAATATTTTTTGTGTTTGTAAATTAATGTTATGAAAAAGTTTTTTCATAACATTAATTTACAAACACAAAAATATTTTCTGTGTTTGTAAATTAATGTTATGAAAAAGTATTTTTCATAACATTAATTTACAAACACAAAAATACTTTTTTCTGTTTGCAAATTATTTTTCTGTCTTGCAAGTTTTTTATTTTATAAGAGAAATATTTTTTGTGTTTGCAAGATGAATGTTATGAAAAAAAAACTTTTTCATAACATTCATTTACGAACACAAAAATATTTTTTGTGCTTGCAAAATAATGTTATGAAAAATGTTTTTTATTTTTGTAAATAAAAATCTTGAGTTGGAAAAAATTTTCCCCTGTTTAAATAACAACAAAATAATATTACCTTTTTTCAAATCCGAAAATTTTATTCCATGAATATTTACAGATTTGTAAATGTCTTTTATGAAAATGTCACTTTCAAAAACTGTTTTCAATGTTTCTTGGCAAGTTTTCCTATTTTAGAATTATTGTCTTTAGCTTTTCGTTTTCTTGTAACTTTCTTTGGTGGTTCCTCTTTCTCTGGAAATAATACTTCTAACTCATCATCTATTTCCATTTTTGTTTCTTTGGGTATATCCATATTATATAATAATGTATCATCATTATCATCAAACTCTGGTAACACAGGTTCTGCTAAGTCAACTTTCTTATTTGTACAGTTTATATGGGGAGATGGTGGTAATGGTAGCGTGCTCATCCCCTGTAAAGTGTGGTTGTCAATGTCTTTTTCATCAAGTTGTAAGTTGAAACCTGTAATCGGTAATCTATCTTCTGTATGCTTTATGTATTCTGACCATGGATAAACTTTTACCGGTCCCCGTTGATCAACAGCTGGTGAACCCCATCTTGGTTGAAACACAGAGTTATTCGATAGCTTTTTCAATCTGCATTCATTTATCCAATGTCCTCTCTGATTGCAATAAAAACATGGACCTTTGTCTGAACATGTATTCGCCCAATGTCCTTTCTGATGACAAATGGAACAAATCATCTCTTTAGGTGTTGATATCAATTTATAAAGTTCATTCACAAGTCTTCTAACTTCTCCCCATTTAGATGGTTTATAGTAAATACTTTTAGCATCACTTGCTTTTTCTAATCTTGGATCTGTAACTCTATCCATCTTTAACTTTTGGAGCGTTTCAAAAATATGTCTTGTCTTCTTGAAGTCAAAAGCAAGTGTGAAACATCTTAAGATTCTTCCTCCTTTTATACTTTTTTAATGTACATTTAATTGTACATTTAAATGTTCAATAACGTGCATTTACACACAATTGTTTAAATATACATTCATTTGGTTACAAACAGTTATGCTATCTCTTACACTCAATAATCTCTGGATACTATATTGCTGTTGTTAAATGTGTTTTAGTGAATTTAATATTGACTGAAAGATACACTAACAAATAAAATATTTACCATAGGAATATTTCCCATAGAGTGAATGGATTACATTTTATAACTTTTCAAATGTGTATAAGAAACATTTATTAACAGTATAATTCAGTGGGTATTAAATGTACATTTAAATGCACAATTAAATATACATTAAAGGAAAGTATAAAAAGTGGGGAAATCTTAGGTTGATTCACACTTGGTTTTTGACTTCAAGAAGACAAGGCATATTTTCAAAAGCTAGAAGACGATAGAAGAAAAAGATGAAGAGAGCCATTGACGAATCCAGTGAGACAGAGAGTGAAGTAGATTACAAGAAGCAGAGAGTAGAATCAGCAAGAGACTTATACACCATCCACCCACTCCTACAAAAAACATCAAGAAAATTCCATTCCAAATCACATGTATGCAGAATAACCTTTAAACAATTTAATCAAAAGAATCCATTTGACACCCTTGGAAAAGTCTTTGACAGTTTGGTAGACGATATTAAAGAAGAATGTGGAGTAGAAGACAACGATCCAATGAGAATATCAGTTGACCACCCAGGATTAGAAATAGGTATATTTATCCCATTTACTAAGGCTTCAGGTATCACTGGTAACACCATATTAGATGAAATAGAAAAAGTTGTACAATCAAATGATAACTTTACTATCCATGATGGGCAATTATCTTTCAAAATAACTCACACTTCTCTACCACAAGGGACTGGGCAACATGCACCAATTGCATTTTCGTCTGTTGATAAAATGGTTGGAAACAAGAAAAGTATTATTGAAATTGAAAATGTTAATGATTCATTGTGTCTCGCACGGGCCATTGTAGTGGGAAAGTGTTATGCTGATATAGATAATTCAGAACTTTTGCAAAAGAAATGGAAAAATATTAAACGTTCTGATAGACCGACACAAGAGTTGGAAGCTAAGGCATTGATGGACAAAGCAGGTCTTGATTATAATATTCCTTGTGGATATGAAGAATGTTATAAAATACAAGACTTGCTTTACCCAGAGTATGTCATCAAAATTCATCCACAGTATGCAAAAAGTGAATTTTTATTCAAACCTCCAGTTACCACCACTGGTAGTAAAGTTATTCATATTTACCACCATGACCAGCATTTTGATACTATCACATCAATTAAAGGTTTTTTAGGATGCCACTACTATTGTGAACTTTGCAGTAAAGGGATTAATAACAGAGAACGGCACATGTGCCCTTTTGGTTGTGTTTGCTATGCTCCAACAAAATGTATTCCCGAACATCCCATCACCTGTTATAGTTGTAATAGACAATTTAGAAGTTTATCATGCTATAATAACCATATCACTACAAAGGGGAAAGAAGAAAAAATAATTTGTCAATTAGTTCAAAAATGTAAACAGTGCAATTCATTAATATAGCCAACAAAAGGAAAACACATCTGTGAAGGATTCAAAAAATGCAAATATTGTCAACAAGTAGTTAATTCTGATCACCAATGTTTCATTCCAAAATACACTTCACCCGAGGATGGAAAATTACCAAACATTCCATTTGTATTTTTTGATTTTGAAACCACACAAGACTCAGGAGTTCATATCCCAAATTTCTGTGTTGCTCATCGTGCATGTGGGGAATGTATTTGCAAACCTATAGATCAAGAATGTATTTCCTGTGACAAATTTGGATATCGGCAATCAATTTTTAAAGGGGAATCTACTTTATCAGATTTTTGTGATTGGCTTTTCAGTAAGGAACATAAAGGGACAACAGCTATTGCTCACAATTTAAGAGGTTTTGATGGACAGTTTATTTTAAGGCACCTCATTGAAACTGGTACAACAACTCCTGATGTAATTATGAATGGGAACAAAATTCTTTCACTTAAAGCTTGTGGTATTAGACTTATAGATTCTTTAAATTTTCTTTCAATGAGATTGGCACAATTTCCTAAAACATTTGGCTTGACAGAATTAGCAAAAGGTTATTTCCCCCATTTGGCAAACACACAAGCTTATCAAAATTATGTTGGCCCTTATTTAGATTCAACATTGTATATGCCAGATTCAATGTCTCCAGCAGACAGGGAAGATTTTATCAAGTGGTACAACAAAAAATTTACTAGTAATGCCAGATTTGATTTTCAAAAAGAAATGGAATTATACTGTAAATCAGATGTAGATATCTTGCATAGGGGGTGTGGGGAATTCAGACAAAAATTTATAGATAGTGATGGCATAGACCCCTTGAGAGAAGCATTTACCTTAGCCGATGCATGTACAAAAGCTTGGAGAAAAAATTCACTTCCAGATAACAAAATGGCAATCATTTCAGACATAGGTTACCCTGCTAAAGTCAAATACTCCATTAAAGCCATTAGATTTTTACAGACACTTGCACAGGAAGAAAACATACATATTCAACATGCACTCAATGGTGGGGAAGTTAAAATAGGGGGGTATTATGTTGATGGGTTTCACAAAGATACAAATACAATCTTTGAATTTTATGGATGTATGTGGCATGGGTGCATGACATGTTACAAAGACAATACACATGAGAAAAATCCAATCAATTTGCTAAGTTACCAAACTCTATACAACAATACACAGGAACGCATACACCATTTAGAATCATTAGGGTATAACATGAGAATAACATGGGAACACGAACTTGATCATTTTTGCGAATCAAATCCTGAAGTAAAATCAACAATAAATTCATTTTTTCCAAACATGGATCCTATTAAACCACGTGAAGCATTATTTGGGGGGAGAACAAATGCCATTAAATTACATCATAAAATAGACCAAAATACAGACAATGAAATAAAATACATAGACATCTGTTCACTCTATCCTTATGTCAATAAACACAGAGATATCCAGTAGGTTCACCCAGATATACTCACAAAGGAAAACATAAACATGAATAATATAAGACAGTACAGGGGACTTATCAAATGTAAAGTTTTACCACCACAATCTCTACATATGCCAGTATTACCAATTCATTGCAACAAGAAAATGGTTTTTACACTTTGCAATACATGTGCAGAACAAGAATTAGACAAATGTGAACACACACCAGATCAGCGTAGTATTACAGGTACATGGACATCTGTTGAACTTTTTAAAGCATTGGGGATAGGGTACACATTACTTGACACTTATCAGATTTGGCATTGGGAAGAATGGTCTTCAGAAATTTACAAACATTATGTGAACAAATATTTAAAAATGAAACAAAAAGCTAGTGGATATCCAGATTGGGTGAAAACAGAAACAGACAAAGAAACATTTAAGAAAGACTATGCTCAAATTGAAAACATACATTTGGAAAATATTGAAAAAAATCCAGGACAAAGATCATTTGCTAAAACCATGTTAAACTGTTTATGGGGGAAAAGTGCACAAAACAATTTAAAAACAAAAACAGAATACATACAAGACCCATCAAAATATTTTGACCTGATACAAGATAAAGACATCATTATTAAAAATGTTGAATTGTTTGATCATGATAAATGTATTTTAGTCAATTACACAAAGTCTACAGATGTTTATGAACCTCACAAATCAGCTAATGTTGCAGTTGCATCTTTTGTCACAGCTTATGCATGAATGGAATTATATAAAGTAATAGGACGTTTGGGTAGATGAGTATTATATTTTGACACAGACAGTTGTATCTACATTCATAACCCCTCACTTTGGAATCCGCAAGTTGTAAACAGTAGGTTAGGTCAATGGACAGATGAACATCCAGATGTAAAAATTATTGAATATGTAGGTTTAGGTCCAAAAAATTATGGTTACAAATACATTAAAGATGGTCAAATACACACTTCATGTAAAGTCAAAGGAATAACATTAGATTACAATACATCACAGAAAGTCAATTTTGAATCCATGGTGGAATGTGTACAAGACAGACACAATTACAAAATGAACATTGAATACACACATAGAATTAAACGCAACAAGAACAGACAAGTCACAAGTGAAAAACAAACCAAAACATTCAGATCTGTGTACACAAAACGTTTTGTAGTGGATAAATATGACACAAGACCTTATGGGTTTAAGGTATAAAAGCACCCTTCAGATTTCTCATTTCCACTTTGAACACTGAACAGGCAAGATGTCTCTACCACTCAATCCTACTTATCCAATATACTTGTCAGAGTTAAGAAGACTTTCGAGTTTTAGTATGACTACAAATCCTATTTTAAAATCCAAGAAAGAAGAATTAGCTAAAGCTGGATTTTTCTATGTGGGAGATGGTAAAGTAAAATGTTTTGTATGTGGGCAAGGTTTAATGAATTGGGAAGAAAAAGATATTCCTTTGCAAGAACATG
The DNA here is from genome assembly GCA_031216915.1 of Pictodentalium vernedei. Taxonomy (NCBI): domain Eukaryota; kingdom Metazoa; phylum Mollusca; class Scaphopoda; order Dentaliida; family Dentaliidae; genus Pictodentalium; species Pictodentalium vernedei. Next base: position 127,048,049 of record CM062296.1, on the reverse strand, counting down.
TTAAGTGGTCTCCAAATTGTTCTTATATTCAACTGATAAGAAATTGTCAATTATACAATCCACCAACAAGTATGCAAACACCCCCAGATAAAATATTATCAGTGATGTATTATGGATTCACTTTAAATCAAATATTTTCAACAATGAAAAAATATGACAAGTGTTTAGATGATTTTCCAGATTCTAAGTCTTTATTTGCACTCATGGTGCTAAATGATCAAAGTACATCATTTAGTACCATAATTGCAAGACAAGCTGCAGGACAATTCAAAACTAAGTTAGATAAAATGTTTTCAGATAATGCAGGAAATGATTTTCCTGACCGTCCTGATGTACAAAGTGCATACTGTAATATAGTACCTGATGCACAAAATACATCAGAAGAGACAAAAGAAACATCACTTTGATTTCAACCATGGAACCAGTAAGACGTATCTTAGACAACAAGATTACACGTAAGGCATTATTATATGCATTTCAATTGATCACTCCTGGTTATCTAACAATAACAAAAGAGTTTATTCATAATAAATTGGGAAAAGATGAAATGTATGGGGAATTTTGTAATGCATTACAAATCATGAATGCTTTTTACAAAGATAATATAGAAAATATTTGGACAAGAGTTGTGTGGGGTAATATAATTTATGATAAGGAAATCATTAATTACTTGTATAGACAATGTGTACCACAAATAGATAGAAGAATAGATTCTTCAGAAACTGTATTTGAGTTAAAAGCACCCTTAAAACGAATACCTACTAAAAGACATGAAGAAGGTATGGAATCAGAAAGTATATAAGTGAATGATTTGACAACTCTTATTCACACAAATACAATTATGGCATCGAGTGAATGTTTATTGTTTCAACACCCTTGTAATATCTTTATTTCGGGGCCTAGTGGTTCAGGAAAAACAGAATTTGTCAAAAGCTTATTGATATGAAACATGACTTTTTTCAAATTCCCCCACAAAAAATCATTTGGTGTTATAAAGAATGGCAAAATACATATACTTTACTTAAAGAAAGTGAAGATATTAAATTCATAGAAGGTATCCCTGATGATGAATATGAAATTGTCAGTGATGTCACTATTCCCCATCTTGTAGTTTTTGATGATATGTTAGGAGATAAAGATGAAGAAAAAATTAAATTATGGTTCACACGAAAAGGACATCATAGAAATGCAAGTGTCATTTACATTACACAAAATATGTTTCAACAATCTAAATCTAGTCGTACCATAAGTTTAAATGCACATTATATGATTTTATTTCAAAATACCAGAGATAAAGGACAAATTAAAGTATTGGCAAATCAAGTTCAATTACCACATTTAAATGCATGTTATCAAGATGCAACAAGTATTGATCATGGTTATTTATTAATTGATTTTCATCCTAGAACTCCTGAGTCTTTGAGATTAAGAACTGATATTTTTCATCCTTGGGTAACACAAAATGAACGTGGTCCCATCATTTATACAAAACTATAAATTCCCCATGTTCTAATGAGTTGATGTTAGTTAGTCAAAGTTTGTCAACGACTACACATCATCATGGTATCATTCATACAATCTTTGGAACAACTTGGTCAAGAAACAAGTCCATTTGCAAGACAAAAATTACTTAAGAAAGGTTTTAAGAAAATTTTAAAATGGTTTACATTAGCAAGTAGAATCATACTTAATAAGAAAATTAAATTGCCAAAACAAACTTTAACCTATATGGATAAACATAAACAAGATCTTGAACAACTTGCAAATCCCAGAGTTGATCTTGCAACAAAACGAAACATTATTTTAAAACCAGGAGGTGGTGGATTTTTTGGTGGTGTTATCAGTCATAATTTAATTCGATGGGATGGTCATAAGACAAGTAGATCATTCTATTCACCATTCAAAAAAACAAAGAGTAAGAAACAAAAGTCACCTAAAAGGAAACGAAAATCCCCTAAGAAAAGATCAAATAATTCATCAAGCTCTAGAGAGATAAAAAATCAACGAAAGGTAGGACCTAAATATATGTACACAAATTTTGAAATTGCACCTCATAGATCTCCATCTACAAAAACAAAAGCATTACTTGTGAAAAATCTTCAAAGACAAAGAAAAGTATCACCACTTAAGTTAACACGTGTAGTGTCAATAACAAAAGATGGTGTTAAAAATCATGAACCAATGTATTCTCTACAAAATACACAACATGTACCATTAAAAGAAAAGATTCCCACAATGGCACGTTTTACAGCTTTAAATACACCTAAACCTGTTAAAGGGATAAGGTCTTACTTTAAGTGAAATAAATAAGTTTGCACATGTATAAATAGCATTACATTTTTATATTTGTTTCATTTAATCATTAGATTCTATAAGAGCAAGATGGTGAGACAAAATAAGAAACAAAAAATTCCTTTAGTTAAAAAATATGGTGGTATGTTAATAGGTTTAAGTCAAACTCCTCCAGCATTTCAAAAACAAATTATGAAAAATGCACCTAAAGAATTAATTAATTGTGTGTCAGAATGCTGTCATAATCTTTTAAAAGGCAACATACATCTAACACAAAGTCAGAAACAAAAATTACATCCAAAGCGTCAATAACTACGAGCACTCGCTAGTAAATCAATAACTCTTAAAAAGAAAAAACAAATTTTAAATCAAAAAGGTGGTTTTTTACCATTACTTGGTTTACTTGGACCTCCTATAGGAGTTGCAACAAATCTTGCAAATAAATTAGTCAGTAAAATATGAAAAAGATGGCTATTGTACCTTATCAAATGTTAGAAGATATGCAACATTTTAGAAATGAAAAAGCTCAAAGACCAAGATTACCACCTAACCCACAAGTTACAAATACTGCACAACTTCAAAATGATTTATCATCTGTGTTAGGAAATTCAGAGTTGTCCGAAAGTGAGAAAGAACAAAAGTATGGGGAAACTTTACAAAAATTTCAATTGTCACATAAGAAGGCATTACAACCAACATTGGTTCCATTGCCTGAGTCAGGAGAAAAATCATTATTTTTACGAGATCGTATTATAGAAAGTGTCCCTGTTACAATGAGATGTAAAGCAACTTCATTATTATCTGCTTTATCATCTCATCCACACATGAGTTGGGATGATCAGGGTGTATTAAGTTACGATGGAGAAGTCATAAAAGGTTCAAATATCATAGATTTAGTGAATGATGTTCTTAGACACCGAAAAGGTTTTAAACCGAGTGGATGGGAAATGTTTAGTCGTGGATTAAAAGATATAAATATTCCTCAAGATTTTGTTGGTAATCGTGAACGTTGGTTATGGATGAATAGACAACCTATACCCAAACCCAGTAAATATCAAAGTTCTCCAGAAGATAGTTGGTCTGAAACTCCTCAATCACCCCCTCCAAAACGTAAAGTTCGTCGAGGTCATAGAGTGCAGTGGAGTGAAGACACATCAATGTCAGCACTAAAGCGTAAATTGACAAAATGTAGATTATCTGAAAAATGGGAGGCTTATTGAATGATTTATTAACTGAAATATATTACAATACAAAACATCCTGCTGGTTATGGTGGTATACAAAAATTGTACAAAGCAGCTCATAGTAAAGATAATTCCATCACAATTGATCAAGTGAAAAAATGGTTGAAAGGAGAAAGAACTTATACTTTACATAAACCCATCCGTAAAAAGTTTTCAAGACGAAAGACTATAGTGGGTGGTATTGATCACCAATGGCAGATTGATTTAGCAGACTTACAAAGTTTACAATCTTACAATGACCAATTTCGTTATTTAGTTTGTGTTATTGATGTATTTTCCAAATATGCATGGGTAATACCCATTCATAATAAATCAGGAGAGACCTTAACAAAATCTTTTCAGAGTATTTTGAAAACTTCTGGACATAAACCTTTATCATTACAATCTGATAAAGGTTCTGAATTTAAAAATAAAGATGTACAAAAATTTTTAAAGAAACAAAACATTCATTTCTTCACAACAGAAAATCCTGAAACCAAAGCTAGTATTGTTGAACGTTTTCAACGCACCTTGAAAACACGAATGTGGAAATATTTTACACACAAACATACATTAAGGTACATTGATGTGTTGGAAAATTTAGTTGATGGATATAATCATAGTTTTCATCGAAGTATTCAGAGAACTCCTGCTTCAGTATCATTAGAAAATGAAGTAGAAGTATCTCAACATTTGTATGGTAAAAAAAAATCTAAAAAGAAAAAAATACAATTTAAAGTTGGTGATATAGTACGTATTAATAAAACCAAACGTACATTTGAAAAGGGTATTTACCAAATTGGACAAAAGAATTATTTAAAATTACTCATGTAAAACATACAATACCACCCACTTATAAACTTGAAGATATGGGTGGTGAAAATATACAAGGGACATTTTATCCACAAGAAATTCAAAGTATAAAAGATGATAAAAAATATATAATTGAATCAGTTCTTAATAGACGGTCAAGACGTGTGGGAAAGAAAATTATTAAAGAACTTAAAGTACATTGGGAAGGTTATCCAAAGAAATTTGATAGTTGGATAGCAGAATCAGATTTGATATAAAAAGAATATGTCATCAAATGAAACCTCATTACCTAATGATACCACAAGTGTTGATGTACAAAGTCAACAAAGTCAACAATTTAAAATTTGTGGAAATCGTGTTGCAAAAAATCAAGTCACTTATTTCACACAGATTATTATCATTTATGGTATTATAATTACTGCCATTGCACATTTGAGTTTACAAAGCCCTGATAAAGAATTGTGGTTAGTGTTATTAAGTAGTTCATTAGGATATATTCTTCCAAGTCCAGGTTTAAAATATTTGAAACAACCACAAGATAAGAAAAATGAATTCATTTTATGTAACACTTCTGAGTGATAGTTCTATGGATATGTTTCCAAATAATAACCAATGTTGTTTTCAAACACAATTATCTAAACCTATTCATGTTGATAAAGAACATTGGGAAGTGGGATTAGTAGTGAAATTAAAACTTTTACTATTGGAAGTGGTCTTCGTTCAAAAATAGAAGACTATCTGTTTCATAAACAGATGCCAACACGAATTATTCTTGGTTTAGTTAGTAATAGAGATATAAATGGAGATATTGGCACTAATCCATTTAATTTTCAACATTTCGATTTGAATAAGTTGGAAATCACAATAGATGGACATTCCATTAAAGCACGTCCCTTTGAACCGAATTTTGAAGGTGGACTTTATCTAAATTCATATTTATCATTGTACGAAGCTATGGGCTATTTTGGACAAAATCAATCATTTAATTTATCTTTGCAGGATTATGCAAAAGGATATACCCTTTGGGGTATTGATTTGACACCTGATCAGAGTAGTAGTGGGCCCTTGGCTCACCCAATAAAGTCTGGCAATCTTAGGTTTGAACTTCAGTTTGCTCAAGCTCTTCCAGAGGTGATCAACGTTGTTGTCTATGCAGAATTTGATAGTGAGATAGAAATCAACAAATTCAGAGAAGTGATATTTGACTATTAAACAAGATGAGTCAGTGTGAACATTGCAAGATGTGTAAAGAAAAAATACAAACATTATTTCAAGAATGTGTAGTGATAGAACTGACAAAATCCATTCAACAGAAAATGAAAAATATCTGTGAAGAAGAAAATGGAACCAACACAACAACATTAATAGATATGAACATTGCAGAGTGTTTACAGAAAGTGTGTCCAGTGACTATACTATATAATCTACACAAGAGAGCAAGAAAAATAAACTTATTAGAATATTGTGCGCATATAGACTTTGAAATAGACTGCCAAAAAGACATTCAAAAGTGGGCAGATTTAGTGAAAAGAGACTGGTCATATTATACAGCATATCTTGATTAATGGCTCCGTGCCAGCCTTTTTCAAGGCTAAGAAGATGGAAACCATACAATTACAAACTATACTTGACAGTTCTCAAAGGTTATCATCGTTAAATGGAAAAGTGTGTTCAAAAGACTTGTTACCAAAACGAAAACCTAAACACACACAAGCATATATTGTGAACACAGATTCATCAAAAGAACCAGGAGAACATTGGATAGCAATATATTTTAAAGACAATCATTCTGCTATCTACTTTGATTCATATGGTTTACCACCAATAGATAGAGACATATACAATTTCATAGTGAAAAATACAGATTCCTGGACAATAAATACAATGAGACTACAAAGTGAATTTACTGTTGTGTGTGGAATGTACTGTATATTTGCTTTAGATCATCTTGCAAGAGGATATGATTTAGAGACAGTTCTTACTATCAAATTTGATCCAAGAAATTTCCAAGAGAATGATAGAGATGTTCGACGATGGTTTGAGCAAACTTATAGACATTATTTGAAATAACTGTAATAAATATCAGGTGTCAAAACAATCCCACAGAGGTAATTTTTTACATCTTTTAGTTTTTTAAGTTTTTTTATTAAAAGTCAATCATCTATTATATAATTTTCGCCAGACATTTGTGTAACAGAGAGCTAGGGTTTTTTAGTTATTTTTTATATTTGTTTCAAAATCAGATCACTTGAGTGATATCAATTTTTATCTGACTCCCAAGATTGTTTTCAAAAAACAATCTTGGGTATCAAATAAAAAAGCTAGCATAAAAAAGAATCTTGATGTAAATAGGTTTTCTCATGGATAGGCAAACTCAGATCTCGGTGTATATATGTTCAGAGTTCATTTCAATATAATGATTCAACTTTAAATACAGTTTTGTTTTTTGTTAAAACCTCTGTGATAGTTTTGTCGATTTTGTTAGGTTAGTCCTATAATCCCTTTTTTATCACCGTGTCCCTATTATTTCCCAACAGTAAAAAAGAGTTAAGAGTCACTTCTCTTTTTCACTGAGAGTATTAGGTTTTAATATTGTATGCATACTTATCAAAAACTTTTATAGTGTAACCTGATATACAGTTTATTCTGTAGAGAAAATTTTGATTGCTAAACATACAATGAATACTATTCTTACTATAGAAAAAACAACTATCACAGAGAGTTCGACCACAACGCGAATCACTAAGTTTTCTTTATTTTGTGCATGTGTTCTTGTGTTTTATTGTAAGCATAATTTCCTTATGCTCACAATAAAACACAAGAAGACACACAAAATTTCCCCATTTATAGAAGTTGTATACACAGGGTGGAGAGATGACAACCCAAAACCATATGGATAACCCCTAATATAAAATGATTTTAAATTAATATAGACATTGGGTCACACTCAAGGGAGGGAACTGTTTTTTGTCTTTTTATAACAAAGACTTGATTGTGTACATGAGAAGATCTCTTTCTAATAGTGTGGGTTGGCCCTGAAAAGGGCCGTTTTAAAACATCTTCAGTTCCGTAGAGAGCTATGTGGTAAAGCCATCTCTGCTTCGGTGAAGAATTCACCTTCCCACACGTCTATGGTTGTTGCTAGCATCTCTTCATCTGTAAAGCAATCTTGCTCCCATGCATAGCTTTTCCCTACAAGAGCTTCCTCCTGCAAATGTACGGGGAGATCAAACCAGTGTTTAGGTCGATTCTTGTACTGGATCTCCCCGAACGGACGTGTGGCGGCTTTGACGAAAGGGTGGTCTTCAATCTTCTTAAGTTGTTCTTCCACCGAAAGTATTGCCGACCACCACTTTCTCAAAGCCAAGGCAAATTCTTCATCGGCACTCTGTTTCTTGGTTCTCTCATAACTCTCTACGGAACTGTAATTGATCTTCGTTGGCTCCATGTCTTTTTCCTCTCTGTCAAAAAAGATGATTTTCTTTAGTCAGACGATGAAATGTATCCAAATCCTCAACTCACCTTCTTTTTATAGACAATGCGAGGATCGAAAATGCACTGAAGAACGCTCACGCGACAATTTTATCGAGTGCGGGAAACAATTGTTGATAAGAGACGTTTACTATCACAGCCGTCCGACGTCAACAATTTTCGCGGGGAAAAATTGTTGACGTCGGACGGCTGTGATAGTAAACGTCTCTTTTCAACAATTGTTTCCCGCACTCGATAAAATTGTCGCGTGAGCGTTCTTCAGTGCATTTTCGATCCTCGCATTGTCTATAAAATCTAAAACGCATTCCAGACAAATCATTTGATAAAAAGCAATCGCCTGTTCTGCATTCAATCATGGACGAATACAGTATATTAGCTGATTTTAACGATTTAATTCGTATTGACAACTCATTGATGGCACCGCAGAGAATACCAAACCAAAAGGATACCATACCAAGTGAGAGGGTGAATAATTCTTTTTCACAAGATGAAAAAAATGAAACATTATTATAGAAAATCCTGGAGACTCTACAAGACATGAAATCATCTCACCAAAAGATTGTTCTCTCAGCTGATAAGATTACAGTTCCTATAGAATTCAAAGTGTCGTCTCTTCCTTTAACAGTACCATATGAGTTGACAGAACCGATACCTCAACCTCTGAAAAAAAGGGGACGACAAGCACGAAAACAGTTAGTAACTACATCCACACAAACAGATAAAGTCATTCAGCAACCTATTCCAGACAATCAGAGTGAGGAAGAATCTGATGATATTGTTAAACCTAAAAAAACGAAATGGGTACGATTCGATGGTCATGGGCGATATATGAAAAATATTGCTAACTGTTGAGTGACTTACACTACATCAAATCAAAAACAGCCCTTTTCAGGGCTACCCACAATATTAGAAAGAGATATCTTCTCATGTACACAACCAAGTCTTTGTTATACAAAAAAGACAAAAAACAGCTCCCTTATCCTCCAGTAAAAAACTTATAAGCAAAAATGTACTATAGGATCTGGTCATAAAGCATTCAGGTTTGTCCCTATAAGTTCTTGGGTCTATAAGTTTCACAATTTAACACTAACCCTATGGAGTCTATGCGAAATTCAGTGTTAAAAATCTTGGGTCTATAAGTTACACAATTTAACACTAACCCTATGGGGCCTATGGAAAACGCCGTGTTAAAAATGCTTGGGTCTATAGTGGCACCCCCAACTACTCACGTGTTAGTGAATATTCGGCAACCCTTATAGACCACATTCATTCCAATAGTTACTCCCATTGTGGTAAATGTGGTGTCATAATTACTGACGTTTCAGACCATTTCGGAACTTTTTATATTGTGGAAGCAACAACGTTGATTCAAAAGGTATCCCCAAAACCCAAATGCTTATTTACGAAAAAAAAGTTTCTTCTTTCAAAAATAAATTACATGATACGAATTTTAGCTGAGTAATTTAATCTACATGTCTAAATGAATCTTTCAACATATTGTTAAATATGTTCATAGAAAATGTTGAAACTTCGTTTCCTGTAGAAAATAGCAATGTACCCAAAACGTATGTTAAAAAGCAGCCATGGATAGCAAACGGTTTCCCAAATCTTCTATAAACAAAAACAAATTACTTGTAAATAAACTAAAGCACCTAACAAAGAAGAACTACAAGCAATACTGCACAGTGTACATCGCAGTTAAGAAATCCACAAAAACCCAGTACTGCAGACATCTTGCAGGAAAATAAGTACAATTGAACAAAAAGTTGGCAGATCCTTTGTAGCGCCCTCGACAAATCTCTCTGCAAAGAACAACTGCCACCCGAATTCCTTTTTGATGGAAGAAAAAACTGAATCTGGCTCAATTGCCGATCATTTTAATAACTTCTTCCCAACAGTTGGACAAAAAATAAACGATAACATCCCTCCCACTAACACAGAATTCGACACTTATCTTCGGCATAACTCAAGCGAAAACTTCTTTATCACACCGACCACTAAAGAAATTATCGCCATTACAAATAATCTAAAATGAAAACAAAGCACGGACTGCTACAACAAAACTATTAATGATATTGCGGAACCTCTGACCCATATCTTCAACTTATCATTCACATGAGTTATCTTCCCAAATGAAATGAAAATGGCAGACCCATGTTCGTTAAATAACTACAGACCAATAAGTATATTGCCAGCGTTTAGACGACAGTCGATATCTTATACGAACATCAATATGGCTCCAGACCCAAACACCCATCCTTCCACCCAATGTTGCATTTTCTGCATGAAGTAGCCGACAATAATGATCTGTCTCCAAATCACCGCACTGTCGCACTTTTTAAACTTCTCAAAGGCCTTTGAAACCATTATTTATTTATTGTTTATTTATTGGGGTTCAAGGTCACATACTTTTGCACAATGGCTAATCATGACCGTGACAGTTTTACGGGTGGAGGAAGCCGGAGTACCCGGAGAGAACCACCGAGCAACGACGAGCAACTATCAGCTCCTCAACATTCTAACTCTGTTCAAGCTCCGCTCAAGCAGGGTTACAGCGGTTGAAGACATGTGCACCATCGACGTGTAGTACGCCGTAGTACACGGTGTCATCGTGCCCCCATGTAGGCAACCGGAATAAAGTACCTTGCCCAAGGACACAACGCGGGTCGTCCCGGACGGGGATCGAACTCGGGACCTCTAGCATAGAAATCCAACAGTCTACCACTGAGTCACCGCGCTCCCTTTTGAAACCATTAATCACAGTATTCTTTTGAAAACAAAACTCGAAATATATGGTATGAGAGGTATAACTAACGACTGGTTTCGAAGTTATCTTCATGATCGTAGCCAATTCGCTCAACATAAAGATTCATCCTCAGATAATGAAGTACCTACTTGCGCAGTGCCTCAAGGATCGGTTTTAGAGCCCATACTTATCTTTATCTATATTAATGATATTAGATATTCAACCTCCACGAATGTTCTGTCATAAATCTGACGAAAATATTGACACGTTATTCAACACCCTAAATGTCGAAATCACAAAAGTAAGTGATGCAAGGCAAATAAGTTATTTCTAAATGCCCCAAAAATCAAGTACATAATCATTCACCCATCTCATACAAAGTATGTCCAAACCCAGCGTCGCCTTCTCCTTAACTCGGAATTAACCTATATATCAAATAGATCGGTCAGGAAGACAATAACATTCTCAGGAGTATGTTTTGATGAAAATATCAAATTCGATAGCCATGTTTCATATATAGCATCGAATATTTCCAGAGCGATATACACAATAAATAGGGAAAAACGAATTCTCCCCATCAAGCCCTTAAAACACTCTACTTGGCTTTGGTTCCGAGTCACTTGCTGTATGCAATTCATGTCTGGGGTCATGCAACATCCACAAAAAAGCTTTTTACATTACAAAAGATAGCTCTGCATGCAATAAATATATATATAACATTCCCACACGAACCCTTTATTCCTCAAAGATGAAATTCTCAAGTTTGATGGTCTTTACAGGCTACACACTTTACTGTTCATTCGTGATTGGCACACTGAGAACTTGCCGAAAAGCTTGGAAAATTTCCTCCAAATCCGGAATGCTAACCAAATAAAGTTGGCAATCAAATAGAAATATATTCGAACAAGCTTCTCTGCAAATTTACAAAGCACTCATTCCCTAAACTATGGAATGACCTAAGCAATGACAGTAAATTTGAACCGAATCGTTTTATATTCAAACGCTCCATAATGTTACATGCATTGAAAACTTATAATATACCCAGTCATGTTTCAATCCACAGTGTCCTGATTGTAACAATGGAGTCAGTGATCTCTTGCGCGACAAGGTCATTTATAACCACAACTCTGATAAACATAGTAAGATAAGAACACGGCGTTGACCGCCTTTAAGGCGTGACTAGATCTCTAATGCTTTTCTTGCCAGTATTTCCCCCAAACATTTCATAAAGTCTGTCGGTCTCTGTTATGTCTTGCATCTCTTGAGAGGCAATTGAAACTTGTTTACCACCTCTACTGCCACACCATCGCACTTCCAACTAGGAGATGGCAGGAAGACAGTCACTGGGCTATGCCTTCTCCTAACAATGTTTGTTACAACCTGTTACGCCCCTTGTTACATAGTATTGTTTTTGTAAAGAATCTAAATACATCAATATTTGCAACTACACTACATGTACGTGTACAGTACGTGGAGAGTGGTTTGTAACTAAATCACTCGTGGAGTGGAGTTATCACCCAAATTATCACTTTCAAATTTTGTATATATCGACTAAAAACACAAGCAATGTTTCAGCCAATGGACCTCCGGGTTAAACCCGGAGGTCCATTGGCTGAAATTTTGCTGGTGCTTGTTATGCTTTGCAACAAATTTGCAATTATTGCTTGGGTGGAGTCTCCACTCTGCGGGTGATTTAGTGATAATACACTCTCCAGGTGCTGTGCTGTGCTGTGCTGTGCTGCGCTGCGCTGCGCTGCGCTGCGCTGCGCTGCGCTGCGCTGCGTTGCGTTGCGTTGCGTTGCGTTGCGTTGCGTTGCGTTGCGTTGCGTTGTGTTGTGTTGTGTTGTGTTGTGTTGTGTTGAGTGATACTTGTGATTCTGAAAATGAAGACGAGTTTGAACATTGTAGAAAGTGAAGGTCTTGCTATTGAAGAGAGGAGTCCCCCGGAATCTGATCGAGAGCTACAGTAATTTGGTGGAAAATGTTATTGAGGAAGCAAGATTGTAAAAAAGTTCAGGCGTGGAAAGGTTGAAAAAATCTTACAAAGTTACGTTGGGGTAGTTTTTCTTCTATCTAGAAAACTTCCGTTCAAGTCGCAAACAGTGTCATGCGTCATGCGTGATTCCCGGTTTCGTGCTATAGATTTCCCGGGTATCGTGGCCGGCTTTCGGAACTGGGAACCCCGGCATTCCCGTTCTCGGGATTAAACCCCACCAGCGAGTATAATTTATGGACATCAGTTGGACCACATTCTATGCTTATGTTTCCGTAGTCTATTCCGGATTACATGGAATAGTGTGACATGCGCAGTGAAGATACAGAATAGTAATCGCGAAGAAACAGCAAATTGCACTTTAAATGTAAACCAGAATGGAATTTGAGGAAATGGCGCTAGCAATTTTTGTTGATGATGTTGTCAATGACAACATAGATGCTGTTTTTGCTCATCGCAGTGCCGCATCTGTGTAAAACAGCATAGCTCTCCTATCGATAGGTAGGTCAATATGACCAGATTAAAAAGAAACAAAAAATTTAAAAAGAAACGCTGGACAGAGCACTTGAGTTTTTTTTATTATTTCGACTCCCATTTGTTCAGGGGCGTAGCAGGATTCTATTATTTGGGGGGGGGGGGGGGTAGCCATTTCTAGCCATTTTTTGTGGGGGCGGGGGCATACCATGATATTTGTAATGTTGTTGGGTTTCGGGGGTCCTTGCCTAGTCCAAGCTAGCACCCTCCCGTCGTTACCCCTCCTCCCACTTCCCTTCATGGAAGTGGGAGGAGGGGGTAACCACCGGAAGCCCAGTTAGTACAAGGACCTGGGAAGAGGCGGGTGACGACCAGAGGGGCCTAGTTTGGATAAGGCCTTCTCCGAGAAAATTTAGTACTCCAAGATCGAATATGAGGCAATTGTAGCCTGTGTAGCCCTATATTGGAGAGCATTTGGGTCAATATTTTTTTATTTGGGGGGGGGCGGGCGGATGCTAAAGCTTTAGGTCGACCTGAGCCTCCAGCCCCCCCCCCCGCCCCCTGGCTACGTCACTGGTCCAGACGCCGGGAGATTGGGGACAGGTTCTCGCCATTGTGTCCATTCAACTCTGCTCGTTGACGTTATTTGAGCGAGAATTAAAAAAAAAATCAGTATTTGGTGTCCACTATTTGTTGGTTATGAGTATACTGAGAACCAGCAAAGCCTGTCTGTGCACTCTCACCGCAGAGTTCCCGTGAACAAGAAGGTCATGAACGCACCACCGCGTTGTTAAGGTTCAGTAACAATATCCGATCTCGCCATGGAGAAGGTGGGGGAGGCAAACCCACACAGCTTGGCTGGAGCGTTAAAACGGGGCGGAGTGTGGTCACACCCCTCAAATTTCTAACTGGTGGGGCGGGTGGAGAAAGATTTTCAGATCTTCAGTTTTCAGAATTTTTGCGTCTGTGGGATTTGAGTCTTGTAACCAAGTTGGTTGTACACCCCCCCCCCCCCCTCCCCCACCCAATTAACATTCATCCTCTTAGGATTTCACATCCAGATGTAATGTTCTGTCACAATAATCAGGGTTTCGGGTCAAGGGGAAATAAATGAGTCAGTTATGAGCGGTCAAGAGTGGTCGCTTCGCAAAAAAATGAATGTCAGGGTTAAAAAAAAAATCATTTATTCAATTTGGGAGTGGGTCAACGGCCCTGTTGTTTAATTGAATTAACTCCATAGTTCTTTCTCTTTATTTTCATCAATTATTTGTGGGTATGCTATGTTTAAATATTTTGCTGAATTCCATGTACCTAACATATTTGTTATTGCCTTGATCGCTCAAACGTTTTTGGAGAATACAACGAACAGGGAAATATTTTCCACTATTTGTTGATAATTGCGCATGTCAGGAATAAAAGGTAAACCATCTAAACCTGCTCGTCGCGAGGCGGTTTACTCAGAATGATTCGGAATGATATTCCAGAATGACGGTTTGCAAAGAAAACAACCCGATTGGTAATCCGAGTTGTCTGCGCATGCACGGAATAAACCATGTATTCTGGAATGGACTACGGAAACATGAGCTATGTTGACGTCGCTGAGGGGAGTGCCTGCAAAGGGGGCTTGATTATACCCACTCTGCCATGAGAGTACCTCCTTGTTTTTTCAGCCCAAGATTGATCACACTGTATATAATATGTTGAGGTTTCCTGATACAGCCATGTGTTGACACAGAAGATATACTGTTCCTAAATATGGGTGTAGAAAGGACATTTGACCATGTGGGCTTGTTACACATGACCGACCATCAGGGTTACATCGGTAGTAAGTTTGAAGAGTTCTTCAGTTAACTGTGGGCATGCTAGCTTTGAATAATCAATGATCGTCACATATTTATAATTGTTTATTGAGAATCATAATGAGTATATACATAGTTAGCAATTATTTTAAGAAATGATATATACAAAACAAGCGAAGAAAAGACGAGGTGTGAATGGTTTAACCCTTTACCTAACGTGAAAAGCAGACGACACTTGCAAAAAAAATTCTTGGATAACTAATTTTTTTCATTTTTTGTCTCAAAAACATAGATTATGACCCCTCGTTGGAACGAGCTCGACGAGCTCGTTCCAACGAGGGGTCATAACCTATGTTTTTGAGACAAAAAATGAAAAAAATAGTGAAAATTAATTGGCGATTTTTGAGAATAGCGCTGGCCGGTTTTGGCCGTTACGTTGGGTAAAGGGTTAAACTTCAACTTTTCGGTTCAAATATCAAAGACTGAAATTTATCATGAATCGTAATTAACCCTTTACCTAACATGAAAAGCAGACAACACTAGCAAAATTCTTGAATAACTAATTTTTTGTATTTTTTTGTCTCAAAAACATAGGTTATGACCCCTCGTTGGAACGAGCTTCAATGAGGGGTCATAACCTATGTTTTTGAGATGTTTTTTTTACGAGTGGGAGAAGCCGTAGTACCCGGAGAGAACCACAGAGCAACGACGAGCAGCTGCCAGATCCCCACCATCGTGACTGATCACTGCAGCACGGGCAGGGTTAAATTGGTTGAAGACATGCGCACCATCGACGTGCAGTACGCCTTAGTACACGGCGTCATCGTGCCCCCATGTGGACAATCGGGGTGAAGTGCCTTGCCCAAGGACACAACGCGGGAGTCCCAATCGATCGCTCAGACGGTCACCCATCCGAGGACTAACCGGGCTCGACTTCGAGACGAAGAGTTAAATAATAATTTAATGTTAGTTAAACAGCGCCAGTACTTAATTTTGTTATTTATGAAAGTGTGGAAAGCCCAAATTATTTGACTTGAAAGAGTGTTTTAGAAGTGGGGGAGGGTGGGGGAGGTGCTTTACTACCGCCACTGACCTCCATCCAATAAAATGAAAATGGCACACAATAAAAAGAGACCATATTGACAGTGTCTTCGCGGCAGGCAAGACGAAATCATTCATGGGCGGAGTAAATTATGTATTTCCATTCACAGAAGAGTCAGTGCAGAAAGAGGTACATACGATGGGGTGTCTAAAAGTTTTGAGCCTAACATAACTAAAGCTGGAATATCGGTACAAAACATATTTATTTTTCAACATAGTCCCCTTGTAATTCAATACACTTGTTCCACGTGGTCTGTCAGTCGTTGATCTCGCGTCTGTAGAAGTCCATATCTTGGTCCTGTAGACAAGCCTCCACAGCAGCAGTAAGTTCCTCATTATTTTGAAATCTTTGACCACGTGAGTGTTTTCTTCAAATTCGGAAAGAGATGGTAGTCACTTTGACCGCGTGACCCTTCTAATTAAACATAGCTTAAATTTCAAGACCATACCAGCGAATCACTTCGACGCCGAAGTGGTGGTCGCGAAAATACAGTGAAACAGTAACTGAATAAGTTTTTGAATTCCTCAAGGAAGACACAATCTCTGTAATTTAATTGTGGTTTCAGGGCTAAACACCTATGCTTTGCAATTCCAGGAAACCAACGGAGACGACCCTTTAAACATAATTGAAAAATATGCCCGCAACGTGCCTAACGACGACCCATCGATTACATATATAAGCAACAAACCCATTACCCCACTCAAATACACATGTATCCCCGATAACACCATTATCAGTAACTCTCTATAAACTAATAATAAGTAGTGTAAGTAAACCCTAGTCAACATTGAGTGGGATGTGTTGAGACAAAATGTACATACTAAACCTCAACAAAATGATACTCACAACCAGTGGCGGCGCCAGAAATTTTTTTGTGGGGGGGGGGGGGGGGGGGGGCAACTAGGGGGGCAGACTCCCATGAAGGGGGGCAAATACGTAAAGGATCATATCATTACTTTGTTATGAGGTAGTCCAAACTTGGACCCAAAGTCCGTAATATACTTTTTTGGTTTGGTACGTCCTGTGGACGTACCAAACCAAAAAATTATTTTACAGACTGTGGGTCCAAGTTTCGACTAAATGTAATGGTCCTCCTTTCAAAGAGAGAGAGAGATAAATAATTGAACAGTGCAAGGGAGATAATGCCCGTCTGTCATAATGCGAAATCCCTGAATTTTTTTAGATAAGGGATATGGATAGACATGCCTTTGGTGGCTCATAACTTAATTATAACTTATAAGTATCTGCATCCGAGTCTTTAAATCTCTACTGCCTGGATGTGTTCATCAGCTAGCCTGAGGCTTTGGGCTAAGTGTGTATGGAAAATTATTGGGAATAAAAAAAGAGAGGGGTGTGTGTGTGTGTGAGAGAGGGAGTGACTGAATGTGTTTGTGTGTGAGGGTGGGTGGATGGGAATGCATGCGAGATGGTTGGGGGGGGGGGGGGGGGGGGGGGCAACGGGGGGGGGGGGGGGGGGTGGGGGGGGTCAAATGCCCCCCCCCCCCCCCCCCCCCCCCCCCCCCCCCGTAGCGCCGCCACTGCTCACAACGCAGAAGAACCTGAAGCCGCACTGCGTGAATTTCAGCGACTGCCTCAATCAGGCACTCGGCGAAATCTACACAAAGAAAACATTCCACCCCTGTAAAACAGTATCCCAGCCAAAACGATAGAGATCATGAAACAAAAAAATTAGAAGGCCGTCAGAGCCTATGCCAGTCAACGCGGGCCAAATAAAAAAAAATCAAACTTAAAAACATCGGCAACTTCCTCCACCGCGAAGTCAAACAGGTAATTAAACAGTTTGAAAATAAGACGTCAGATACTGGAGATATCACATAAACGACTTCAGTGTACGAATCGTTCATTTTTGTATATACATAGAGAGTAATCGTTTGACGTCACCAGTCCAGTCAAGCGATTACTCTGTTTATTACTTTTCATTATTAACGATAATTATATTATTTAACCCTTTACCTGACGTAACGGCCAAAAATGGCCAGCGTTATTCTCAAAACTCGCCAATTAATTTTCATTATTTTTAATTTTTTGTCTCTAAAACGTAGGTTAAAACCCCTCATTGGAACGAGCTCTGCTTTTCATGTTCGGAACAGGGTTAAAAAAAAACAAAACAATGAAGTCCCCATTACATCCACGGCAAAGCGTCTTCGTTTGTGTGCACGGATACGTGACACAATTGTTGATTGCATAGTTCACTTGTGAAGTTATCGTTTACAATCAAACCCGGAAATCCCAGTAATCGCACTTTGGGAAGTAATAAATTTTCTTTTTCAGCCTCCTTTCAGCCTTTACATTTCAAAACCTTTCAAAAATATATCCACAATAAACACCAGACTCGACCGCCAAAACGCCGTTTGCAACCAAAACATGGTCTTGGCCGTGCTTCGTTGGAGGATTTCTGGAAATTCGTTTCGCGCTTTCAAAACCATCTAATTATGTTTGCCATTTTAGAAGAAAATTCCTTCCAAGCCAACTCTCCTCATCACCCAACCGTGGAACGGTGACCATTGTATCTCTCTGGATGAGACTGAGCAGTGTCAATTCCACACCCCCACCACGCTCCTTTTCAAACATGTCGCGTTGGGAAAACTTTTAATTCATTTAATTTATTGCACTCGAAGGTTTTCTTATGTTTGTCTGAAAGATTTGTCACACATTACATGAGAGTTCTGTTAAAACTAGAAGTCCTATCACGAACTGTGCGCTTATCTAGGCTGAATTGCGCGTAGGAATTGCGCGCAATTGCCATATCGAATGGCACCCAAAAGCATGGCAGGTTCTCCTTGTTACCCATAGCAAACGCAAGCAATGTTCCTGCCAATGGACCTCCGGGTTACCCGGAGGTCCATTGGCTGAAACTTTGCTTGTGCACAGGGTGTATGTGCAGAATTTGATAGCCTTACCATCGACATAACGCGTAGATTAATGCGCAAATCGACGTGCTATTTGTGCGCATTTCAGGACAGGACTTCTAGTTTTAACTGTAGAGTATCTCCAGTATGAGCTCTAAGATGTTTTGTTAAGCTTGATTTCACAAGGAACGATTTGTTACGAATATTGGATTCAAAAGGTTTCTCACCAGTCTGAATTCCAAAATGTTCTATGAGACTTGTAACCAGACTGAGAGATTTGTTAAATACATTGCATTCGAAATATTTTTAACCAACACGAACTGTTAACTGTACAGAACGATGCGATTTGAAAGGTCAAGGTTTGTTACATGTATTGCACTTAAATGCTTGATAAAGCTCCCAAGAAACCAGTCTAATTAGGTATGACATTCGAGTCTGTTATGGCCTGGGGCCAGTCAAACCCTCAGATAGACCATCAGTTAGGTTTAGATTCACTCGCCTAGAATATTCCAGTTTGTTGGAAAAGCGAACCCACAGTTCGCTTTTCCGTCCAAATGGTGTATTCCGGACGATTGAATCGTAGAAATTTCATAAGCATTCATTTTCTTCAAATCGAAGCCAGAAATGTTGTTCAATCGAGACTTGGTTTGGCGACATTTTGGTGACATTACAATCAGAAATGACGAACCACTACAGACGTACTTTTTATAATTCCGTCGAGTATTGTTTCGAAAATTATGTTAAAATCTTGATGTTTATAAGGAGAGCCAAATATCATTGATTGGGATGTCAAAAACTGCGACTGGAAAGAATATTTGTATATATTTTTGAGTAAAGCTGCAACACATTTCATCAACAGTTGTCGGCGGGCAAATTTCCACAGACTCGGGTAAAGGAACAGTTCATAACAGCGTCGAATTCCGAATAGAATGAACCCTTGGATCTCGTAAGACGGATTTTTCGGTCCAAGGAATAATTTAGTCCAATTTTTGTCCCTTTTGAAGAGGTGTATACAGGGGGGGGGGGGGGGGTGGGGGGTGGGGGGGGGGGCAATGATGATAAAATAATAACTGCAGTCTGCAGCCAGACGGCTGCAGATTGCAGTTATTATTTTATCCTCGCTGTATAATTATATTGGACTGACCCATCTCACTGCTTGTGTACACAAAGGGATACATTCCAAGAAACGATCGTTCAAATGGTTAAACTGGTGGCCCGACAACCTGGTGCTTACTGTCTGGTATGAGCTCTAAGGTGTTTTTTCACACTTGATTTCAGTCTAAAATATTTCTTGCATATATTACATTCAAATGGTTTCTCAGCAGTGTGAATTCTAAGATGCTCTACGACACTTGATTTTGTTGTGAAAGCTTTGTTGCATATATTACATTCAAATGGTTTTTCCTCAGTATGTGTTTTAAGATGCCTTGTCAGGCGATCTTTAAGGCTAAAAGATTTGTGACATATTTTACACTCAAATGGCTTCTCACCAGTATGAACTGTAAGATGGGTAAATAGATTTTGGCTTTGGCTGAAAGATTTGTTACAGACATTACATTGATATGGTTTCTGACCAGTATGAACTCGAAGATGTTTTACCAGAGTTGATTTAGCACTAAAAGATGTCTTACAAATATTACATTCAAATGGTTTCTCGCCAGTATGTGTTCTAATATGCGTATTGAGATTACCGGAATTACTAAACGATCTATTGCATATATTGCATTCAAATGGTTTTTCGCCAGTATGGGATCTTAAATGCACAATAAGATGTTTTTCCCAACGGAAAGACTTGTTACAAAAATTGCACTGAAATAATTTCTCATCATTTGGATATTTTCTTCGTTTTTTGAAGTGTAAGTCCATCTTGTAAAAAACTCAAATTAAAATAACCACCAAGATGTTGATTTATCTTTTGTTGGTATGCTTTAGAATGCACGTCACAACTATTACAGATGTAAAAACTTCTCGTATGTAAAAACTTCTCGTTCGAATGACCGTTCGTAAACGCGGGTTTCCTAAATTTCTGTAGGAAGAAAGGTTTCAGTTTATGATGATTTCACACCACAGTGAATGTTTTAAAAGAGTCTGTTATAGGCAAGCGTATCACGGGTGGGCTTTGTGTACAGCACTTTCAAAGAGTTTTAAGCCAGTATGGATTCCCAAGTGTCGACGTCAGAAAACTACTAGAACGTCAAGGTCATACAATGGTCAATAATTGTTATGGATCAGATGACGTTTCAAACAAGCATGCGTAGAATCGATCAGCCAGCCTTTCGTTTTACTCTGGTGAATTCTGGAAGAACAAAAAAACACATTAAATTAAACATTTTAGGTGTTTCTACAAATCTGACTTGCGTTGCAAAAATCTCTGAAAGGAACATTGTTTTGGAATGGCTCCTAACATTGTATATTTTGCTTTTCACAACTGGAGATTTTACCCCCAAAAATGTAAATATCAGAATACTTAATAAAATGGTTCCATATACAGACTCAGATGTACTGGTTCGATACCTCCACTCCATGCGGACGGTAAAGTAACCAATTGTGCGCAAAGATGACTGTGTCACATTCAAGAGAGGTTTCGCTATATTCATCGGCATTCATACGAATTAGGAGCGCGGTGGCTCAGTGGTTACGGCATTGGACTTCAAACTAAAAGGATCATGATTCTATTCCCGCCAGGGGTAACTGCGTTGTGTCCTTGGGCAAAGCACTTAATCCCGACTGCCCACGTGTAGGCGCGAGGTGGCGCAGTGTACTAAGGCGTACTTCACGTCGTTGATGCACTTGTCTTCAACTAAATTTTTCGTCGCCTGAGTGCTAGAATGTTCTGTGTCCCATAGGAGACATAAAACATTCTAGCACTCAGGCGACGTAATGCTAATCCTGCTTGTGTGGAGTTAGTACGTTGGGAGCTTAGGAGTTAATCGCCGTTGCTCGGCGGTTCTTTCCAGGTACTCCTGCTTCGTCCACCCTAAAACTATCGGATACAATGTAACCCTGGCTGTCGAAAGTGTCGTTAAATCCCAATAAATAAATAAATTTATTATTTATTTATTTTTTTTTTTGTTCAACTCGAGATGACCCTTGCTATCAAAAGCGTCGTTGATAATAAATTAGTAATATTATACCTCACGTGATTTCATTGCATTCTGATTGGCTGAAAGGCGATACCCTATTTCGTGTAGTTGTCCAGCACAGAGCTTAAGGGTCACTACATGCAATTCTGGTTATAAAAACGTTCAAAGCTACGATTTATCCACCCCGACACGCCCAGGGAACTCATTAATCAGGGGCTACAGAACTGTAATTGGGAAAGATTTACATCAAAGGCCACCGGCAAAGCGACGTGGAAAATCAATATGCCTCAATCAGGAAACCAAATCAGGAATACCAGCCAACGGAATAATTATTAACAATAGACGGCACGTAGCGGAGGAATACAGATGTACTCTTCTCCCGATTCAGTGTCACAAATGTCATAAATTCGGACACATAGCCAACAAATGCAGAGGGATCCTAACCTGCATGAAATGTGTAGGTAATCACCTCAGCAAATCATGCAGATTAGAATCCCCCTCCTGCCCCAATTGTAAAGGAAACCACCCTAGCAGCTATCGAAGATGTCCCCATTACAAGAAGGTAATAACAAGCATAGAACTCAAAAACCTACACCTAACGAAGCCTGAAAATGCCTCATCTCCTCATGCTGTTTGCTCCCTTATCGCGGGCGCACTTTATTCATCAGTTTTACAAAAACATGTTAACACCAATTTGGGAGACCTCTGCCAAAATGTCAGCCGACCCGGGTCCCGACTCTTCAAGACCCAAATCTCCGAATCCTTAGTAAAAGCCGCTATCAACATAGACTACCGCCTATCCGTATCTGAACACCGTGATTAAATATCAACGCATATCATGAATAATTTGCAATTACGCTAGAAGCGTTATTAATAAAAAACTTCAAATGAGCCGATATTTCGAAAATACAGACATAGTCTGTATCTGTGAAAGTTGGCTTCACCCCAACAAAAATGTCGCACTAAGTGGGTTCAGCACTATTAGAAGAGACCGGCAAATCTCAAAAGGAGGCGGCGTTGCTCTTCTAATAAAGCAGAACATAAAAACTAAAACCATAAAAACTAATCACCTCGATGCTGAGGTGATTGCTACTGAAATCACAGTCGACAATAAAAACATTGCGATTGTCTGTTATTATAACGACCCAAGCAAAACTGTTTCTGACACCGTCTTTGAATTGTTTACGAGGAAATACAAACACTGCATCTTCCTCGGCGATTTCAATGCCAAACACCTATACTTTGGCTGCAAAAAAAAAAACAGTCCCAACGGTGAAGCCCTCCTCGAAATCACAAAAAACATAACCTTCACGTGGGTATGAACGACAACTCAGCTGCCTACATCAGTAGCAAACCTCTATTCCCATCCGAAATACTAGACCTAATAATCGCCAGCGACTCCCTGATAAATCATGTCGATGATCACTGGTCGGCGAGGATGACCGAGGCAGCGACCACCTCCCAGTCCATGCCTCAATCCAACTAGGCAATGGCCCACTCAGGTACCCCTCTCCCCACTCTCTGGCAGGAATTTTAGAAAAATCAATTGGAACCTCTACCGCGACATCATTGATGTCAAACTCACAAACACCTCCCCGTCAAATGCATCTGAGATCGAAGCCCAATGCGAGGGCATTGACAAAAACAATCAACTCTACCCATAACGAAATATGTCCAAAAGAGGAAGTACGCCCCTGTAGAAGCACTATCTCGGGCGGCACACTTTCACTAAGCAAAACCAAACGGAAAGCTCTTCGCGCTCTTAAAACCGAAACCGTCCCCTTAAGAAAAGCTGACCTAAAACAAAACCATACAACCGTCTTCATGGCGAGGTTAAGAGAGCCATTCAAGCTGAAAAACAAGTGAACTGGGAAAAGGCAACAGCCAACCTAAACGGGGTCAAGGATGCCAAAAAATTCTGGGACTCTTTCAAAACCCTAACTGGGCAAAAAAAAAACAAAACAAAAGACGTAAAGCTGCAACCAAATCCCTTAAAGGGAAGGTGGCTTTTTCACTCGCACCGACAAAGTCAAAGCCGACAAATTTGCCGACATCATCAAGAAAAACGCATCGCACGCATCAAGGCCCGGGCAACGATGACGCCATAATAAACGCCATTGATGACTTCATCAATAAACACCCGGATGTCTACCGTTACCCCAAATTCGATAACGAGCCAGAAGATGAAGATGACGATATAGAAACCGCAAAGAAGGCATCGAGCATGTCTACCGCCTGGTCACCCAAATGAAAACCGCGATTGACAATCAACAAATAGGCGCGGTCGTTCTGCTAGACGTCGAAAAAGCATTCGACTCTGTATGGCACAACGGAATGCGCCTCAAATTATCTAAAATGAAACTCCCAATGAACTGCTTAGACTACTATCCTCCTTCCTAAATGATCGTGAAATTGAAGTCAGAGTAAATAATGAAATGTCCGATAGTGCCCCCTCCCCCCTAGAAGGAGGCACACCCCAAAGATCCGTCCCCAGCCCCCTCCTGTTCATCATCGACGTCAACGACCTCAAATTCACCGAGAATCGCGTTGAAGTCTCACAATTTGCGGATGATAAGGGACTCTGGGACTCTAATAATACGGCAAATCTACTCCAAAAACCTCTACAACGCGCCCTCGAAGACCTAGAACACTGGTGTGCCAAATGGAGAATAAAGCTAAACGCCAATAAAACCCACCGAATGCAAAGAGGCGAAATTCCTTGGCATCACCATCGATCAACACCTATCCTTTAATAAACACACCAACGACATTGCCAGTAAAGCAACCAAACGTATTAATTTACTAAAAATGCTAAAGGGAACTTCCTGTGGAGCCAATCAATCTACCCTACTTAAACTATACATAGTCTCTGTGCGACCAGTACTCGAGAATGGGGCCATCATCCTAACTGAGCTCAACCAAACAAATATGGGGAAACTACAGAAGGTCCAAAATCACGCGCTCAGAGTCGTCCTTCGTGAACCCTCCCTTGCGATACACCTATCAGAACACTCCATGATAGAGCCGATATCCCCACCATAAAAGACCGCCTTGCCTCCCTAGCCGCGAAAAATCACGACCGATTAGCCGACAGCCAACTAATATCGGAACTACAGGCAATTTGCGAAAGCAGACAAAAACCTAGAAACGCCGCTATTTAAGGGAAAATACTAAATAGGACTTATCACTGAGGGCAAGACAGGAAAGTAACACCTCTGGGTGTGGCTCTGTGTGTAAGCCTGTTCTTTGCTACCTCAAATTATCTTAAATAAGCCGATTATAAAACCAGTGAAACGACTAAATTGGTAAAGGGAAGGTGAACTAACAGGCAGTGAAAACGGCGAAAGCTGTGACCTTCTACCAAGAAGGGCTGTCTTCACCTACCTGTCTAAAAACAATCGTAACTGAGGGCAAGACAGGAAAGTAACACCTCTGGGTGTGGCTCTGTGTGTAAGCATGTTCTTTGCTCCCTCAAAAATATTTAAAAATAAACCGATCACAAAGGCAAACAGAAAAGTAACACCCTCGGGTGTGGTATTGTGTGTAAACCTGTCCTCTGCTTTCTTCTAACGAAACAACCCAAACTAGGACTTTAAACGAGGACAAGACAGGAAAGTAACACCCCCGGGTGTGGCTCTGTGTGTAAGTGTGTGTAAGCCTGTTCTTCGCTACCTCAAATTACCTAAAATATGCAGATTACAAAACCCTTGAAACTGGTAAGAGAAAAATAGTAACTATCTAACTTTTTCCTAATCTTTACATGTCATACTATTTCTGCCTTCTTCTTTTAGCAGGTACACAGAAGATGCTTTTTGACCAGCACCCCAATAACCACTATGGAAACTATAACCGTTATGGATACTGTAACCGCCATGGTTCCTGAACATCCTCGCTCCATCCCTAGAAGTGGTCAACCACTTCAAGAGAGGCGAGTATTGGTCCTGCGTCCCACCTCTGCCTCATTTCGTAAGCGTCTATATGGTGCATCCTCTGACCCAGCCAAATAGGATCATAATTCAGGCCTGCCCCCGAACCAGGGAAGTTCGGGTCTTCCTACTGGTGGTCCCCGAAGAGGTCGTTGTTGTTTTCTTTCCAAAGACGTCCTACCACGAGCCAATGAAACCGACTAAGACAGCCTGAGGCAGACTATTACTTGCCAATGATGGCCCGCCATCTAAATCATCTCCGAAGCGGCAGGTGGAAGGTGGGTGGAAAGTCGTTGTGGACTCAAGGAGGAAACTGGGAAGCAGGAAACGTGGGGGAAGAATGCTTGATGTAGGGGGTGTAACTGAAGAGGGGGGTTCTAGTAGGAAAATTTGGAAGGTGGCGTCAGGACAGGGCTGCGTCGAGTCCGGAAACCAGAGTCGGCGTAAGGCTGCCAAGGTTGTTAGGCGTTGTTTAGAAAACAGGTTTAGTGTTTTAGATTCTTATACCCCTGGGGACGAGAGTGAGGAGGGGGAAATTGTGGGGGATGAGATGGTTGTTGATGGGGATAGGCCAGATGGGGTAAGGAGGGCGGTGAAAAGAAAGAGGGGGCCGGGGGCATGCAAAACGAGAGGAGATGCAGATGATATAGGAACTGGGGCCAGAAGAAGAAAATTAGTTGTAGCGGGGAGCAGCATTGTACGTGGGATTGACAATGTGGTTTGTGGTCCTGATAGTTCCAATCGAACAGTCTTGTGCTTTCCGAGGGCGAAGGTGGAGGATCTGAGGGACCGGGTAGATGGCATTGTGGCAGGGTCAGGACCGGAACAGGTAGTGGTGGTCCATGTGGGAACCAACAATATCAGGGAGAAAAGGTCAGTAAGTTTGGAGGAGTCGTATAGAGGCTTAGTCAGCAAACTGCTAAGTAGGAATGCAAGGGTAGTCGTATCCGGGGTCCTTCCTGTCCTTGGAGGTGGGGACGAACGGAACTCAAGGATTTTGGCTCTAAATGAAGAGTTGGAGGACTACTGTGTTGACCTGGGAATACCCTTTATCGACCATTGGGACACGTTTTTGGGCAATGGGGGCATGTACGGGCGTGACGGGCTGCATCTTAGCAGGGTGGGGAAACGGGTATTGGGGGATAAAATTCTACGGGTAGCAGAGCCTTTTTTGGAGGGGAGCGGGGTGGGAGGTCAGAGGCAAGTATAACTAGAGTAGACATAGGTGGGGTGAACAAGAGTGAGGTGGACAGAATAAGTTTACCAAGGCTACCGCCAGAAAACAATGGGCCCAGTAGGTTGAAGCCAATGAACCTCGGTAGCCTGAAAGTGGGTTATAGCAACATCCAGGGTCTCCACCGGAAAGTAAGTGAAATTGCTACATTGATCGAGGCAGAGGAGTTTGATGTCATGGGCTTAAGCGAGACGTGGGTAAGACACGAGGAACGGGTAGACCAGGTAAGCGGGTGCGTGTGGATAGGTGTAGGGCGAACGGAAAGCCAGAAAAGGGGGGAGGGGTAGGCATGTACATTAAAGAGGATTTAAAACCGTCGCTGATCACAGACCTGGAAGATGTCAGCACCTCGGCTGAGGTGTCAAGAGAAATTGGATGGGTAAAGATCAATCTGAGAAACAAAAGTATTGCCCTTGGGATTGTGTACTGTGCGGTGGAGGGAAGTAAACCCGTGTGGAATGACTCGATATACTCAATACTAAGGTCCAATATCACTGAACAAGAAAACAGGGGGCTCGGTATAATTCTGATGGGTGACTTTAATGGACACATAGGTGATAAGGAAGAAGGCATAGAGGGTGGGGGACAAGAAAGTCAACAGGAATGGAAGGAAGCTGTTGAACTTCACAAATGAGCTCGGTCTGCAGATTCTGAACAGGGACGCGAGGTGTAAGGGGAAATGGGCCTGGGAGAGAAACGACAGAAAATCAATAACTGACTACATTCTCACAGATATTAATTTATGGAGGGAGGTGATAGGGGTAGAAGTGGATGACGAGGGCATAATGGAGTTGGATAGTGATCACAATTTGATTACAGTGACGATTGGGGCCACAAACCTAGATAAAGGCAAAGGAAGCTTCAAGGAGTTTTGGGAACTCAAAAAGGATGCTGACTGGGCGAAGTTCGAAGAAAAACTGAAACCAAAGCTTGCAACCGTACACAAGGGGGACAGTGTCCAGAAAATGGCCGACGCTATAGTTGCGAGCCAAGTGGAGGCAGGGAAGGAAAGTGTAGGAAAGATTAGGGTGCCAACACAGGAACTTGGGTACAGAGTGAACGAAGAACTGAAAAGGGCCATAAAGGGTAGAAAAGCTAAATGTGCTGCATACAGGAGAAGTAGAAAACTTAAGGGGTGGAAAGCAATGAGGCCATGGTAGCAATCGAAGAATACCAACAAGCACGAAATAAAGTTAATAAGATTAAAGACGACAATCGGAGAGTGCGAAATAGCATTCTTATTAGGACGATAAGAACGACCGGGGAGTCGAGTTCGAACGTATTTTGGAAATGGGTGAACAAACGTAACAAAGGAAGAAACCCACAGAGTATTAAAGTCGATGTCAGAGTTACAGAAGAGCGAGATCAAATCACATTAGAACTAGTCAAGCACTGGAAAAGGGTAAACGATAAGCGATGGAGCATGGGGAACCCATCAGAGCATCCTAACCAGGTCGAGGGAAATCTATCGAACTTCGTGTGCAGCGAAATCAAAACTGAGAAGGTGCGAAGGGTGATCTCAAAATTAAGGAATGGAAAAGCGGGAGGGGATGGACGAAATTCCTAACGAGTTTATCAAAAAGGGGGAGAGGAACTCTTGGAAAGCCTTACTGCCCTATTCAATTTAGCCATAGAAAAACAAGAGGTCCCAAAGGAGTGGAGGGAAAGTAAAGTGACATTTATTCACAAAAAGGGGAAAAAAGACGTCTTGGATAACCATCGAGGGATCTCTGTCAGCAGCAACATTGGAAAAGTTTTTTTGTAAAGTCCTGTATGTGAGATTAGAGGAGGTGATTGAAGAGAAGGGTTTTTTGGGGGAGAAATCCAGAATAGCTTCAGGAAGGGAAGGAGAGTCACTGACCATCTTTTCACGCTATCCCAAATGATAGAATCCGCAAATGCAACGAAGAAAAAGATGTTTATGGCCTTTTTGGATGTTAAAATGGCGTACGATAGAGTATGGAGAGAGGGTATGTGGCTCAAGCTGGAGGCTCTGGGCTTAGGAGGCGAGTTTCTTGGGATTATGAAAGCATTATATAAAGATGTACAGAGTGAACTTAGCCTGGGAAACATTACAACAAAACGTGTGCCTATGGAGATAGGCCTAAAACAGGGGTGTATCCTTTCGCCAATTCGTTTTGCATTGTACATCAAAGGTTTAGGAGATGAACTCCTGCATAGCGACGAGGGGGTTGCAGTTGGTGACTTGAAGATCCCAGGGCTATTTTTTGCAGACGATATGGTGCTAGTGTCAGAAAGCGAAGAGGGGCTAGCGTAGAAACTGGGAATTGTTGGGAAATATGGGAGCAACTGGAGACTCGAACGTAATGAAAGCAAGAGCAAAGTTATACCTGTGGGCCGCAAAGTGGACCCCTCTCGAAGGTGGAGAGTGGGGGAGTTCTGCATTCCGGAAGGTAGCAGCAGACTTCTTAGTGTAGGAGAGACTAGTGACTATGAGTATTTTCGGGTAAATATAAACATCACAGGAAGAGGCATCTACCGACACCACACAAATGGATTGATTCTGAAGGGGAATTGAATCCTTAACCAAATGAAACTTATAGGGAGAAACAGTTTCAACAAGGTTTTCGTGGGAAAAATCATTTGGGAAATGGTGGGTCTGCCAAGTATAACATACGGTACGGAAGTTGTACCCCTAAACCAGACGACTCTTAAGAGCTTGGAAATCCTGCAGAACGATGCAGGCCGATGGATAACAGGGTCGAGTAATGCCACAGCGCTAGAAGCAATCAGGGGTGAGCTTAGGTGGATGAGGATCAAGGAAAGGATAGACCTATTGAAACTCGGTTATCTTAATTATTTGGTAAATCTCCCCGGTTGCCGATGGTGTAATGTTCCTGAGAACTTTCAACTCATATATCAAGACGGGGTGGATGGTCCAAGTGAGGGAGCAAGTAGAAAACTACTCCTTGGAGTTTTCGGACCTTGACGTTGGGGCAAACCAGGGTAAAATGATCGTCAGAGAAAGGGTGATGGAGGATTGTAATCGTAATTGGCGAGAGGGGGTCAAATCAAAGAGATCCTTGGGTGGCTTGCGGGATAAAGAGAAGCCTGGTTTTGAAGAGTATCTTGATGGCGCCTTTGGGGGTCACTGTGTTCAAGCTGGGGGCGCGGTCCCTGGAGCTGAGGGGAAAATTGGGAAACACAGTGAAAAGGAGTGCCAGATGTGTAATTTGAGGGTGGTGGAGACCCTGGAACACTTTCTTCTAGAATTTCCAAAATACCAGTCTAAAAGAACAAGATTCACTGGGAGTATAATGGGGAAGTGGGATGGGAGAATGAAGGACATGTGGTTAGGGGGCGACTCAAAGGAGAGGGTTAATATGCTAATCGGAGAGATTGGGAAGAATGGGGCAAGGGATGTCATCAAGCAGTTCGTCACTGAGTGTTGGGAGGAGAGAAGAAGCGTGGGAATAGGGAGGCAGTTGGTAGACCAGGGGTAACCAAGGCTTTATCATACGAGAACCGCGACAAATCAGCGGTCGGCCCAAGTGTTATTATTATTATACTTGCCCGAAAATAAAACACTACAGCTCCCTCGGGGAGAGGTAGTACCTTTGTGGGAGGACGCAACCTCCCACACTGGCCCTCACCCGAGGGTTCGATCAACATCAGTCAACCCTCCACCCTTGACACCTTAGCTAGAGAAATCTACCGAATACCTGAACCTTTTCCTCTTTCAACACGCCTTGACATGAAACCAAAAGATTATAAACAGCCAATGAGGGTCGAAAGGGGCTTGCCCCAGAGCATCCCTGCGCGCCTTCTGCGCGCAAAAATCATTCTGTTCGGCGATTTATCCAAAAAGGTGGCAGAAAATCCCGGCCACAATTAGACAATTCGATTTACATAAAAAATATACACTTCGTTTTTTTAGTGCCACAAGAATAGCCGCAAGGTTTCCCGAAGAGATACGTTCCGATAAGTAGAGATTACAGTACAGTCGCCGTGGGTGGGCACTTTTCCACATGTCCACAGTGGTTGTGGAAAACCGTGGGCAAATTGCTTTTCAACTGTCCGCAGAGATTTCTGTGGACAGAGATTTTTCTAGACCGTGGGCATGCTACCTACTTGCCCACGGAATTAATAACTAACACGGCAATTCCGGTGGAGTCCACATGATCTGACTTTTTATTACACTAATATAATATTTATGTTACGTAATTTTTCTACACGATAGCAATAAGAAAAAAAAATCTGTTAACATCGGAACGAGGTCAAAATATCAGACTAGTTTCTGTTCTGCCTTGTCAAGACACATTCCAGGGATAATCCAAACTGACGAGAATGCATAAACTAAAAAACTTGTGGACCATGTGTGATATTTACCTACTCATCTGTTTGCCATTTGTTAACCCTCTACCTAACGCTAGGAGTAGATGACACTCGTGAAACAAATTCTTGTGTAACTAAACATTTTCATTTTTGCTTCCAAAACATAGGTTATGACCCCTCATTGGAACGAGCGTGACGCGCCAGTTCGAATGAGGAGGCATACTCTATGTTTTGGAAGCAAAAAATGAAAATATAAAATAGATTGAATGGCGATTTTCGTGAAAAGCGCTGGCTTTTTTGACCGTTACGTTAGGTAAAGGGTTAAATAAAAAGGAGGGATATTTCCAGCAATTATGAATTTATCGTCGCCAAATAAGGTCTCTCCAGTTCCCCCTCACAGCGTCATTTTTATCTTCCGCTTCCGCAAAGTTCCGGTTCGTTTTCGCGACAGCTACCGACTGTCCTCGGAATTCGAATCAAGAGTTGAGAGTGCAGAATTTCATTAAAAACAACTTCTACCCCAAACATTGGTTACTGGGTCATAATCCACCAGTAAAGAAGGGCTTGTTTACCACAATGAACAAGCACTGCTTTACTTCCCGGGATCCCAACGGGGGTCGGTCAATTACAGGTGGGGGAAGCACCTCTCGAGTATTCGCTTACCAATACCTGATGTTGGTTTTTAACCCTACCCCCGTCGATATTAATAAAAGTTAGCCCCAGTGGTCTGCGTCAGACAAGATAGATCCATTAGTCTCGTGAACACAAGTCGTTTGAAGTTTTTAACCAATTCAAACGCTGCTGTATATAGTATACACATGCCACTAACTTCTGTAAAAATTACTTCAGAAGGATTATAGCAGGTCATATATCATAAACACAAGTGCATCATTAATTGCCGATCAACATTAGTCAATCAAGTTAATTAATTTAATCATTGATGAATAACAAACAATCCTGCAGAAAAATAATAACAACCAAGAGAATAAAAATGTTGTCAATCAAGTTAATTAATTTAATCGTTGATGAATAACAAACAATCTTGCAGAAAAATAATAACAACCAAGAGAATAAAAATGTTTGGTTTATATTTTTTCATTCGTTTACTTCAACAATTAAAAATATACAGACTGATTTATAGAGGTTCCGGGACGAGAAGGTCCAATAATCAGTTAACCTTTTACTCACTTAAAGAGAAGTGACCCCCCCCCCCCCCCCACCCCGAACATTAACCCAAAATGAGGTCGCCACAGAATGAAATATCTCAATAAAACCATGCAAATATGGATGTCATGGGAACCGACTGATCAAGCCAGTCCCACTGATGTCCATATTTCCGTGGTTTCATTGAGATATACCCATCCAAAGTTTCCTAAAATATAAAAATAAGTTTATGGTAAAAATCCTTCATCCCATCGATTCGCCCCTCTGTGTAATTTTTAACTTTGATTATTTCGCCTCATTTGAATTTACAAGAACACAGATATTTTCACATTCAGTCCTTTCCGTCCACATTGTATTCACTTGCGTTTCACAGTTTTCTTTGTGTCTTATGCTATTTACAAGTCTACAAATCTACAAATCAAGAAGCTCACACTCATAATCTAAAACACAGTCCATAGCCACCGCTATAGGGGGCACCTACAGTCGTTTTTTCTTCTTCAGAGGCCGCCTCAAACCTTCATTTATCGCCTCAATCACTTCCTTGAACACCTGGGGGTGTCCAAACTCAGGGAAAAACTTAATAAGCTCTACTTGCTGTTTACTTTCCCCGAACGGGTGGCTTTCCAGTTACACTTTTAGTAAATAATTCCGAAGGAATTTATCGATAGGGTCAGGTTAAAAAAAACGAAATTAATTTGACAATTCATTTTTATTGAACGCCGAACTATCAGAATTACTCTGAAATTATCCACTAAAAAGTGCGACTTTCATAGTGCACTTTTTAGTGAATAATGCTGAAGTAATTTATCGATAGGGTCAGGTTATAAAAAAACGAAATTAATTTGACCATGCATTTTTACTGTACGCTGAACTATTCACTAAAAAGTGCGACTTTCATATTGCATGTTTTGTACAAATATTTTTCAAAGCACTCGTTCGCAGTCGACAGAGGTTTGTCACTGTATGTCTTGTTTTCACAGTGTGAGTTGTGCTATTCACTTTTAAGATTGAATAACTCACACTCATACAAAAATGACCATATACCTGTGCTTGCAAATTGAAATGATAAAGAAATAAATATTTTTAAACAGAGTCCTATTCTATCAAGACGTGTTAAAAATTACTCCCAGTTAGCGGGGGAGGAATTCGTCACATACAGGTGAATTGTGCACTTGGTGATACCTTCTTGAAATTTGGCACACTGTTAGTGTAGGCTATGAGGTTCTCAAAAACGATCGGCTACAAGTTGACACCGACCGGTGGCGACCAGTAGCGGCACAATCCAAAATGGCCGCCAGCGGTTGAAGGGAACCTCCTTTTCGACGGTCTACCGACTATACATCCGATTGTAAGGGCGCGAAAGTGAACTCTGATCCACGCACGTGTTGGAAACAGACGTGGGAGATGATGTAGAATAAAACGAGATTCTCTATACGGACGCATCAATTTCTTGGAACTTGAAAAGAGCGTTGTTTCTCCGGGATCAGCGTCATTCAGGCAAACCTGAATGACGCTGATCCCGGAGAAACAACGCTCTTTATGAAGCAGTCTCTTTGCCATACAATCTCTTGTTTGGCGTAATTCCGCAAGCAATTCTGATTTGTCTGTCGAAATTAATTCGAGAACGCGATTGTTCACAAAAATCATTCACAGAATGAGTGAGAATCCTCTTCGTGTACGGACTAGTACTGACTGGGAACGTTGTTGCTTTTGCCAGCAAGACAGTTCCAAGAAATTGATGCGTCCGTATAGAGAATCTCGTTTTCATGACGCCTATAAAGCTATTGAGGAAGACATAACGCGCTTCCTAGATAATGGCGTTGAGCTTCCATATAATTTGACCATTGATTGTTTGATGAGAGAGAGTGATGAGTGTATGTCGATGTCACTGTTGACGAATAAGGCAATATATCATAAGACATGCCGTGACAGTATTCGGACTCACATCGTACAGCGCGTGCTACACAAGCGAGAGCGAAATGAGGCAGTGGCATCCTGCTCCACGCTGAGTCCTAAAAGAACACGGACAAGTTTTGAATCTGGCTGTGACAGGAAACTGCCCCAGTGTGTTTATTGTCACAAACGCGAAGGTGACAGCAGTGAGCCTATTTGCAGATCAATGTCTGATAACAATAAACTCAAAATTATGGCAAAGGAAGCCGAGAACTGGGTTGTTTTTTCTCGGGTCAATGCAGCATTTGATTCCGCTGCTAGTGATCTTTACTATCACAAAACCTGTTATTGTAAGCTTGCCAATGAAGCACGAGCGGCTAAATCTAAAAAGTCGAAGAACGCCGAACATTCCGCGTCAGGCCTGCCCTATGACCCTCTCGTTATGGCAGAGCTCATAACATTTGTTGAACACAACGATTCCGCGATGAAGCTTGTCGATCTCAAGAATCTGTACAGTCGGAGGTTGAAGCAAGTCGGTTCTGATTGGCTTAGTGAAGAAATACATTCCACTCGATTCAAAGAACATTTGTTGCAGAAATTGGGCGATGGCTGGGACGCCTTCACACAGGGTAGAGATGTGTTTATTTCAAGTAGGTTTCGAGTTGGCTCCTTGTTGTCCGAATCTTTAACTCGTATAGTGTCTGAGGAAGAGGCAAAAAAGATAGTTGATGTGGGTCTTCTTCTGCGTAAACACATACTCATATCTCAAGCTCCTTTCACGGGATCATTTTCATCTTATTGCTTGAGCGAGCCTGTACCCAACTCACTCCTGACTCTTCTTAGAGTTCTACTTGAGGGCACATGTAGTATACAGAACTTAGGCGATGATGAGACTGTTAATGCCAAGACTCGAGTGGCTTGTACTATTTCACAGATGTTGATCAGCAATTCAGCGAAACGCTCCGAACATGCACAAAATGTTCACCAGAGACGTGACAGAGAAACTCCAATGCCTCTTTATGTGGGTTTGAAGTTGCATGCCCATGATCGTATGAAAAATCTTATCAGAGATTTTCATCAAATGGGACTCTCTGTCTCTTATGATCGCGTAATGGATGTTCGCAGGAGTTTCGCGAGAGCTGTTTCACTGCGGTTCAAGAACGAAGGTGTTGTAGTCCCAGCTAACTGCAAACGTAATGTTTTCTCGATAGGAACCACTGATAACATTGATGTATCTGGTAGATCTGATATGCATGGTACGTCCATCACACTCATTGGTCAACTGAGCAGGGACAATGTGGGTACTGATCCCCCACCACTGAGTTTAGATGTTCCAGAAGACACACAAATTGAACTCCCAGACGACTATGCATTTGTTCCTTTCGTTGAAGACTTTGGTGGGGACATCAGGCTTGAATCTCCAGATGAATGTAATGTACGGCCCAATGAATATGCAGATTTGAACGTGGGAGAGAATGACTGGTTGTCTCATGTGTCACAGATCAGCAATAAAGGGAAGGTTGATGGCAGCTGGCAGCTTGATGAAGTCCCTGTGACCTTTTCAGGCTTCTTTTCAAAACATGAAGATCAAGACAATGTCAAACCTCGTGCAGTTATTGGGGTATTCCCTGTTTTCAGTGAGCAGAAAGCGGACTCACTCAGTATGCAGAAGCATGCTATGTATGTGGTCAGGGAAGCTACTGCTTTCGTAAACCCCGGCCAGATACCTGTCATTGAAGGTGACTGTCCGTTGTATGCCAGGCAGAAAAAATGTCAATGGCTGTTCCCAGAGGAGATAGGTGAGGATCGAATGGTGTGTATGATTGGATTCCTGCATCTTGAAATGTGCACCCAAGAAGCTGGTGGTAAGCTTATGGGTGGTTCTGGTTGGGAGCGAATGTTTCACCTCGCAAAGATATTCACACCCGGTGTAGCATCATCCCTACTTGGTGGGAAACATGTCAAGAGGACGCGACAGGCATATCTTCTCACTCTAGCTTGGCTTGAGATCCTCAGAAAGAATGCTTATGAGATTTACTGTCAGCAGACTGGGCCCCATGAGTCATTTGAAATGTGGGAACAGAGGATTCTTTCACAATCTCCAACTGCGCGCTATTGGGGTGAAATCGTTCGGAACTTTCTCTTGACAAGCTGTCAATTCGTTCGGAACCAACGAATCGGTAACTGGCCTGGTACACTGTGTTCTATCGATGAGTTGTGCAGTTACTTTTTTGCCCTAGGACATACAAATTATTGTCGGTGGGTCCCCGTATTTCTGAGAGACATGTCTCAGCTACCCAGGCGGCATCCTTCAATCCACAACAAATTCATGGAAGGCCATTTTGTGGTCCAGCGTAGTGAGAGGAAGTTCAGTATGATGGGTTTAGATCAGAGCCAAGAACATAGTATCCAACTACTCAAAGAAGACAGTGGTCCAAAAGGTCTCTATGGCCAGGCTGAAGAGAAAGTCGTTATTGAGCTTTCAAGGTCAGAAGTTCTGCGTGTTATAGATGAGTATGAATATGCAAGTTTCCACACAACATCATCAGATAACACGGAACACCCGGAAAGTTCGGTATCAGAGCAGAAAAAATTTCTGAATCAATTGAAATCTCTCCTCGATCTGGTGAATCAGGGACTCATTATCAACCCTTATGATGAAACTAGTGGTCAGCTGGTGACATTAGATACTGGTGAATATATGGACCCCGAAGTTAGTAAGAGTTTACGGTCATTACCCGAAAGGGGCAAGCATTTATATTCCACTTTCTTGAAGGAAAGGCTTGTGGAATGCACCGTACCCCTGAATGATGTTATTCCCAAGGCAAATATATATACCTTCCTTAACCCACCCCCAGCCAACCTGGACAAAGGCCGAGACAAACTCATGTCAAGTAAAGCAACTGCCGCAATAGTTACCCAGATGTTCGTTTCACTGCAAGCCCGGCCTGATTCAAACATGGATGAGTTTTTCATGCACGAGAATGCACGTGATCCGCCAGCATTATCCGATAGAGGTAAGCTACGGAGTGGGACAAAATCTCAAATTCTCAATTGTTTACCAGCTATTCCTGCACAAGGGAAGAATTCAGCAGCTAGACAAGCTTCAGTTGTCATCTTGGATATGCCTGCTGTAGTCCATGTAATCAAACCACAGAAAGCGGATCTGTTTGGAGAATATGCTCGATTGCAATTATTGCCATACATCGAATCTCTGATTAACACGAACACCACAAGGGTTGATGCGATCTATGACTGTTACCCCGAAGGCAGTTTGAAGAATCAGACGCGAGCAAAACGCCTCGGTGAGACAGCAGTTAGGTTGATACGGGTGTCCGAGAACGTCCCTTTACCTAAAGGGAAGAATTGGCAGGCATTCTTGAAAGTTAGTGAGAATAAAGACGAATTTTTCAAGTTCCTGTCTGCTGAACTGCTGAAATTAACATCAACATCCGAGTACCAGTTGTTAACGACATCAGGAGAATATGTACTATGCAATAAGGATGTTAGCTTATGTGACATATCTCCATCGAACCACGAGGAAGCAGACACGCGCATGATGCTTCATCTCAACCATGCAGTCTCACAAGGTCACAAAATAGCTTTTCTTCGCACGGTTGATTCTGATGTCGTCATTCTGTCTTTGCACCATTTCGCAACATTCCGTGACCTTGGACTCAGTGAGCTGTGGATTGGGTTTGGAATTGGAAAGGCATATAAAGATATGCCAATTCATGAGATAGCTTCACAACTTGGACCTGATTACTGTAAGGCCCTGACTTTCTTCCACGCCTTCACAGGTTGTGATGTAACATCCAGCATGCTCGGCATTGGGAAGAAGACAGGATGGAATGCATGGATGAATTTTCCCGCATCAACTGAAATGATGATAGAATTGACTGAGAAT
Organism: Pictodentalium vernedei; assembly: GCA_031216915.1. Taxonomy (NCBI): domain Eukaryota; kingdom Metazoa; phylum Mollusca; class Scaphopoda; order Dentaliida; family Dentaliidae; genus Pictodentalium; species Pictodentalium vernedei. The sequence goes on along the minus strand of CM062296.1, from coordinate 127,009,743 downwards.
CCGCAAGTCTTTTCAGAGGATTCCCCTCATATGCAGCATATCGAAAAACTCACCATACAGATGTACAGTAACAGTTGTGTCAGTACACGTGTCAATGATGCGAGACGGCATATGTTCACACATGGCCTTAAGTCTATGGAAAACATCCCGCCCACCAAAGCAGCTCTGTATCAACATGTAAAAAGGGTAATTCTTGTGTCATCTTTCATTTGGCATCGTGCTCTGCAGAAACACTTATGTGTGCCAGACCCATCACAGTACGGATGGGAGTGGAATCCACGTCTCAATATTCTGGTCCCATTTTGGACTCACCTAGGAGACGCAAGTGCTGCATGTGCACTGATGCTCCACTGTAGTTGTGCCAAGGCCTGCAAGGGCAATTGCAAATGCTTGAAAGCTGGATTAAGGTGCACACCTTTGTGTAAGTGTGAAGGTGGCTGTTGTAACAATATTGAGTAGTATACTGTCATGTTAGGACCAGTCATCTCCTATTCTGGTATTTTTTTTTCCATTTTCGGCCAGTTAACACATGTCATGTTTCTAGTTGAGTTGATTTTGCTAACAAATGTTCATCCCATGTGGCTTGCTACATTGTCCGGGGTATAGGAATACAGTTTTAGATTTCGGAAAATAGTCTGTTATTTACTGCACAAGACGGTGTTAATTCATGCATAGCATGATACAATATCCCCAACTATTTTGCCTCTGTACAACAGTTGATACCTTCGTTCACCCGTGTGTTCATCTATGGTATCCTTGTCTTTCTCTGGCCATAGGCCACATGTGACTAGTCAGTTCCTACTCCATAGCAAATCAACTTGGAAATCCTTCATCTTGTAGCGCACTCATGTCTCAATGAATCCATACCTGAGTTGATCTAATAAATCTAACGTAAGGTATCAAATTGCCATACCGGATCATATTTCGATAAGTTATTCGCTAAAACATTTCGACCACTCATCGACATCAAAGGTCATGTTTTGGCTCCCAGTGGTGGCTATATCTCTATATCCCTGGTAAAGTAGCATACCATGAGGGATGGGCATTAAGTGTCGGCAACATTAATCCTGACTTGGAACACACCACATCTTAACTGGCCGAAAATGAAGAATACTACTTGTAGTCAAAAAATATTCCTGTACCTCGAATGACTGCAAACATACACTCACCCCTTCTAGTCCCATTTTGCCAATGTTCTATACTGGCAAGATAACATTGTATAATTAACAACGGGAACTAATGCATCCCGAGTTCATTCCAGCACTGCCCTTGCTGGCAGACGTGTCGCTATGGTGTTGAGATTGAACCAGAACTCCTCTAGAAATTTGATAGTTTTATTTTCTTAGAAAATAAATCTATCGAAAATGCCGGAAGTTGAGAATAGACTGTCACTTTAATTGGATTATCAAATGTCCAAGTATCCCCACTGCTGCATACTATCGAGTACCCTTGTTCATGTGTTGACAGGAATCTCTCATACCATGTTCATTTGACCATTGCATTCCCGAGAAACATTCAACACTAATTTATCTACGGACGGACGATCATACTGACAGTCAGACACACAGACGCACACATCGACGGAAATTCTGATCCCATTATCCATTAATCTTCCCCCCAACTTGTTCCAAGGGCTTCACTCCATCATTCACATCAATTACAGCACATGTATGGTGTTAGGTTTGGAGCTTCAGTTGTGCGATCGGCGAAAATAGCTTTTTTTCGATCCGCTTGGCGGCCATTTTGGATTTCGCTGCTAGTGGTGGCTAGAGGATGGTGCCAACTTGTAGCCGATCGATTTTGAAATCTCTGATGCCTACCCTTACATCATGCCAAATTTCAGGAAGGTATCACCAAGTGCACAATTCTAGCGAATTCCTCCCCCGCTACAGTTACATTTCTGTGGGCAGATGTGTTTCGGATTAATTATGTGGACACTGCGCTGCATGCCCACAGAAGTCCACAGAAATTGTTATCAAACTGATTTCTGTGGAAAACAAGTGGCGCCCACTGTGAACTTGTGGAAAAGTGCCCCCCCCCCCCCCCCCCGCCCGCCCCCGACGACTGTACTGTATTACCATTATGTGGATGAACAAAATATGTATCCGAGTCGAGCTCCGGGTTCTAAGGGCAGATCACGACGAGTCGAAGACGAGTCGTGATCTACTCTTAGAACACAGAGTGCGATATTGGCAGAAGCGAGGAATAGTACCATTGTGTCGAACAATTATCAATATCCACACATTGTTCTCATTTCTCCTTTATGGTTTAAAATAAAAACATCATTACATGACTACAATTTGGATTGTAGGTTATTTGGTTAATTTGCATTTTCATGTTGTTCGATATAATATAAGGACTAGTGCATGGCTTGTCGTTGACTACGCCCATATAGTGCCCAGTGAGGTGGTGTAGTTCCCTCCGCTTCGCGTCGGGAACTACACCACCTCACTGGGAATTATATGGGCGTAGTCAACTCCAAGCCATGCACTATTCCCCAATTAGTACACAACGTCACCGTGTCCCCACGTGGGCAATGGAGGTGAAGTGCCTTGCCGAATGACACTGGAGGCCCTGGAACATTTCCTGTTAGAACTCACACGATATTTGCCTAGCAGAACAAAAAGCCCTGGGAAACTCATGGAAAATGGGATGAAAAAACGAGAGATAAGTGGATGGGGAACGACATGAGGAAAGGATCAATATTGTAATGCCAACAGGAGAAGTGTGAAATAGTTTATGAGTGAATTCTGAGGGATAATGAAGGAGGGGGAGAATATCCAAACGACAGGCGGGGTTGGTGTTAGAGGACTGTGACAAATTGACGGAAAACAAAGGAATTGTTATTATTATTTTTTGTATGAAGATCTCTATGTATTTTGTTTTACCTGCCAAATTATTGTTTGTGTATAATAGATGGAATCCTGGGGCCAATACTATAAAACGCTTACAATGGTATTTTCTTGAATTGTATTTTCTACCTATTAATATAACTGACTAAAATGAATCATTAGCATTTTAAAAGATATTCCAATTTATCAACTGGCAAACTGCCAGCTCTTAGAAACTGTTAATGGTTCAATTTAACCCATTTAAAGTCATAACAAGAAAATACAATTCTAAAAAATACAATTGTAAAAGTTTTATAGTATTGGCCCCCCTTCTGCATATTTAGCATTAATCGCTTTTGTACTTGTAAAAAGCCTCTTGATCACCCTCCGGTGAATCTGAAGACTCCGCGTGATGTTCCATGCATTTGTTGAATACAACTGGTTTGTCGCGGTCCTCTTACGAGGACGGTTGTTTTTAGACAAACGAAAGACACACAAGCTGATCGGGACGTTCAATGTCGGTTTTCAATATAATCATTTAAACTTTTTTCGTCATCATATTCCTTGATTTGAACGGTTGATGGTGAAAGCGTACATGGCTGATAATTTTCTTCATTGGAGGAGATTTACAGGAAATTGAGTTCCCTTAATGTTCTAAAGTAGTCAGTAAATACATGGGAATTTCAGATAAAAACTATCCTTTCCATTAATATAAAAATTCTGGGGTAAGATTTGCTAATTTGTTTCCTGGGAAGAATAAAAACTTGCAAATTACTGCAAAACACACCCTAAACAAATATCCAAAGCTGACAGTTACTTAATTACTTCAAACTAGCTTTCCATAAAAAAGCCTTTCGTCTACTAAATGTAACGAAAATAAATTTTGCATTATTTTCTACTGATGTCATAGGTCTTTTCACAAGAATCACATGCTTTTAAATTAGACTTTCCTAGCACGTCTAATAATTTCAGGGGGGTGATAAATGTATCGAAAATACATTTTCATGAATAGATAAGACAGGATGTTTTGAGACAACTATTCCTTGTGCCATGAAGTCGTTACCATGTGGCAGAAAACACTGCCTGAAAGTCTGCTATGGCACGAATAAGAGACCAGGTTTTTAATGCAATACAATACCTTAAATTTACTGAATAGTTAAATTCTGCCAACCTTCTAATACAGACTCAGAGAAATTGTTTTCTTATTCTTGAAGGGAACTGACAACAAGACTAATTGTAATATAGGATGACAAAATATCACATGGGCTGCCATTTGTCTTGGGTATGTTTACCTTTTATGGGGTTCATCAAGTAGTCCAATCAATCTGATACTTGACCCTTTGAGCCCTGGTGGTATCTACCATGTCAGTTCAATGACAGCAGTTGGAAGAGTCAATATTCATTATTTGGGGGTAGACCAATTAATATTTTCAACGTGCAGCCTTGGGGCTGCACGTTGAAAATATTGATTTGTCTACACCGCACATTTACCGATTAGCCATCCTCTCCATGATACTATGGCGAAGCTTTTAAACGGAGCACATGTGTCTAAATAACAACATACAAAAAATCTCACAACGGGAAATTATGTTTTTGATGACTTATTTCGTCGCGAGAAAATAAATAGTCAAATTATACCCCAACCACCAGAAAATTACTATACAAACGTTTATTACTTTGGGGGCGTGGCATTAGTATGCAAAATAACATATGAAAACTCTCCACTAATCCCCTAACGTCCAGAAGAGACGTCGAACTTTTTGCGAATCTAATTTAATACTAATTGGGATCGATCTTAATTAAGAATGTCCGACTTCAAATAAAGTTTGCAACATACGTCGAACAAAATTCGCGCTGGACTCAAATTCGAACGACAGTTTAGCAGGGTTGTGAATACCCAGCTAGGCTAATCTGAGGGCACGGGGGGGGGGGGGGGGGGGGGGCAATATTTTTTTAACTTAACCTCCTCCCCCTCAACACACACTTTCCCTTTCTCTCGGAACGGGCTTGCCGCTGCAGTATTAAGGGAAAAATGCTGAAAGTTGTCAATCGAGTGGAAGAAAAGTCAATATGACGGTCCATTGGAATCGTGCAAAAATTCCCACTCCTCAACTTGAGATTAGCCCAAAGCTTCCTCATGCAGCTCTCGGATATTAAGTTAACTGTGCGCATTTGATTCCCTACCCAGATTAGCACGATTTAGAGGATATTTTCAGAAATTTCTCCCAGTAGGTACCCCAACGCCTTGTCTTTGTGACACTATTCACCATCATAGGCCTACCTGGGCTCTGCTCAAGCAGGGTTACTGCGGTTGAAGAAGACATGCACCATCGACGTGCAGTACGCCTTAGTATACGGCGTTATCGTGCCCCCATGTAGGCAACCGGGTTAAAGTGCTTTGCCCAAGGACACAACGCCGGACGTCCCGGACGGTGATCGAACTCGGGACCTCTAGCATAGAAGTCCAACAGTCTACCACTGAGTCACCGCGCTCCCGATCACATTGTGGTAATGTCTGTTCCATTGACAAGGTTGGAAGTGAGTTGCCAAATTGTATGGTACTTTAGAATTGTTAAAAAGCGGGACGTGACAACCGTTTCTTATTCCGAACTCCTTTTCGACATTCGTTATCAACCGAAAATCAGTTGAACTGGGAATAAGGAACGGTTGTCACGTCCACGCCAAAAAGCCTATTCCCACTTTATTACATCGGGCGCAGTACTTCAGTTGCAAAGCGCAAAGAGTTATGGCGAGCATCGCTTGCTCTCCTGTCTGTTGTCGACCATCTGGTCAGGCTAAGCCACTGTCGTGTTTAAAGTACTTTTGTTTTTTCACTGATGCGTTGGCCTGTTTGTTATCAGGGGCTCGTAAGGCACCGCTTGTCTGATTAAACATCCCAGGGGCAATCTCACAGCTAAATATGATGTTTGAGTTTTTATCTTCTCGCGTTTTTAAAATGTTTCAGAGTCTGTTTTCCATTACTCGTGCAGAGAATTATAATAACTGTCGCCATCCAACACTCCTCACTTCTGAATATAACTTTATATTCGAGAAAGAAACAGGGCTTCGAATAAGCAGTGCTACTCCCTGCCTAATCTCTTAATTCCACGATTTGATGTAACGTTTGGGATGTGACATTCTGTGTGTACATACACACTAAAAACTAAAGTGTCAAAACTGACACTTTCAAGGTGTTAAACCCATTCTAACTCTTAGGGTTTGCTTTTAACACTCAAAGTGCAATGCTTTAAGCACTTGGACATTACAATCGTCAGACATCTGAAACTTGAATGGATGGCACTTCCCATGTGTCTAGCATTGGTGGTTCTTCCAGAATCGTCCATAATTTGATTTGCGCTTGGTGGGTACATAATTAAAAGGACACAACGCAGATGACGCGTATCAGGCTCGAAAGTTCGAGCCTGATCCGCGTCATCTGCGGTTTTTCCTTTTAAGTGTCGCGACATTACACTTGTCAAGTGGTATTATTGTAACACCTGTCAAGTTCTGGGATATCTACACTTGAACAAAGTGCTAGTTCAGCACTTAGTAAATGTTAAATACAGCACTTCAAGTGTAGTTTTAACACTTTAGTTTTTAGCGTGTAGATAAAATAATAAAATACAGTTTACATTAATGTCACATAAAATACATTAAACGTGGTTTGAACATTTCAATAATCTGCACAGTTATAAATAATGATGACGAAGAAACTAAAACGTTGTTTTTACAAAACCACTATACCACCACCGGGATAGAGAAGTAATAGTTGCGTCAAAAAAGATTAAAGATCCTCGACTTTCTTGTCCTAAAAATCAATTTTCCATAAAGTTATCGTCCCTGATATTATTACACGTGCTGGAAAAATTCAATTAAAACATTCTTGAGACAAAACCGTATGGCATCAGAAGAAAATAAGTACAATTTATTTTTGTTACTTTTAATAGACGAAAACAACTGACAGCTCTCTGAGCGTCTGTGGTTGTCGTTTATTAAAAGTTGCAAAAGTAAACTTGGCTTTTGATGGAAAGCTCATTTGAAGTAACAAATAACTGTCCACTTTGGGTTTTTGCTTAGCGTGCGTTTTGACAATATTTTGGAAGTTTTTTATTCTTCCCATGAAAGAAATTAGCAAATGTTTCCTCCAAATTTGTACATTAATAGAGAGCATAGCATCTCTATAAATTGTCACGATGCCAACACTGCTAATATAATGAATAAAAAAGTTACAGAACCTCAAATGATGGTGAAATAAATAAATTTTCCAGTTACATCCAAAAACAGACGTCGAACGTTTTGTGAATCTAATTCAAATTCCTGAATTAGGTCCGCTAATAATCCAACCGTCTGTTGCAACGTCGAGTTACTCTCGTGCTACCGAATAGCTTTGTAGAGCCAACGTCGATCCTAATTCCAGAATTGAATTCGTTCCAAATAGATCCGGTTTACAACAGACGGTCGAGCCAACGTCGAACCTATTTCAATGTAAGTAAGCTGTTTGATTTATATTCGACGTGCACTACTAAGGCGCACTGCACGTCCATGGTGCACATGTCTTCAATCTCAGTAACCCTGCTTGAGCGGATCTTGAACAGAGTTAGAATGTCGAGGAGCTGACAGTTGCTCGTCGATGCTCGGTGGAACTCTCCGGCTTCCCCCATCCGTATAACTGTCACGGTCACGATTATCCATTGTGCATAAGTATGTGACCATAGATACCACTATGTGGCCAGCATGCAAAGTGAGACACAAATCACTTTTTGAAATTTAACGTAACGAATCGTGGCATCAAAACTAGACTTTATCATTCTGGAGAATCATGGCTTTTTCAGATGAGATTCCATGATTTTTCTTGACCCCAGAGTATCTGATGAATTGGTTTTAGCTGCCTCACTGAAGTTCCTTTTTTGGTGTTATGAGATGAGAAAGATGGGTATAGTAGTTTCAAATGACTGAGTTTTATAAAAAAAAAAAGTTTACTTAAGAAACATCATTAATGGTGGAGAGGGTTAAAATCAATATCGTAGTCCGACAGGTTAATGATCGACAAAAGGAGTTACATATGTTTGATACATAACCACTGAGTGCTGGGGCTATCTGAAAATGGTCCATTTTATCTGGAATGTATCCAAAATATTGATGTCTGGCAGCTTGTAGAGGGTTAACAAGTGCTAACAGGAATATTTTTCCATGCAACTTGTAATGTCACACCAAGAATTGCGAATGGCCATTTTTCACAAAAATATACAAGATGTTTTCAAAGAAATCCAGGGAGAACATGAATGTTAAGCTTTTGGTGGATATCATTGTTTATCCAGCCCAAAACGGGTTAAGGGTTGTTTTTTGAATACCCTATTACTTACAAAAATAATACTCAGTGAATTCTACTTCCACTTATGTTGATTTCTCCTCTTAACTTTGGGTGCTGCAGGTATGCAAACACAGCCCATTTTATCAAAATTTTGATGTTTGAGAACCTGCATAGGGTTAACAAATGCTTACTGGAATATTTTGTACATGCAACTTGTAATGTCACACTAAGTTGTGATGGCCAATTGTTCTTGAAAATCTACGAGATGTGTTTAGAGAAATCCTCGGATAACATGAATTTTTAACCTTTTGAGGGATATCGCTCTGTAACCAGCCCTAAACGGGTTAATGCTTGGTTTTGTGAATACCTTCATTTCCTATAAAATGATCCTCGGTGAATTCCACTTCCAATGAAGGCGGTTATGTTTATCTCGCAGGTACACATTGGGTGTTATGGGAGCCCAAGAACTTCCCATTTTCTCAAAATGTCTATGCTTTGCAGCCTCTGGAGGGTTAATAAATGCTTACTGGAATATTTTGTCCATGCAACTTGTAATGTCACTTCAAGACCTGCGAATGGTCAATTTTTCTTGAAAATTATTTTGGAGAACTCCACAGAAAACTGGAATTTTAAGCTTTTAAGGGGTCTATCTCCTTAACCAGTCAAAAGTGGGTTAAGACCTCGATTTTTGAATACCCTAACTATTTACAAAAATGTTTCCCTATCAGTCTTGCATCCGGTAAAAGAAGTTACGTTTCTCTGTGGCATTCTCATTTGATGTTGTTGGTGTCCAAAAACAGACTATTTTTCAACATTTTGACATTTAGCAGCCCGTTGGGGGTTAACAAATGCTTATCGGAATAATTTATCCAGGCAACTGGTAATGTGACACCAAGACCTATCAATGGCCACTTTCTCTTGAACACCCTACAAGATGTTTGTAAAGAAATCCAGGGAAAACATGAATTTTTTAAGCTTTTGATGGGTATCGCTATTAATCACCACAAAAGTGGTTACCCTTGAACTTTTGAATACTCTTATTACTTACAAAAATGTTCCTCGGTGAATTCCACTTCCAACAAAGGAGATTATGTTTATTTCTCGGGTATACGTTGGGTGCTGTGCGTGTCCGAAAACAACCCATTTCAACAAAATAACGATGCTGGGCAGCCTGTAGAAGGTTAATAAACGCCCACCGTAATATTTTGTCCATGCAACTCGTAATGTCACACAAAGACCTGAGAGTAGTCAATTTTTCTTGAAAGCCTTCCAGATGTTTTTAGAGAAATGCACAGAAAATGGGAATTTTAAGCTTTTAAGAGGTATCTCTCTTTAGCGTGCCCAAAATGGGTTAAGACTTCGACCTTTGAATACCCTTACTACTTACAAACATTTTTCCGTATCAATTGTGTGATCGATAAAAGAAGGCACTTTTCTTTGCGGCGTCCCCATTGGGTGCTGTTGGTGTCCAAAAACAGCCCATTTTTGATTTTTAGCAGTCCGTAGAGTGTTAACAAATGCAAAACCGGAGTATTTTGTCCGTGCATTTTTTATTGTCACCCCAAGACCTGCGCGTGGCCAATTGTTCTTGAAAATCTACAAGACGCGTTTAGAGAAATCCACAGAAAACATGCATTTTTGAGCTTTTGAGGGTATTGCAGTTTATCCAGCCCAAAACAGGTTAACGCTTGGTTTCTTGAACAGCCTAATTGCTCACAAAAATGATCCACGGTGAATCCCACGTCCAATAAAGGAAGATATGTTTACCTCTCGTGTATTGTTTAGATGCTTTAGGGACCCGAAAACAACCCATTTCATCAAAATTTCGATGTTTGACAGCCTGTGGAGGGTTAACATATACATTGCCTAATATCTCTTGTATCTGAATGATCGTGTCACAGACAGGTCTAACAATGATGAATGTTTAACAAAAATCTGCAAGACGTGTTTCGAGAAAGTGCCTATAAACCCTAATTTTGACAATTTTTTGCCAATTCTGGCGAAATAAGGATTAAATCGAAAATTCCGCATCGGTACGTTTTTAGATTTTGTACCCCTCTATGCGTGATTTTGAAAGAAAGATAAATACTTTCTCACTCGGTCAATTCTCAACTTGACGGTTTTTTGTGTTGTTTTCAAAATTGTCTTCCTCGAGTGGTATCTTCCCAATAGGCCAATTCCCTTTAGACAAATCCCTTTTATGCCAATTCCCAAAAGACCAATTCCCAAAAGACCAACTATATACTGTTACTGATTAAGGGTTAATTAAGGATAATTAAGAAAACATTTATTTACTGATAAGCACTTTATTTGATATTTATTTATTTATTCATTTATTTATTGGTGTTTAAGGTCACATATTTCTGCACAATGGCTAACCATGACCTGACAGTTTTACAGACGGAGGAAGCCGGAGTACCCGGAGAGAACCACCGAGCAACGGCGATCAGCTCCCCAACATACCAACTCCACACAAGCAGGGTTAGCATTGGTTGAAAACAGGTGCACCATCGACGTGCAGTACGCCTTAGTACACAGCGTCACCGTGCCCCCACGTGGGCAATGGGGGTGAAGTGTCTTGCCCAAGGACACAACGCGGTTGCCGCAGGTGGGATTCGAACCGAGGATCTCTCGACTTGCAGCCTGCACCTCTACCAACTGAGCCACCGCGCCCCCACTTTATTTGATAAAAAAATATATATACGCATAACATACAAGAAATGTAGGTTTATAACATTTCAGTTTATAAAATATCAACAGGCCAAAAAATAAGCAGACTATCATCTAAAAAATGAGGTCCCCAGAGGGTGAATTCGGTGATGCTACCCTGCACAGCAGGGTAGCATCACTAAATTTACCCTCTGTGAACCTCAATCTGAATTAAGGTCTCAAACATAAACAGAAAGAGGTACCCAGAGGATAAACTGATCCACTGTATGGGATAGCATCAGCAAATCCCACCCCCCTCCCAGGGGACCTCATTCTGCAAATGACAGACTGCTTATTTTCAGGCTTGAATATCAATAACATTAAATACATTTATAAATAGTTATAAATATATCAAATTATTGATATAGAATTATTTTAAAAGTAGAACGCATGAGTTGGTCTTACGGAATTTGGTCTAAAGGGAATTAGTCTTGTGGGAATGAACCCCTCGAGTGAGCAAACTCTGGTGTTGCGCAGATTTTAAAAATGTTTCTTCTACTGTGTTAAAGACATTTTGTCTGACACTGGATTGCATGCTACCTGCGAGAGAGTTCAATTTACACAACAAGTAACTGATCCAGTGGTTACGGCATTGGACTCCAATCCGAAAGGTTAACGGTTCAACCCCCACCAGAGGGAACGAGGGCGTTGTGAACTTGCACAAGGCACGTAATCCCGATTGCCAACGTGTGGGAACGGTGGAGCTGTGTGCTGGGGCGTCTGTGGTACATTTGTCTTCAACCAATGCTAACCCTACGTGTACGGTGTCAGTACGTCGGTGAGTCTGACACATGTTCGCCGCTTTACTCAACGTAACGACCAAAACCGACCAGCGCTATTCTCAAAAATCGCCAATTAACTTTTATTTTTTCATTTTTTTTTCTCAAAAACATAGGTTATGACCCCTCGTTGGAACGAGCTCGTTCCAAAATGGGGTCATAAGCTATGTTTTTGAGACAAAAAATGAAAAACATTAGTTATTCAAGAATTTTGTTTGCGAGTGTCGTCTGCTTTTCATGTTAGGTAAAGTGTTAAACTTCCCCACATGAGGTGACCCTGGATGTCGAAAGTGTCAAACCCCAATAAAAAAGTGACTGGTCCGAATAATAATGAAGATAACTGAGAATTGTGTTTTGCGCCATAATTGCCGATCGTCTGTGGCTCTGGGAAGCGATGTGGCTCCGTGGATAAGGAATTTTAAATCGAAAGGTGGACTGTTTGATCCCGACCAGTGGTTAATGCGCTGTGTCCTTGGACAAGGCAGTTAATTCTGATTCAGTTATTAACCCTTTACCCAAGGAATCGGCCGCACCCCCCCCCCCCCCCCCACCCGCGTAATATGAAAATTCAGCAGTTGAAAAAATATTATTTTTCAAAAAATTTCAACAAAACCATATCATGTGACCCCTCGTTGGAACAAGCTCGTCGAGCTCGTTCCAACGAGGTGTCACCTGATATGGTTTTGTTGGAATTTTTTGAAAAATTTCAAAAAATGATATTTAAAATAATAAATTTTGATATCGCCTGCGTTGGGTAAAGGGTTAAAACGCACTGTGCACTTGCCTTCAGCCACTGTTAACCAAAATTGTTCTGACTTAGTACTTTGGGGAGTCGGGATTGAGTGCCTTGCCCATGGTCATCCGCAGTTACCCTTGACGGAGATCAAACCGCGGACCTTTCAGTTGAACGTCCAATTCCGTAACCACTGAGCCACCCAGCTCCCTATATAGTTGTTGAAAGTGTCTTTAATCTCAATCTTTTATTTTCACCATATTCTATAAATAATATTTCTGGTGAGGGGGTTTTGTCTTGAGGTGGTTTTAGTTTTGGAATGCAGAAAGTGAGGGGGTTTTGTTTGAGGGGGAGGTCGGGGTTGTCTTGTGGGGGTTTTGTCCTGTTACCTTGGAATTTACCCCATGCAGCAATATCGCTGTGTTTTGAAGAATTTTGATTTCCAAGCTTTGTTTTGAAGCACATTTTGCCACACGTTGTTCTCGTTAAATGTTATTTTATTATCAGTTCTGGTGCGAATATGGTAGTAGATAACCCCATTAATGCGAGATAAAGTCGAAATTACAGGGCAACTTTTCAATTTCCTTATCCAGGGATGCCATTTTTAGAATTGGATCGTTACGCCTCTGTTTCGTAATATTATAATTTGGTTGTTGTCGATCAGGGCTCAAAATAAGCAGTGTCGCGTCGCTTTTTGCTATGCAAAACTTGCAAAAAGCTACACAATGTTCAATTATGTATAGCATTTTGCGATACAAGATAATCAACTGCAGCCTATTAGGCAGCAGTTGATTATCTTGTATCGCAAAATGTAAATAAAAATTTTCAAGCAAATTTGAAAACTAGTTCACTGATGCGTTACTTCTGATTGTGCACCATTCCAGGCATAACTCAGATTAACTCTCCATCAAGCATCATTAGCAACTTCATGTGTAAGATGAATTCTATTGGTTTAAATTCTTCATGTTTTTACAACATTTTGCATAAAATGTCCACTAAAAATAACTTCAAACCCATCAAATTAAAAATCCCAACTTCCATTTTGAGAACTCTGTTAAACAACGAAGACGTCATTTGAAAATATCCAAGTCCATGCAACCCTTAATGGCAGTTCAGTTGAAAAAAAAAACATAGTAAATGTTTCATGCGTTGCAGATCATTTGGAAATGCCCAGAAATGGATGGAAACTATTCTATCTACTTAGAAGAATTCAATATAAAACGGCATAACATAACTCTGGTACACAAAAATAGCTATGGAATTTTTACAAAATGCTATTCATTTTTTTTGGAAATGTGTAGCATTTTGCTACGCATAGCAAAAAAATTATTTTGAACACTGTTGTCGATATGTAAAATATTAATAGACAATAAACATATAGTGTGTTTTTATATCTGTGTTATACAACGAGTTGAAATATGGTTTATTTTTTCGAGGCTTCGCCGAGAAAAAATAAATCATATTTCAACGAGTTGTATAACACAGATATAAAAACACACTATATGTTTATTGTTTTTATCTGATAACAAACAGACACCCGTCTCGTGCGTCTACCCGACTTATATATGCTTCCCACGGGCCTCCAAAGAAAACCAGTCTATGAGACAAAAGAAATAGGACAAGACGCATAGAGTTGTGTCCCTTACATTACAAAATCGATGACGGCGAATGTAAAGTGCGATTGCACTTCTTGCATCATGTAACTGCGCTGGAACAAAATAAATTTCAACTATTTTATTAACAGTAACAAAACGGTGTTTCAGTAGAGTTATTCTTTTTTTGACATAGTTCCAGTTTTCTTCCGTGTTTTATGCTGTAGTCCCAATATAACAAATAATTTTGCGTTTGTTTACAATTTTTACGAAGTGTTTTTTTTTTCAGGTAGAGCAGACGAACTTTTAATTAGCGCAGTTCCGCGAGTACTTTTGATCGAGGCCGTGACTATAAATAGTTCGCAGTCGCCGCATACTAATTACTATTAACATTCAAGTAATTTCTACAATGTTTTGAAGCAAAATTTTAGGTTGCCTTTATTGAAGCAAAATAAATAAGAAATGACACCATCAGAGGATTTTGACAAAGTGCAATAAGCGTACAATTAAAACCTGCCCTGTGATATAACGATGTTTCATGAATGAATGAATGAAAATGGAATTGAAAGAGGTCAGAGGTCGTTCGCATAAATTATAATTATATACAACACCCGTTGTATATACTTCAAGTATATACAACGGTTGTTATACTCTATGGTTATCAGATAAAACTCGATAAACAGGTTTCAAAACAAAACATATATCCGCACAAATCTTATTAGTAATCGTCATACTTATGCTTGTACGAGAATATCACTTGATTGAATGTTGAACTGTATTTATCGCAACATCCTGGGGATCGCGGTGGCTCAGTAGGTAGAGGTGCAGGCTGCAAGCCGAGAGGTCCTCGGTTCGAATCGCACCTGCGGCAACCGCGTTGTGTCCTTGGGCAAGAGACTTCACCCCCATTGCCCATGTGGGGGCACGATGACGCCGTGTACTAAGGCGTACTGCACGTCGATGGTACGCATGTTTTCAACCAATATAACCCTGCCTGTGCTGCAGTGCGGAGTTACGATGTTGCGGAGCTGGCAGCTGCTCGTCGTTGCTCGGTGGTTCTCTCCGGGTACTCCGGCTTCCTCCACCCGAAAAACTGTCACGGTCATGATTAGTCATTGTGCATAAATATGTGACCTTAAACCTCAATAAATAAATAAATAAATCGCAACATCCTGTTTCCATTTCCATGTTTGTCTGCTACCCAAATGATTTCAAAACAAGAACAACGCTTTTTGCTGTCCATCTTCTTTGCCGCGCTATTATGTTCAGTGTTAAATCGATCTACACAGATCTTATCGTTAACCCTTCACCTAACGAATCGCCCGCATCCGCCCACGTAATATGCAAACTGAGCATTTGAAAAAATTAAATTTTTCAAAATATTTCAACAAAACCATATCATGTGAGCCCTCATTGGAACGAGCTCATTGAGCTCGTTCCAATGAGGGGTCACATGATATGGTTTTGTTGAATTTTTTTGAAAATTTTAAAAAAATGATATTTAAAATAATAAATTTTGATATCGTCTGCGTTGGGTAAAGGGTTAAGCCTTGTTATGTATAATAGATGTTATCAAAATACAGGTCAAACAGAGTGTCCACAACAAAACAACTTTTCCTCGTGGTTCGAACTGTCAGATTACCGAAATGAGGCATTAACCCTAATAATCACGGTTTTGTTCATACATTTCATTAACTGCCAATCGAGTTGGATTCAATCAACAAATAAGCTAATTATCAAATAATAGTCCACTTTCCCACAAACTATACTATTAAAAAAAAGTAGGGGATATCCAAACTGATGTTGATATTTTCGGAAAATGGTATTGGATACGCGTGGTTGGACACAGCAATATGTTACAAAGTGTTGTGTGGATTATGAATGTCACCGGCCCACGAAAACTTTGCACAGGTTTTTCGCGCGAGCGTCGCTTTAATGTCTGTGGGGTACGTTTTGAAATTTCCATTTGTACTGGACTGGCTTTTTCGGAGGTCTCATAGTTCTTTTCTTGGAATAAACTCGTTCATCAATAGTTTCTGGTCGAAACGTAACTTTTGAGGTTTGCGAAGGCTGACACGTGACGAACGTTTACGTGCTGTTGGCATGTTGGAAGCTGGCAACATACAGACTACAGTGGCTCAAATTCTCAACGTTACCCAATCGGTTATTATCAGGTTGTGGTCACACTACCGTCAGAAGGAAATGTTAATGACAGACGTCGGTCAGGTCGTCCAAAGGCGACAACTGCTAACCAGGATCGTTTCACCCGAACCATAGTATTACGTAACCACCATCAAAGTGCCTCAGAAATTGGACAGCAGCTGTACCGAGCGACAGATGTGCAAGTCAGTGGTCAGACTATCCGAAATCGCCTCGACGACCTCGAATAATTCCACATTTGACTGAACGTCATATCGTAGCAAGGCGTAATTGGTGTGGAGCACGTCAGCATTGGGACAATCGTCGGCGAAGCAACGTCTTGTTTTCCGATGAATCGAGGTTCACTCTCGACTTCCACGATAAGCGAAACAGAGTGTAGCGGCGGCGGCGGCGGCGCGAACGATATCACGACGTAACCGTTAGGCAACACTATCGTTTTGGTGATGGGACGGTTATGGTGTGGGGAGGCATAACCATGACAAGCAGAACAGCATTACATGACATCCAAGGGCGTGTCACAGGGCAGTACTACCGTGACAACATGTTAACAGCTCATGTGGTGCCATTTGCGGGACGTCACGGTCGTCGATTCATTTTCCAAGGTGACAATGCAAGAACACACAGGGCCCGTGTCGCAACAGAGTTCCTCCAGGAGCAGAGCATTACTACACTGCCTTGGCCAGCACTAAGTCCAGACCTTTCACCAACCGAGCACACGCCTGGGATATGTTTGGCAGGCGCCTATAACAACACCAGAAGCCCCCTGCCAATGTCCAGGAACTCGCCGCTGCACTGCAGCAAGAATGGAATAACATCCGTTAAGCTGATATTGGACGTTTGGCGAGGAGTATGCCATGTCGGATCTGCGCTTGTCTCGTGAACTGAGGGGGATTTACAAGGTATTGAGGTCTTGGACTGAATGTGGTGAATTCTCTGACTGACCGTCCATGTCTTCTACAGCTCAGTGCGTGGACTGTGTGCTTGTCAGACAACCAACTATCGCTGAAATCATTCACCAGATGTCACAGTGCAATGCCTGAACTGTCTTTTGAATGAACAATCACACACTCTAAACCAAATCGGTTGGTACAATTTTCTTTTCAGTGTGGGACTCTTACGGTGCTATATAAGTAAGGGAAATTTGTTCATTTTTGTAATTTCCACCTCTGATATTCCATAAATTCAAATTAAATATACCCAAAGTATACAACAAAATGAAGGTTGGGAGGTATAGAACACGAGATACATATATAATCAACTCATAGAATTGACAGCCGGTGTGACAGGAATGGAAGTCCGTAGGAAAATTAGTCCCTCTGGACTATTATTCCGCGGAATTATAGTCCTAGGTCTAACATTTCTAGGAATAGTAGTCCGCCGGACTACTATTCCTAGAAATGTTAGACCTAGGACTATAATTCCGCGGAATAATAGTCCAGAGGGACTAACGTTCCTACGGACTTCCATTCCTTTTACACCGGCACCAGAAGTTCATGGAAGTCTGCTGCCGTTTTCGAACCAGAACTGATAATAAAATAATACTTCAGGAGAACAACCTGTGGCAAAATGTGCTTCAGACATCCAAGAACAAAGCTAGGCATTCAAAACCTGCATTTGGGAAAAGGACAACACTGTCTGCATTTTGTTTATTGAAGATGGATTCTATGTTTGATGGACATGCGCAAATCACTCGATACCACGAATTTCCATCGAAAAACAAAATCGAACTTCTGAGAAATTTCAACAGGTGACGAGATACCTTGTGACGTCATCTCCATAGTGATATGTGTTGTGAGTGCGTATGCGCGGCGCGTGTTGTTAGGGGGATACGTGTTTCCGTCGTCCATTTTGTATACTGGAGGCCGCCATCTTGGTTTCTATGGTAGCACGTGGTTGCTATGTGACCCAAAACCTTCTAACAAGAGAGGGGTATATTCGGAGATGTTCCTTTGTACAGGAGTAATTTCCAGATTCGTGGAATTACCCAAATAAACCCGACAATCCCTCCAAATCATCGAAATTGATTTTATTTACTACGGATTCCCCATTTCATCGGCTTAGCACATAGTGCTATAGTACCAAAGGGTGTCGGGGGTGCGTTCGATTGAATAGGGGTAATTTTTTGGCTTAGAATTTCCTGATTCGTAGAATTACCCAAATAAACCCGACAAGATTTACTATTTCGAATTCTTTCAGAATTATCTGCTTCTATCTATATATGCAATAGTTGTCGACTATCTGGCCATGTTCCCTTGTTCTAGAGTATACTCCAGTAGCGTAGAAGAGCCTATTAGTTGGAACAGCTTTCCTTATTATTACTATATTTAGCTACTCTGGTATAGTCCTGTTAGTTCTGACCCTATTCCAAGTACTATTGTTGTTTCATTTATCTAGATCATTTATATAAATTATAACTAACCAATCAGATTGCTTGATTTCCCATAACCTGTACTTAATCGTACAGAGTTATTTTCCCTTATTACAGCGAAGTTGTATCCGATTCTCATCGCCTCTTTATCCAATGGCAATATCCCCAATTTCGACACCCCTTTCTTTTGAAAAAAACATATGACCTTCGACACCCCTTTTTATCATATATGCTTATATGAAAAGGCACAATGTGACACAATGTGCCCTAGCACATAGGCACATGCTTTATGTGCCGATATGTGCTTATGTGAAAAGGCACAATGTGACACAATGTGCCCTGGAACATAGGCACATACGGGTATTTGAGGATACCTATGGCCTGGTATTGTATTATTTGAGGATACCTATCTCGGATACCTTCTGGATAATCCCTTTTTGTCATACCATAGAAGCCAAGATGGCGGCCTCCAGTATACAAAATGGACGACAGAAACACGGATCACCCTAACAACACGCGCTGCGCATGCGCACCCACACCACACTATGGAGATGACGTCACAAGATGGCCTCTCACGCGGTTTACCATGACAACCAAACATGGCGCCACCAAGTCACGTGACATGACGTCACTTCCGGGGTCCTGCCAACCGGCCCCGTTTCATAATCTCCTACTACTAATCTAACCCTGCCTGTGCTGCAGTGCGAAGTTACGATGTTGTGGAGCTGGCAGATGCTCGTCGTTGCTCGGTGGTTTTCTCCGGATTCTCCAGCTTTCTGCACCGTAAAACTGTCACCGACACGATATGGCCTTGGTTGTTAAAGTGTCGTTAAACCTTAATAAATAAATAAGGCGATCTTTGTCATTGTTAGATTTTATCGAGGCTTTTTCCGTCCACTTATGTTATACTTGGCAGATCCACCATGTCCCAAATGGTTTTCCCCACGAAAACCTTATTGAAACTGTTTCTCCCTATAAGTTTCATTTGGTCAAGGATTCGCTTCCCCTTCAGAATCAATTTATTTGTGTGGTTTCGGTAGATGCCTCTTCCTGTGATGTTTATATTTACCCCCAAATATTCGTAGTCACCTCTCTCTCTCCTACACTAAGAAGTTAGCTGCTACCTTCCGGAATGCAGAACTCCGCCTTCGAGTGGGGTCCACTTTGCGGCCCACAGGTGTGTAACTTTGCCATCTACTTTAATACTCTGTGGGTTACGTTTATTCACCAATTTCCAAAATACGTTCGAACCCCCCCCCCCCCCCCCCTCCCTGTCGTTCTTATCGTCCTAATAAGACTGCTATTTCGCACTCTCCGATTATCGTCTTTAATCTTATTTACTTTATTTCGTGCTTGTTGGTATTCTTCCTTTGCCACTGTGGCCTCGTTGCTTTCCGCCCCCTTAAGTTTTCTACTTCTCCTGTATACAGCACATTTTACTTTTCTACCCTTTGTGGCCCTTTTCAGTTTTTCGTTCACTCTGTACCCATGTTCCCGTGTTGGCACCCTGATCTTTCCTACGCTTTCCTTCCCTGCCTCCACTAGACTCGCAACTATGGCGTCGCCCATCTTCTGGACACTGCCCCCTTGTGTACGGTTGAAAGCTTTGGTTTCAGTTTTTCTTCGAACTTCGCCCAGTCAGCATCCTTTTTGAGTTCCCAAATCTCCTTGAAGCTTCCTTTGCTTTTTACTAGGTTTTTGGCCCTGATCGTCACTGTAATCAAGTTGTGATCACCATCCACCTCCATTTTACCCTCATCATCCACTTCTACCCCTATCGCCTCCCTCCATATATTAATATCTGTGAGAATATAGTCGATTATTGATTTTCTGTCGTTCCTCTCCCAGGTCCATTTCCCCTCACACCTCGCGTCCCTGTTCAGAATCGTTAGACCGAGCTCATTTGAGAAGTTCAACTGCTTCCTTCCATTCCTGTTAACTTTCTTGTCCCCACCCATTATGCCTTCTTCCTGCCCATTAAAGTCACCCATCAGAATTATACCGAGCCCCCTGCTTTCTAGTTCTGTGATATTGGACATTAGTGTTGAGTATATCGAGTCATTCCACTCGGGTTTGCTTCCCTCCACCGCACAGTACTCAATCTCAAGGGCAATACTTTTGTTTCTCAGATTGATCTTTACCCATCCAATTTCTTTCGATACCTCAGCCGAGGTGCTGACATCTTCCAGGTCTGTGATCAGCGACGGTTTTAAATCCTCTTTAATGTACATGCCTACATCTCCCCCCTTTTTCTGGCCCATATAGCACCTTAATATTGGTGGTTGTTCCAATCTTTGATGCTGTAGTTCATTGTATTTGTGCATTCAAATAGCATTTGTCACAACTAAACACCAGAATGGACTCACATGAGACCAGACAAATGAACTAGGATAGTTTTTTTCCTAGTTTAGAATGGAATCATTTTTGTGAATCTGCCAAGAATATTAAGGTGTTATATTGGTTAGAGAATTTTGTATATTTTGAAATTCACACTTCTGATATTCCTTAAATTCAAATTAAATACACACAAATGATATATCAAAATGAAGGTTGCTATGTATAGAACATGAAACACATATGTAATCAACTCACAAAGTTGACAGCAGGCACCACTGGTTCCTGGAATTCTGCTACTGTATTCGTACCAAAACTGATAATACAATAATATTTCCCCGAGAACAACTTGTGGCCAAATGAGCTTCACATATCCAAGAACAAAGCTAGGGCATCAAAATCCTTCAACACACAGCGACAGAGCCGCATGGAGGTAAATTCCAAAACTGGCGGCTTTGTTTACATTCTAAATTACTTTCAATTTCCGGTGAACGTCATCGGACGGAAAAAACATCGAAAAACAAAGCCGTATAAAATCAAATAATCAGACAGATCGCCTTAACCTGGCAAAATACTACCATTCAGATATTTTAAGGTAGTTTGTCAAAATTTTGGTCTTTTACTAATGCCATAGCAGACTTTCAGGCAGTGTTATCAACCACACGATAACAGTTTCATAACAAATTTTAGTTTCCACATGCTCTATGTTTTTTTTCAAACTTGTTGGTATATAATTTACTGGGGTTATTTTTTTCTAGCCACTTTTCGACTTTAGAGAAAATGTTCTGAAATTTGACCAAGGTCAGGTTTGCCGTCCCTTTAAATTGTTATCACGCTACAAGGCCTTAAAAGTTTCAAATGTATGAACATTTAAAATTCAGGAAGTTTCGGTATTCAATGAGGGGTTCGGTAAGGATTTTCGTTATCCACGTGATATCGGTATCAGTTTAATATGGTATATTGCTCATCTCTCCAAAAGAATGCTTGAAATTATATCCCAATAAAAATGAATACATGTTCTTACCTTCGTAATCAGTTGGGTTCTTGTGAAAAACAATCGTGAGGTTTAAACAGATGAATGTCAAACTAATCACTGGTGATAAAGATACTATTTGTTGATAATTCAATCCCGTCTCATATGTCATATTTGTTTGTGGCTTCGAACCAAGTGTCGATTTTATAATGACATTCTCTCTATCACTTCAAGGATTCCCTAACAAGCATGTTTTCCACTTCTGATTTGTGGAGAAATGATGACGACTGGTGTTTGAAGAGAATAGACGGTGGTTTTTAGTGTTGAGTGAGGTTGATAACAAGTCACACAACCGAGTGCGAAGCACGAGGTGCGCGACTTGCAATCAACCTCACTCAACACTGTAAACCACCGTCTGTGCTCTTCGGACACCAGTCGTATCATCTTTCTTACTGAGGCCACATCACCAAAACAAAATTATTGCTCCAACTTGATCTGATAATGGAAGCGAGTGATCTGTGCGAAGAGAGAGAAAATTTTAAAATTTTTTAGTAAATTTGCGAACATTTCGGTTGAAGGTAAAATGAAGTGAAAAAATAAAGTAAATTGATTTATGAATTTATAAATTCATATTAATTAATTAAGATAATAAATACTTGATAATATTATAATCAATTAAAATGAATAATTATTATTAACAATAAATAAATAATTATTAAATATAAAAAAAACGAAAACAAAAATACATTTTATTATTATTAATAATATTATTATTAGTATTATTAATTAGCAGTTGATTAATTATAATAATTAACTATTCAATTATTAATTTTTATAATTATTATTAGTTAATTATTGTTAATTTTATTTACTTATTATTAATTATTAGCTACTACTACTACTACTACTACTACTACTACTACTACTAATAATAATAATAATAATAATAATAATAATAATTATTATTATTATTATTATTATTATTATTATTATTATTATTAAATAAATTATTTCTTAAAAAATATTAATTAATAATAATTAAATTAATAATAAAGTAATTGATAATTAATTAAATTAAGGTTGACATTTAAAGTGAATTATTCAAAGACGAAAACAAGAATCTGGAAACAGAAAAACAATGTGTCCACATTATAATAAATAATGCAAGAATTACTTCGGATTGACCTTTCTTACTTAACGGTATATTCATTTAGACCAGGCAAGCATGCGTCTATGCAATTGAGACTCGCATTTGAACAAAGGCTATTTTCGGTCGGTGTGGTCCAACCACAAGTAACATGGACGATAATTGGGATTTTGCGATTTCAAACATGTACGGGTACGGGTACGTGTAGCAGATAATTTGTAAAGTACGTCACACTTCTTGCACACGCTTACACGTTTGCTACACGTAAAACTACCGGGTTGAAATTTGAAAATTCCAGTGATTTAAAAAGACAAAATGTGTTTCAGTTGAATGCACAAATTCGTGCCAGCTACAATCCCGCGGTTCCTAGAAGCTTTCTAATTGCAACAATCGAAATAATGAGCGTGTTTGTGAAACAAATTAGTTTAATTTTGTTGTGACAAGGACATGTCAACACTGGCATTAATCACGAAATAATTCGTTTTGGTCAGGAAAAGTCATTGCGTGTACGTGTACGGGTAGACGAAAATCTTGTCGACAACATCATAAAGTTCGCTTACTTCCACACGTACACGTTTTTATCCAACGTGTAGAAGTTGGTTTACAAGTTTCGACGAACGGGTAGATATGGATTTGTTAAAATAATAATGGTTTCATTTTCTCTCTACAAAAATAATATAACAGGTTATTCTCGTTGTAATCCTTGTGTTCTGGAAGAATTCTTCGCGGATATCAAGGGGAAATTGTTGTTCTGTTTGTTGTGGATTGAATATTTAAGATCTAAAACGCAGCTGTTTTCTCGAACAGTCTTGGAGAATATATTTTCCCTTTCTTCCAACGATCAATTATCACACGAGGATGTTTCTGTTACGTTGCCACTACGCCTATGAACGAGCACTATTATATATTTGATTATTTTATTTTTAATTTATTTATTTTCGTGTACGGGGTGAGTGTGTGTGTGTGGTGTGTGTGTGTGTGGGGGGGGGGGGGGGGGGGGTTGGGGGGGAGAATTGATTTAGTAGTGGGGAAGTTCGATTGAATCAGATGGCTTATTCCGATGGTTGTGAGCTAGGAACAATATGAGGGGGGGGGGGGGGCGGGGCACGTAAGTTGATGACTGAGCCGGAGGCAGATCCCAAAGTGCACAACACTGAGATGAGAGTATGGGAAGGGTGCCCCTCCCAATGTGGATAATCAGGAGGTTCTCCCCAGGGACATTCAAGTCCCGCCCATTGATAACAATCGAACTACTGAATTATTTTTGAAAATTATTTTATATACCCTGTTTGTTTCAAAATTATTTATACCCTGTTTGTTTTTGTGTTTTTAAATGCGCGCTTCATTTTAAATGGGAGCGGGTCATGACGTGTGTGTGTGTGTGTATGGGGGGGGGGGGGGGGGGGAGCTCTCCCAGGCCTGGCTACGTCACTGAGTAATAGCTTTCCGATGTGTTTGTAGCAGGGACCTGCTGAAAGGTAGAGAGCAAGGCATTAGCATAAGAAGAGCAAAACAAAAACAAAACAAAAAAATAGTTTTCACGTGCCAAAGGGGCGCAGGTACGACGTGGGATTTTAAAACCATTGCGAACCGAATGGCTATCATTGGATTTATAGTGTCAGACGGAACCAAGGAGGCCGGATAGCAACCAAGATCCAGCTCGTGAAAAGAGATTACACATTGCATTGAATGCGTTTACCGGAGGGCCAGCCCCCATCAGCCACGTTATTCTAGGATGTGAGATTTATGCAGCCTGGCTCACCAAGCTACCATAAGGATTCCAATCGACCAGTGGTTCATTTGCTAGGTGCCGAGGCACACACAGGTGTGACGCGTTTATTGGGATGAAGTCATGGCATCTAATCAATGCCGCAAAACAATCTTCGTTAAAGAGAGAAGAAAAACACAAACAGAACGCTGCTTTGGGGGCAGCGCCAGCATGATTTCCATAGCGGTTACAAAATGGAAAGAACGCCACCAAAAGAGACCAATATGACGGTTTGTAAAAACTGGAATCATCCATTAGCTTACAGAATGAAAGTTTGGCAATTCGGTCTCCCTTTGGGAGAACCGATGACTAAATACAGCAACCAAAAAACAATCACACGCCCACCTTATGACCCCTCACATACACCACATGCCCTTGTCGTGGGCTGGTTGTGGACATATTTATTTCCTTATTAAGAGAGCCAAACACTTGTCCTAGCCAGACAACTTTCAATCATTGGCTTGCGTTTAGTCATTCTCTGTGGCTGTTGGCAAGTGGCGTGTTAGCTCACTTGACTGGAAATCAGGGTGAGCTATTCTACTCACTTTTTGCCCGCCGCGCGTCTGTCGTCCGTCGTGAAGGTGATGTTTGGGAACACTTTAATGGAATTTCACTTGAGTAGCGGTTATATAGGGGCATTTTTTAAAATAATATTTTTGCTCGTGGTGTGGGGCCAAAATTCGCCAATTGGTAAAATATCTTCTCTTGAACCAGCGGTAGCAGAGACCGTTATGCTGCTTCCCTTTGGGGTGTAGAACCCAATTTGTTTAAGAGACGTTCGAGGGGCAATATTCACCGTCGTTATGGGAGGGGCAAGAATTTTTCCCTCGCCAAAAATTTATATTTTCTGACCGAGCGGCCGATTTGAACCAAATTTATTATGAAGTATATTAATGGGTCATAAGTATTTATGCCCCCAACAATTTCCAGTAGCCCCGTGGGAACCGCGGCAGCTAAAAATAGAAATATTTTTTGTTAAACGCCCATATCTCCAAAACCACAATGCACTGGAATTTCTTATTTGGTGTGAAGCTTCCTTGGAACCAACCAACAGAAAGGAATAGTAAAAAAAATGTCATTAGTTCTGTCGTAGAATTCAGCTTCTGGACTCTGAAAAAATGCTAAGTCCGCATTTTTTTAACACTGTGGATAATAGAAAAAAAAACATTTAAAAATCTGTTTTTTCTAAACCACTGCCTCAAATGATTCATATTTAATATATGGCATCACTGTAAGTAGGATTTTCAGGTCTATTTAAATTGATCTCTTTGGGGCACATTTAGCGGGAAAAAATGTGGTCCATGCATGGGCCTCAAAATACAAAATAATAAAAAAAAAATCAAACGCAACTTTTGCTAAATCTGTACGTATCAGGTCATTGATATTTGGTATGGAGCATATTTGGAGCGGGTAGCATCCAACCGGCAAAAAAAAAAACCCGGGTTTTACATGGGTTGCCACACGGTGTTATGAAATATTTGGATATACAAGTCTGCGCAGCATGATGCACAACCCTTCTGTGTCAGATACAACGGTGCCATTCTCACAAACGATTGATTGGGGTAATTGGAATGTGGTGTTAACTTGGCTAAACCGTCCTTGTCAAACCTAAACATTTGACGGCATTCATCATTTGTAAATCGTGACAAGTCAAAGCTTGGGTAATGAAACCTAATGTTAGAAGCTGAACGTTCATCAGTTGTGGATTACAACACTAATTGTACGTCGTCTTCAGTCGCACCGAACATCAGCAGATCTGAGGAAGCCGTTGTTAGTCAACAACATAATGACCCTGAACTCACAGAGTTACTGACCCGTTACCCGTACACGTACACGTTAATTAAAAAGTCGTTTCGCAACTCAATTTTTCTCAAATCCTAACGTGTACGGGTACGTGTAGCTACACGTGCCCGTACCCGTACACGTTTGAAATCGCAAACTCCCTAATAACAACTCATTCAGCATGCAATTATTAAAGTGGTTCGCTTTCAAACACTTTTTTGCCTTCTTTGTCTGTCACTTTTGAGGCCGAGCAGTTCGCACCTCAGATGCTGAGCTGCGAGGACGCTAACTTATCTGATCGAGTTACCGACTGAAAAACAAAATAATAACAATTCTTTGCCGTTCCACTAATTTATCATGGTCCTCCAGGAGGCAATACTATAAAACCTTTACAATTTTATTTTCTAGAATTATGCTTTGTACCTATTAACATAACTGACTGAAATGAACCATTAGCATTTTAAAGATATGGCAATTTGCCAATTGGCAATTATGCTTTGTACCTATTAACATAACTGACTGGAATGAATCATTAGCATTTTAAAGATATGGCAATTTGCCAATTGGCAAATTGCCAGATTTTTGAAAATGCTAATGGTTCAATTTAACCCAGTTAAGGTGCTATATAGGTAAGGGGGATTTGTTTACTTTGAAATTCTATTCTCTGATATTCGATAAATTCGAATTAAATATACACAAATCATACATCAAAATGAAGGCTGGGAGGTATAGAACACGGAAAATATATGAAATCAACTCACAGAGTTGACAACAGGCAACAATGGTTCCTGGTAGTCTGCTATCGCATTCGTGCCAAAACTAATAATAAAAAATATTTCAGGCAAACAACTCGTGGCCAACTGTGCTTCAGATATCCAAGAACAAAGATAGGACATCACAATTCTTCAAAACGCAGCGACAGAAGTTGCGTGGGGTTAAATTCCAAAACTGTCGGCTTTATTTACATTGTTGGTTCATCTCGATTTTCGGTCAAGGTCATCGGACGGAAAAAGCATCGATATACAATGCCGTCTAGAATCAAATAATGAGAGAGATCGCCTTAATACAGCATACAATTATTATATAGAGACTGCACAGTTGCCATAGTCAAGGCAAGATATCATGACAACTAGTGAAATTTCCAAGAATTATGATTTTGAATTTCGATGGAAATTCGTGGTATCGAGTGATTTGCTCATGTCATTCGAACATGGAATCCATCTTCAGTAAAAAAAATGCAGACAGTGTTGTCCTTTTCCTAAATCCAGTCCAATCTCCGAATCCTAAAGTGTTTTGAATGCCTAGCTTTGTTATTGAATATCTGAAGCACATTGGGCCACACAAGTTGTTCTCCCGAAATATTATTGTATTATCAGTTTTGGTATGAATATGATAGACGACTCCCAGGAACCATTGGTGCCTGCCGTCCACTTTGTGAGTTGACTGCATATGTTTTCCGTGTTCTATACCTCCAAACCTTCATTGTAATGTATAATTTGTGAAAATTTGATTTGAATGTAAGGAATATCAGAGGTGGGAATTTCAAAGTAAACAAATTTCTCTTACTTACATAGCACATCAAACAGTGGCGTGGGAGGGGGGGGGGGGGTGGGGGACCCGTCCCCCCTCACCTTCCTTCAAAGTTGGTCCTCGATATATGTCCAAAAATGACATAAAAATCGTAGGGGGTAAGGTCCATGGGGGTTAGGTTGTAGATTTGTAGATTGCTTGTCCTAATATCTGTGTCGGTGAAAAGGTAGACAGCCGTCAATACATGAAAAACCTCAAAATGTCCGCTCATATGCAAGGAGATGGGGATTTTTGAACCCTGGAATTCAAAATTTTTCTGCCACGGGCCGAACCATAGTCGGCCCGTGGTAGAAAACGTTTAAACTCCAGAACTTCAAAAACCCACATCGGCGACCTTTGGCCGCCCCATATCGGACACTTGTATTTCCCTCTAGTGGAAACTCTGGTTATTGTTACCTTGGTTATTTAGCTCAAACTTTAGGGACGCAAAAGTCTGAGATGTGAAGGCTTGGAAAGCTTTTTCCCTATTAAAATGGAGCTAAGCCAGGTTCTGCGAGTTTGTCCCCCACTTGCTCTGGGCTGGCTACGCCACTGACCTTAAACTAGAAAATATAATTTTAAAATACACAGTTGTACAATTCTATAGTATTGACGCCACCTGGCGTAAATCATATCACTGATATCGCCATATGTGTCCCTCATATCACCTAGTACCTAAATCTGCTAACTTCAGTTTTCCCCAACTTCTCTATTAACCTTCGATTACGGGAATTTTACCCTATTTTCATTACCAGACATAGGGAGCACGGTGGCTCAGAAGTTACGACATTGGAACTCAACCCGAATGTCCACTGTTCGATCTACACGAGGAGTAAATGCGGAATGTTCTTGGGCAAGGCATTTATTCCCATTTGCCCACGCAGGGGAACAGTGGCGCTGTATACTAAGGGGCGCTGTACGTCGATGGTACACTTGTCTTTAACCAATACTGAACCTGCTTGTGCGGAGTTGGTACTTTGGGAGTCTTACCATTACTCTCCGCAGCTCGGTGATTCTCCGGCTTCCTCCACCCGTAGAACTGTCCAACGCGAGGTGATTCTGGCTGTCGAAAGTGTTGTTAAACCATAATAATAATAATAAAAAAAAAAAAAATAATAATAATAATAATAATAATAATAATAATAATAATAATAATAATAATAATAATAATAATAATAATAATAATAATAATAATAATAAATTACCGGACATCGCAACTTCTTCAAATTTCGACATCATTTGTCTTTTATGTCTTGATATTCTTGTTTTTACAACATTTCATTGGGCACAGAAAAGTTAACGTCCAGTGTTTTTCCAATTCCATCCAACTTCACCGAACCATCCTGAGAGGAACATTCAGCGTCTGTCCTGGTTGGTGTGATATCAACCAAACTTGTGCATGCATTCAGGTGTGCTACATTGATTGCCCCCCCCCCCCCCACCCACCCATACATCTGCTTTATTTATGTTGTTTCCCGTCTCCATTTCTATTTCTCGCTTCACTCCATTTTTCATTTCATCAATTCATTTCATCAAACGCCTCTTCTGTCAATCTTTGATTATAACTTTCCTCAGATTTGCCAAACTGTTTGCAGTCAACTCTGGTCTATCACTGGGCTGCACACCCCCCCCCCCCCCCCCCCCCCCCCCCATAAAGAGTGTAGTTTCGGCCAGCATTGCTCTCTTTGCTTGGGGTTCGAAAGCTTTGTAGAAAGTAGAGCTGAAACGGTTAAGGGGGTTTCTTGATCGATTAATCATGTGAATTAACCTTGGTTAACCGATTAATCACTTGTCCAATT
Source organism: Pictodentalium vernedei (assembly GCA_031216915.1). Lineage (NCBI taxonomy): Eukaryota > Metazoa > Mollusca > Scaphopoda > Dentaliida > Dentaliidae > Pictodentalium > Pictodentalium vernedei. Next base: position 126,979,888 of record CM062296.1, on the reverse strand, counting down.
AGATATCTGAATAATTGCCAAACCGTTGATGATTTACAGCATGAACCCTTTACCCAACGTAACAAACAAAACCGATTAGGTCAATATACAAAAATCTCCATAAAAAAATTATGGAGAGAAATTTTCTAAATCTGTACAGGACCGATATTTTAAGAAAACATTTTCAGGGAAAATAGTGTATTGTGTGTTTAGATGCAAGATCCACAACCCAGTGAATTCCTTTGCTTGGAGGAAACGTGTGTTGGTCTTATACGTGCGCAGAGGGTTTCTATTTTGGTGCCCAAGACCAGTTACTTCCAACTCTAAACCGTCCGTAATTGCTTTTGAGGGAGCGTGTGAGCATTGAGCTCGTTCCAATAAGGGGTCACGAGCTATGTTTTTGAGACAAAAGATGAAAATTTTTAGTAATTCATGAATTTATTTTGCAAGTATCGCCTGCTACCCGCAAATGGGTTAAGGGTTAAGAATTACTATTTTCAGCTACTCATACAGTATAATGATCAAGCAAGTGAACAAGTATGTCAACAAATAACTTGCATGCTTTACTCGGTCTCATATAATTGATGTGAGTCAGTGTGATAATGTTTACCTGTTTTGGAGCAAGTTTCTTCCTTTGTTGACCCATATAATACAGTAGTTGAAAAGTAACGGTTAATCGATCAGTTTCTTTTTGGATCGATCACGATGTTGATCATTGATTAATCGATTAATCGGTTAACCGTTTCAGCTCCAGTAGAAAGACAATACAACTTCTCTCTTTATCGTCTCGTAACCGGGGGCGCAGTGGCTCAGTTGGTAGAGGTGCAGGCTGCAAGCCGAGAGGTGCTCGGTTCGAAGCCCACCTGCGGCAACCGCGTTGTGTCCTTGGGCAAGACACTTCACCCACATTGTCCACGTGGGGGCACGGTGGCGTTGTGTACTAAGGCGTACTGCACGTCGATGGTGCACCTGTCTTCAACCAATGCTAACCCTGCTTGTGTGGAGTCAGTATGTTGGGGAGCTGACAGTTGCTCGCCGTTGCTCGGTGGTTCTCTCCGGATACTCCGGCTTCCCCCACCCATAAAACTGTCGCGGTCATGATTAGGCATTGTGCAGAAATATGTGACCTTAAAACACCAATAAATAAATAAATAAATAAATAATCTCGTAACCAGGGTATACACTTTGTTTCTGATTTTGTTTTCTTGGAATAAGACTTGTTGGTCCTTTATTATTATTATTGTTATTGTTATTATTATTATTATTATTATTATTAATGGAAAATAAAACAGTAAAGCAGGATCGGGTTATCTGGGTAGTCAGAAATTTATATGCCACATAAAGGCTTTCGTCAGCCCAGAGCAAAAACAACCCCCCCCCCCCCCCACCTGCAAAAAAACACCAAAACAAACCCTCTAACCAAAGCTCAGGCTAAGAGTGAGACTATTGTCAAGTAGTGCTGCCAAGTAGAACCCACCAATAACGTTGCGACCAATTAGAAGAGAACCTCAACACATCATCTTTATACATAATCCGGGGGCGCGGTGGCTCAGTAGGTAGATGTACAGACTGCAAGCCGAGAGGTCATCGGTTCAAATCCCACCTGCCGCAACCGCGTTGTGTTCTTGGGCAAGGCTCTTCACCACCATTGTCCCCATTGGGGGCACGGTGGCGCTGTGTACTAAGGCGTACTGCACGTCGATTGGTGTCTTCAACCAATGCTAACCCTTTTTTGTGCAGAGTTAGTATGTTGGGGAGCTGACAGTTGCTCGCCGTTGCTCGGTGGTTCTGTCCGGGTACTCCGCCTTCCACCGCCCGTAAACCTATCGTGGTCATGATTAGCCATTGTTGAGAAATATATGACCTTAAACACAAATAAATAAATAAATAAATAAATAAGTAAATAAATAAATAAATAAATAAATAAATAAATAAATAAATAAATAAATGTACATCGTCCTCTCTGTATAAAGCGCTGTCCTCCTTGCACCAAAGCCGGGTATGTTTCCGATACACCATAAAACAGAGGCGGCGGAACCAGCAGGGCACAGAGGACACGTGTCCTATTTTTCTCCACCGATATGTTGCGCAGTTACACAGTGATTTAAAATGGGCTCACGTAGACGTGTCAATATAAGGCATTCCTGTAATATATTATTTGCAAATCCAAGCAACATTTGGCAAAAGAATCCCACCTTTGGCCGCTTCGGTCCGTTTCTTCTACTTCACCCATCTTCCAACCCGAAGGCTAGCAAAGTAGAAGAAATGGACAGGACAGTGACCACACCGGGGCATGCTCATCTAAACGAGAGACTATAGTATGCCACTGTACATTTACTGATATACGATTGTAACTTTTCTCCCACTAGGCCGAACTATGGTAGCCTTGAAAAGTTGTGCCCCTCCACTTTTATCAAGCGTCCGCATCAGAAGGCGTCTAGCCCAATACGCCGAGAACAACGGATAGTCTTTAGGGTTTACACGCTCCTTCAAAAGCAATTACGGACGGTTTAGTGTTGGAAGGAACTAGTCTTGGGCAACAAAATAGAAACCCTCTGCGCACGTATAAGACCAGCACGTTTCCCCCCAAGAAAAGGAACTCACCGGGCTGCGGGTCTTGCATCTAAACACACAATACACTATTTTCCCTGAAAATGTTTTCTTAAAATATCGGTCCTGTAGAAAGTCAGAAAATTCCTCTCCATTGGCAAGGCATTCCAAGTTATCCATAGTAGAGGAGGTGCGTAAGGAGGCTTGAGTTTAGTAGTATAGCACGTATGAATTGTGCCAATTCTGCGTGAGCTTTGGTCGAGCTGCTAGAGTTAAATTTTGTTAGAGCTTTGGTGGAGCCGACATATAGTATGTATGTATATGGCTTTGGGTATATGGTATGGGTGTAGGATAGAGGGTTGATGGGAAAGGTGTTTTTTTTTAAGTTTTTCCCGCAAACGGTTGACGTTGCCCATGACGTACGAAACGTCGTAGAGACGTTGATCGATGGTATTGTCCACTGTACGATAACACGCCGAATGCTTTGTATAATCCTATGAATGGTACGTAACACGCCGAATGCTTTGTATAATCCTATGAATGGTACAGGTAGTACGTAATGATATGTCAGGCGGTATTATGGTGTAGGGTGGGGGTAATGTTTGTCAAATGCGGTAGTACAGAATCTGCGGTCTGTAATCCTATTGGCCTACTGTTAGCCCCTAATGGTACTCAACCATCGAACCATATAGAATTGTTATAGGTTGTGCGTAATAGGTCAGATGGGTTTGGTAGTTAATGTTTGGTTGTCCAGTATTGTAGTAAAAGATGTGCGGTCAATACCAAACCTACAGTTAGCTCTTAGTACTAACAATCCACCACTCCATAAGGCATTATGCTGTCATGCAACTGGTATGGGTAGTACGTAAAGCAAGGTCAGGCTGTGTTATACATGGTTGTCTGTCTAGTACAACAGCATAGGATGAACTGCCTGTACCATGTATGTCTGTTGTTAGCCCTCAGTACCACTATCCACCTAAGGAGTTGTAATGTCCCACAGATGTTATAGGTAGTGCATAATGCAAAGTCATGCTGTGTTATATGGTATAGGTCATACAGTGGTATATATATATAAATAAATACTAATATATATATTACAGTGCAAGGTATTTATCGCGGGTGGTCTACCATTAGCCCCGGTACTGCTATCCATCTAATGCTTTGTATTATTCTATATTTAGTACGTAGTGCTAGGCCATGCAGTGTTGGGTGGGGGGGGGGGGGGGGGGGGGATGTATGGTTTCTAGTTTCATAGTAGAGTATAGATTGTGTTATGGAAATTGTACGACTTGGCCGAGGGCGGAAGAGAGTCAGAACTAGCTTGTATCCTGCAGTAGTACTACAAATCAGCAGTAATAATTCTCGGTTGACCGGGTGATAGATAGAGGATATGGAATGAGTGTTTTTCTCATATAATATTTATGAAACGAGTCTAAGAATTTTCTGTTTTGGCGAGCCTCTGACCAGTTTCATAAATATTATATAGAGAAAAACACTCATTTCATATTCTATTTATCATATGACTCACATACGCACAAATTAGCCACTTAGTATGACGTTTTAACCCATCACCTAACACGAGTTGTAGATGGCACTTGGAAAAACATCCTCGTATAACTAAAATTTTTCATTTTTCGCTTCCAAAACACAGGTTATGACCCCTCATTGGAACGAGCTTGTCAAGCTCGTTCCAATGAGGGGGTGATACATGTAACCTATGTTTTGGAAGCAAAATGTGAACATATAAAAAAAACCTGAATGGTGTTTTTCTTGTAGGTAAAAGATTAATACAATATAACCCACCCTAAATAGGACAGATAACGTAAATTCTCCCTACTGAAATTATGCAAATGTGACCTAGTTGTATTTTGTCTAGCCAATAAAATTGTCCAGTTTTGAAATTGACCAATGAAAGCTCCCAACTCTAATTATGCAAATTATGAAAATGTGGCCCAGTTTTATTTTGTTCAGCCAATAAAATTGTCTAGTTTTGAAATTGACTGTTGAAATTGCCGGATGGCTTTATTTATCACTGATTAATATGAAAACCAAATATCAAATGTTTTAAAGTGAACAAAACGGACGAGTCATATGATAGAAGAGTATAGTATTTTGTGAATACGATGAAGGCTGATCATAGGATGGATGGTGATGACTATGGACAAGTCAGCAGTAAAGACGTTGGAGATATGAAAGCTTTGGGTGGTCTGGAAGCCAAGCGCCGAGAGGTGTTAGGAGACAAAAACATCCTCAGATAGATATTCTCCGATAAGTATCCTCTAAAACGTATCCTCTAAAAGGTATCCTAAAAAAGTACCCTCAAAACTGTATCCTCCAAAATATCCTCAAATAGTACATCACCATGCCGCATGCATCCTTAAATACCCGTATGTGTTGTATGTGATGTGAGTACATTGTACATTTTCACATACGCACATATCGGTACATCCCATGTGCTGCATGTGAACACATTGTGAACTATCACACAAGCATATCTCGGTACGATCAATAGACCGTTTCTTATGTATATAAGATATCCTAGAATGTACTAGTTTAACCCTACACCTAACGAATCGCCCGCATCCGCCCATGTAATATGCATACTGAGCAGTTGAAAAAATTATATTTTTTATTTTAAATATAATTTTTAAAAAATTTTTAAAAATATTTCAACCAAACCATATCATGTGACCTTTCGTTGGAACGAGCTTACTGACGTCGTTCCAATGAGTGGTCACATAATATGGTTTTGTTGACATTTTTTGAAAAATTTTTAAAAAATGATTTTTAAAATAATAAATTTTGATATCGTCTGCGTTGGGTAAAGGGTTAACCCTTTACCCAACGTAACGGCCAAAACCGGCCAGCGCTATTCTCAAATATCGCCAATTAATTTTCAAAATATTTTCATTTTTTGTCTCAAAAACATAGGTTATGACCCCTCGTTGGAACGAGCTCGTCGAGCTCGTTCCAACGAGGGGTCATAACCTATGTTTTTGAGACAAAAAATGAAAAAAATTAGTTATTCAAGAATTTTTTTTGCAAGTGTCGTCTGCTTTTCATGTTAGGTAAAGGGTTAAGGAAATGTAAAGGCAGATACGAGTTTGGATCAGTTGAGAGATCCGATTGAACCTCTCAAAGCTTGACCGAAGGTAAAGTCGAGACAGTCTCAGACAAAGGAAGGAGGTTTTCTGCAGTTTATCTTTTATCGCGACATGTTCAAGGATGAATCACTTTCTTCTTCAGTTTGCAAAACACCTGAACCACCAGTATTTTGTTTTAAAAAAAAATAAAATTAAGTTCCACTACCACCCCCGTACTCCCACCCCCACCCCTCTCCCCCGCACACACTCATATAGTATTATAGTATACGCAAACACTTTAAAAAAAAAACCAAAAAAACCTTTTACTCTAGTCCAATAAAAAAATATCAGACACCCGTTCCCCAAAACGTATAATAGGCGAACGCCATGACGAGTGCTTTTAGCTAAAGATGGATCCTCGCTGGAAGAACCCATGCACTTTGTGGATGTGTGGAGCTTCGAGTAGTATGACATCATTATTTGTGGTCAAAATCATTCAACGCAACTGGTTGATGTTTGATAGGGATGCGCGAGTATCCCGTTTGTTCGCGAAAGGAAAATCACTATCGTGAAGATGTAACCCGATCATTCCAATGTTTGAGAGAAGTGCTTGATTAAGCCACATCTGTCCCGTCTTTACCTCTTAATCGACATCAAACAGGACACCGAGACACATGAAACCTAGAACCCACATTTTCCAGGAATAAACCCAATGTGTGTAAATAATGCCACCGAAGAGGAGGATGGTATTGTTTTCTCCACGCCTTGAAGCACGTTTTACCAGTCAACTAGAGACGCGGTAACATATTTTGGTTCACTGACAGTACGTTAGAGAAACAGTGAAATGTTTTCTTTTTCCCGAATATAAATTAAAAACATATTGGAAAATTTGCATAAATTAGAATATAATAATTTATTAAATATTAATAACAAAATCTTCACATTTGTCTTTATATCAAGGGACTAGGTCTATTTTGCAGACTGGTACAATGGCATTCATTTTTTTATTTATGGTAATTTTAATATTGCCATTTGAACAGAGAGTAAAAAGTGGAAGAACCAACTGTGTTTTCATCATTATTAACAGTGTTTATTCTTCGAGCCATTTCCGACCAGTTATTTGATTCTCCCTGGAAAAGGGAGAACAGTTCAAGCTTATTTCACCCCAAGCAGGTTTCACCTTGGCATCAATGCCGGCACAACTCGCTGTGCGGAGTGGAGCAGCGCGAGTACACTTATTAGTAGTATCAACATCTGCGCATGGAATGTTTGAGTTGCAGTCATTCATGGACATCACAAGAACTAGTTCTACCGCCGTGCTTCACATTCCGATACCCATTGGTATAGCGAGAGAAGATAGGGATTTAATACCCATAACTCCACAGAGCGATTTTTTGACAAACTTCTTGAAGCGGCTGTTGGTATGAAATGGCAGTTTTACTATCGTGCTCAATGCTTGCATAAACCATGAAAAGAGTTTTCTCTCCAATAGACTGTTACAGTACCAGTATCCTCCATCATTGAAATTATTCACAGGTCTCTGCCCAGGCCTGAAAATAAGCTGTCTGACATTTTCAGAATGAGGTCCCCAGAGGGTGAATTTGATGATGCTATCTCATACAGTGGGCCAATTTATCCTCTGGGTACCTTTTTCTGTTTGGTTATGAGACCCCGATTCAGATTGAGGTTCTCAGAGGGTACATTTAGTGATGCTACCCTGCTGTGCAGGGTAGCATCACTAATTTCACCCTCTGGGGACCTCACTTTGCAGATGTCAGTCCGCTTATTTTCTGGCTTGTCTCTGCCACAAACGGTTGCACGATGGATTCAGTTTTGCGAGATATTTGTTTTCAAAGCTCGATACCGGATAGTTAATATTGCTGGGACATTTTGGCATTATCCCACTCACTCTTGCTGTGATACTTTTTAAATTCGTCAGCAGTTTCACAACTTATTTCAAACCAGTTTTCTCATAAAATGTTATTTTAAACGAACTAGATGTATATTTTTCCGGCCCCTTCATACCTTCAGAAGAAAAATAACCTCACATCAAATGCTCCTTGTTCTACAGTCCGGCTAGAGTTTTATTTGATAACTACATAGATTCAAACATTTGTTTGTTTATCTTTATCCGGTATCATGGTCTACGTGACCCTCTCCTGTTTGTTTTAACCCTTTGAAACTCTAATTATCCTGACGTTCGAACGTCACTGGGAATACATTTTCTTCAACGTTTTTCAAAATGCGACGTCAAAAGTCGGAAAGTACAAAAATCAAGATATTTTTCACATTGTGTTTATCTGGTTGAGAGCTAGATTATTTGTGGTGGTCTGAATTTGTTATTCAAACCTTGTTTTATTACAAATTATTGGAGAGTGCCACATGCACTCTCCAATAACTTGTAATAAAACAAATTTATATAAACAAAATATTATTTGTGTTTGACTGAAAGTAGGTAGAAAATGCCGATTCGGTATCACTTGTACACGATTTTGTACATGTACACGTACATGAAAGTACACCTCCATAGGATTCAGTGTTAAAATCGTGTACAAGTACACAAAATGTCGTTTTTTATGGTGATACAGAATCGGCCATTGTTTTAGATCGCACTTTTAACGTTCAAATACCCGTTGGCGAACGCGTACATTCGACACGTCGCTCAAGAGTGAAAAAATGTATGAAATTTTAAGAAAATATAATTAAAAAATTTGTTCTCTACGTTCCCATCGCGGATTAGACCATCGATCCATCGTTGGTGAACGCGAGCAAAAAACGTTTTGCCGATTCTGTATCAGCATAAAAAGCGTTTTGCCGATTCTATATCACCTAAGTTGGTATACGTTCACCAACGAATGTTCGAACGGTTAAAGTGCGATCCGATCGGGGAAACCCATTTGCCGATTCTAGATCAGAAAATCGACCTCTGTACGGTACATGGAAAAAAGGTGATACCGAACCGGCAAACCACTGCCACGTTCCCGATCGTGCTTGGGACGGTATAGGGTGCGATTTGATCGGTGAAAAAACGATTTGCCGATTCATCTCTTGAGTTTTGTGAATGAAAGGTTTTCATTCAAAAGAGTCGATTATAAAATTGAATCTGTAAAAATAGACATTCATGTTTTGTTTCGGTGTGAATGAAAGGAAATCGTTCAACGGAAGACAGATGAATTTAAGAGATAAAACTGACACTCATGTTTTTGTTCTGGTGTGAATGAAGGTTTCGTTCAAAAGAGTCGACTATAAAATTGAATCTGTAAAAATAGACATTCATGTTTTGTTTCAGTGTGAATGAAGGTTTTTCGTTTACATTGAAAAAAAAAATTGAGTTTAGAAAATTAGAAAATCGATGGGAAAAATCGTTTGTTTACGTTTTGTCACTGCGAATTTTGTGAAATAAATTTTAATAAAACACTTTATAGAATTGTTTCATTCAAATAAAAATAGTTCGTAGAATTGTTTCATTCAAATAAAAATTCTATTATAAAACCTTTTTTCACTTACATGAATTTTAAGAGATAAAACTGACACTCATGTTTTTGTTCTGGTGTGAATGAAGGAATTTCCACTCAATTAGGTTTAAGTGGTAAATAATTTTTAATATATTCGTGATAAGGTTCGGAGATATGAATGAACCCTTTTAACGGATGTAATTATTCTCAAACGCGTTAAATCAGAAACCGGTTTCTTATGCACTAAAACTTTCAAACTTTTTCAAAGTTCTCCAGTTCGTCACTGAGTGAATAATCTGAGATATGAATGAACCCTTTTAACGGATGTAATAATTCTCAAACGCGTTAAATCAGAAACCGGTTTCTTATGCACTAAAACTTTCAAACTTTTCAAAGTTCACCAGTTCGTCACTGAGTGAATAATCTGTGATGCGATTTTTAACGCGTTCAGAGGCAAAACGCATTTATAGAGGTTTTATCATGTAAAATATTTTTCCTCAACTGGTTTTTTAGTTATTATATTAAAGACAGAAGATTTTTATTTACTTAAAACATAAAAATAATTATACATTTAAGTTTGAAAAATAATAACTAACTCACATTAGCATACTCAAAGGAAATATTAATAATTTAAAAACGAAAAAAAATGTTTTTACAGATGGATTCCAAACGTCGAGGTCAGCTTTTAAACGAATATGAACGTGCCAAGAAGAGCATTCAATCGGCTGACAGAAGCAGACGTCTTGGAGAGATGGAACTCAGACGCGAAGCCACAAAAATATTTAAACCTGTGACGGAGGTTCAAGAGCGAAGCGAGAAGGAGATAGTTGAAGAATTGAGACCCATAAAAGAGAGTTCTTTGAGAATGGGTTCGTTGCCCGGTAGTTTTACAAAACAGTATTCCTTTCAATCTACACCGGATTACGTTCCCATGAGAATCGAAACCGATGTGAGCAAGAGCGACGATACAGCTTCGACTATCACCACTGATAGCGTCGCGTCGTCTGAGGATGGTGGTAAGAGAGATCTGTTGTATGGAATTTATAAGGATTCGACTGTATAACTTTTGTGGGCGACACAGAAGTGGAAATGGATGATGATGATTTAATCGTCGGTCCGAATAAGTATAAAATAACTGATGGACTGCGCAAATTGCTCCTTTTCGACAAGCCTGGAGATTACACGGAACAGGATTTCGACAATTATGGCGACATTCTGGTTCAGACCCACGCCATGAAGAGACATAACGATGCCAGAGAGACCCAAAGCCAACAGAGGTTACAAGTGGACGAAAGTGGTGAAACCCATATGGGATATGAATAAGAAGTTCGTCGAATCGGTGACTGGTAAAGGGGTGAAAACCACTTTTCTTCCGAGCGATTCTGACGCTCTGTCTCAGAGATTGAGTTTGTTGATGGCAAGGAGACGTGCTGGTAACACAGGATTAGATAATGAAATAGTTACTATATGTGACGAATTGTTAAGACAGAAGGTTTTGAATGAAAACCCATTATAAAAGGCTGATGAACGAATTGAAGAATTGATGTATATAATAAGTAGAGAGAAACAAACAAACAAAATATATAAAATAAAAATAGTAAATTTTACACTAGAATAACAAAAGTATTTAAACAAGAAACGTTTTACCAGTGAAAACAAAATATATATTATAAAATAAAAATATGTTGGTGATAAAGAACAGGGGATACATTAGAACTTACGTTCAAGGCGGTTCTGGCATCGTCGATTCTATAATGCGAGCGTTCACGAGTGATGCAGGTAGAAAACTCGCATCGACCGCGTTTGAGGTTGGTACGCAGACGGCTTTCGATGCTGGTAAGAAAGCCGCTTCCGAAACCAGTGGTAGGATAGCTTCTGTGGCTGGCAAGAGGGCAGCAGACGCGTTGATCGACAAGTTGATCAGTCCACCGGCGAAGCGAGCTACGTTAGAGCGAACGCCGAAAAGTTGGAAAGATTTTAAGGATGCTGTGGTACCCATACAAGATTTAGCCAAAATGACGAGTGGATCTGGATTGAAGAGAACTCGCGACGGTGTAATATAAATAAATAATAATATTAAAACTGAGTTTGATAAAACATAAAATTGTGTTTGAAAAAATCTAAAATAACAACAACAAAAAAAAATAAAATAAAATAAACAAAGATGAACATTAAAGATATGTCTTGGAACGACGCTGTGACTTAGAGGTCGAATAATGAATTCTTTCCCAAAAGCATAAGAGGCTTGATAGTGGGAAAAACGAATTGTGGAAAGACCAATATGTTGATGAATCTGTTGTCCCGACCCGACTGGTTGGATTATGACAGATTTTGTGTTTGGCAAGAGCTTGTTTCAACCCGAATACAGATTGCTTCGAGAATGCATGGATCGTAGATTGCCTAAGGACGTCATAGCCAGAATCATTGACAGTAGGGAGGAATTCGCCAAAAGTGAAGCTTCTCTTTCGACCATTTTGGACGGTGCGGCGATGGAATTGATGAAGAGAAATGCATCTTCGAACGTTGAGTGTCGATTTTATGAGAACGCTAGCGACGTTCCGGATCCTAGAGATTTGAAATCGGAAGATAAGAACCTCATGATTTTCGACGATCTGCTTTTGGAGAGACAGAACCGATGCGAATCGTATTACGTTAGGGGTCGTCACAGCAACGTGGAATTTTTCTACCTGTCGCAGAATTATTTTTGATTGCCCAGACAGACGATAAGGGAGAACGCTAATTTTCTATGTCTCTTTTGCCAAGATCTCAAGAATCTCAATCACATCTGCAGCGATCACGTCGCAAACGACATGAGCGCGGCGGAATTCAGGAGATTCTGCAAGAGGGTTTGGGATGGAGGACTTTACAATTTCGTCGTGATCGATTTGACTAGCGAATTTAATCGCAGAAAATATCGGTGCGGATTCGACATGTTTTATGTTTCTGATGATAATAAGATAGAGCGTGAAAATAAAAAAAATAGAAAATAATAAATCTTCAAATAATTAGTTTTGAACAAAATAAAAAATAAAATTAAATATAATGTTTGAACAAGGAGAATTGTTAGAACGGATAGCCGTATTCAACAATCCATTCAAATCGTGGTGATTGGCGATTCTACTCGATTCGCGACGAAATTCGAACCTTCCATCGAATTGAATAGAGAGAAAAGATATGAGATGGCGTTGGTGAATCTGGAGACTTATTATTCCTTTCCCAACATCATCGAAAAGAGTAACTCGTTTAAGTATTCCGATGGAGTGGATTGGTTGGAGATTCGAATTCCCAAAGGAAGTTACGACATAGACGATTTAAACAATTACATTCAAACGCGAATGAAGATGGATGGAAAGGGAAGCAACAAGATCAGACTTGCTCCCAACCCTAATACCTTACAGATGATGTTGGATTTGGAAGATAATTTTCGAGTGGATTTCAACACGGACGATTCTATAGGCAAGATGCTGGGATTCGATCAAAAGATGTATCAAGGTCATGCGGCATCTGAAAATACGGTCGACATTCTCGCTGTCAATAGCATTCTGGTGAACGTGGATGTGATTGCTGGAAGCTACGTGAATGGTAGCGTTCAGCCGACCATCTATTCCTTCTTTCCAAACGTGTCGCCGGGTTATAAGATCGTGGAACGACCTCGAAATTTAGTTTATCAACCAGTGATTTTAGACACATTGTATAGTCTCAAAACCACGTTGACGAATCAAAATGGTGAACTGTTAGATCTTCGCGGAGAAAGGGTGACGATACGATTTCACATAAGAGAAATATAAAAGCAAAAAAAAAAAAAATATTGTGTGTATATATATAAATTAGAAAATAAAATAACGCAATATTAATTTACAAAATTATTTAATATATATAATTATGATTAAAACAAAAAAACAATTGAAGAAAATAGATTTTAAAAAAAGAATTATGACACAATACGTGGTTAAAAACGTTAAAAAATCGAGGCAAGGCGGTGAGATTCAAATTCACTCATGAAGATCTGACAAGTGGCGGTCAGGATTCAATCGCCTGTACCAGAAGTCAAATCAAAAGGATGGAGAAAGTGATTCGTGATGGAAGAGGGTTGACAGTGAGATTGAGTCCCGCTCAATTGAGATACAATTTGAGAATGAAAGGCGGTTTCCTTCCGCTATTGGCAGGAATCACCACAAAAGCATTACCCTTTGCCGCAAAAGCATTACCCTTTCTCGGAAAGACTCTCGGCGTGGGAGCTCTCTCGGGACTCGCGAGTTTGGCAGTTGAGAAATTAATGGGTGGCAGCGGACTGTTTTTGAGGAAGGGAGGAGCCGTGTGTTGCGTCCACGTAGACGACAGCGGTGAAGGATTGTATCTAGAACCCGTTAGAGGTGGTAACTCTTTGAGTGGAAACGGTCTCTATCTGAAGAGTGGATTGAACATTGAGCGACTCGGTAAGGGTTTGTTGTTTGGTGAGAATTCGCCGTTTAAGAATATACCGATTTTGAGTATGTTATTATAATGTAAAAAATTATATAATTATATAAAATATAAATCATAGAAAGTATAAAATAATATATAAAATGGATAAAAAGGTGGAAAAACAATTAGATGATAATGATGAATATCGCGAGATAGAGTGCGAAAAAGATGTGGAAAAACGATTAGATGCTAATGATGGATATCTTAGGAAAGAACTGATAAAGGTGTTAAATAAAGATCGGGATAGATGGTTGAAATTTAAAAGAATGAGACGTTTTCCACCGTCACCACTACCTTCTGAAGAGAAAGGTAATGATGCGAGTGTTACTGAGAGATGCACAACATTCGTTCATAATTATGATTCGGATAAACAAATGTGTTCTTATAAAAAAACACAACATATCACAAAAAAGAAAAGAAGAATCAATGCTGAAATTTGAGAAAAAAGGAAACGTTATTATAAAATATGGGCGATAGTGAAGAAGGAAAATAAAAACAAAAAAAAAACAAAAAAAAAGTAATGAGATCTAGAGATGATCAACTTTTCTAGATCTCATTACTTTTTTTTTCCTCCTTCTTCACTAAAAATCAATTTCTCTATTGTTTATATTTCCAAGTCCGTTATTAGCATGTTGACACTCGTGTATTCTCCTTTTTCGAAAATGTGTTGAATGTTTATCTTTACTTTTTTGAGTTTTTTTTACATCGGTGAACATGCTCTCACCACCCGATTTGTCCATGAGTTCGAGTGAGATTTTTGGATATATGTAACTTCCATAGGACAACGACAAATCGTCCTTGTCGAATTCTCTATCTTTGGTGATGACGATTTTCTGTAGATTGCTTTGGTAGTCGTAAAACAAATCGAGCATGGCTTCGTCCAATTTCAAAGGCATGTTATATTTGTTGTATTTGCGCTCTAAGCCCTTCATCTCGACCTTGTTCAATTTGATGGAATCTATAGATTTTAAAACCGAATTTCTTACACGTTTCGACTCGTTTTAATTTCAATTCGCATCTTTTAGGTGTTGTTGTCACGATCGATTATTTGTTTTTTTTGTTTTATGAATTCTTGCAAATAATATATATTTTAAATTTTGTATTTAAATAATAGTTTTTTAAAAAAGTTTTGTTTTTTTTTACTCTTTATATATATAAAAAAAAGTTTTTTTAATTTGAATTTTCTTTAATGTGAAAATTTTTTTTCGTAAAAGTGTTTTTCTCTTTATATAAATAAAAGTTTAAATTTAACGTCCTTTTTTCTCGTATTAATTAAATTTTTTTACGTTAAGGAACATAAAAAAAATTGATTAATTTCATCAAAAAAAAATTATTTTTTTTGGAAGGAATTAAAACATATATATATATAAAAACAATTTTAAAACTTTTAACAAATTATTATTAAATACAAAATTCGAAAACAAAAAAATATTCTTACAAATGGAGCAAACAAATAAAAAATGGAAAATTTAGATAAGAAAACCGTACCTCAGTTAAACGAGATTTGTAAAATATTAAAAATTCCACATTTCAGAAATCATAGAACTAAATAAAAAAAAAATTGAAGTCATATAGGAACATTGCTTGCGAAATGATGGAAAGGCAAACAAAATGTAGATAGCAACGACGTCAAAAAATACATCGGTTGTGAAAAATGAGAAGAAGAAAAAGATAGTAAAGGGAATCGAAATGCCGACGTCGAAAAAAAAAAAAAAACGTTTCGATTGTGAAAAATAAGAAGACGACTAAATGAAAAGCCGTTGAAGAACTTCAAGTTTCAAAAGAAAAGAAAAAAAAAACTAAAACGAAAACGAGTGATGTACTTCAGATTCTAGACAAACGAGATATATTGAGTGAAATTCGACAAGCAATCAACAAAGGGAAAGGAGAAGAATATATAGCACGACTCATCGCGGAAATATTCCAATCAAAGCCTGGAGAATGGGAGAGTGCGATCAAAGGCGTTTTTAAAACTTTCGATGTGGTTCCCTCGTTCAAGAAAATCGATCCAAAATTATTCATGGAATGGGTGAAGAAAAAGTATTGGATTTGTTTCACAAACACATGAACGTGGGACGAAAAATTAAGATGATACTCCATTGCATGATGAATAAAATCGATGTGAAGTCTGGCGAGAGCATCGTGAAAAATGCATATTTCAGATCTAACGTCGAACCCATATTTCGAGCTTCAGATTTATCAGACGTTTTCGAAAAGTTGAAAGACAAGATGTTGACGTCTCTCGTGAATTATCAACATGAAGGTAGTAATTGGACGTTCGATGAGGTGTTGAAACTCGAAATTCATATAACTGAAAACGATTCGTTGAAAGGGTCTTCCTACGTGGAATTACCGTATTTCTTATCTAAAAACATGCTGTGATCAACGTGAGAAATGAAGATGATCAGTGTTTTAAATGGGCAGTCACCTCCGCTTTATACCCTATCAAAATGAACCCCGATAGAGTTTCTCATTACGAGGAGACTTCTAAAAATCTCGATTGGACTGGAGTGACTTTTCCAATGCAGTTAAAACACATCGAACGTTTCGAGGCTCAAAATCCCACCGTAGTGGTGAACGTCTTGGGATACGACGATGAAAAATGAACGATCTATCCTCTCAGACAGGCTTCGTATCTCGAAAGAGAAAAGCCGATTATTTTATTATTGATTTTGAATGGTGACAATCATCATTATTGTTGGGTTAAAAATCCGAGCCGATTACTGTTGAGACAAAATAATAAACATGAACATAAGATATGTTTATGTTGCAACTGCATGAATGCGTTTCACAACGAAAAATCATTAGCAAAACATCAGGAATATTGCAACGAAAATCAAGGTGTCGCCATTGAAATGCCCAAACCCAACACCATCATGAAGTTTGAAAATCACAATAGAAGGTTAAAAGTACCATTCATCATGTACGCCGATTTCGAATGCTTCATCATGAAAATGAGTTCCTGCCAACCCAATGTTCTTCAAAGTTACGTCGAAAGATATCAAAAACACATGCCTTTGGGTTATTGCATTTACGTGAAATGCGCTTTTGACTCGCAACATGACATGGGTCCCTTCACCTACATGAAACAGTGCAAAGACGACGACGTGGCTCAAAGGTTCGTGGAAGAGTTAGAATCGAAAATTCAAATGTTATACGATAAATTCAAAACTCCAGTGAAAATGATCATCACACGAGAGCATCAGGACGAAAATAACAGAGCCACCAAATGTCACATATGCAGACAATCGTTTGACGAGAATTCGGAGGAAAATAAGAAGGTCAGAGACCATGATCATTACACGGGTCTGTATCACGGTCCGGCTCACAACAAGTGTAATTTAAAATATCGAGACGCCGTTTTCTATCCAGTGATATTTCACAATCTCTCAGGTTACGACAGTCATCTGTTCGTGAAAAATCTCGGCACCTCCCACGAAGAATTAAATTGCATCGCGAACAGCAAAGAAAGATACATTTCCTTCACAAAATGGAAGTTCATGGAGAAGAAAAGAGTAATCGACGGAGAGACGTTGAAAGAAAAAACGAAATTCATTCGTAGAGGCATACGTTTCATCAACAGTTTTAAATTCATGTCAACCGCTCTGGAAAAATCAGTCGATAACATGAGCAAGGATAAATTTAAAATCATGAGTGAACATTTCGGAGAATGAGTAGATGTCATGTTGAGGAAAGGAGTCTATCCTTACGTTTACATGAATGATCTACAGAGATTCGATGACACCGCACTACCTTCAAAAGAAGATTTTTATTCGAAATTATACAAATCCGACATATCCGACGAGAATTACGAACATGCCAAAAACGTGTGGAAATCATTCGATATGAAAACCATGAGAGATTATCACGATCTCTATCTGAAGACTAACGTTCTGCTCTTGGCAGACGTGTTCGAAAATTTTCGAGACGTTTGTCATCGGAATTACGAGCTGGATCCAGCTTGGTATTTCACCGCACCAGGTCTGGCGTGGGAGGCTCCGTTGAAGACCACCAAAGTCCAATTGGAATTGTTATCCGACATGGACATGTTGCTCATGTTTGAAAGGGCCACGAGAGGTGGCGTCTCGATGATCTCCCACAGATATTCTGAAGCTAACAATCTCTACATGAAGGAAGATTTTGATTCGATACGGTCGAATAGATACATACAGTATTGGGATGCTAATAATCTGTATGGTTGGGCTATGAGTCATCCTTTACCGATTGGAAATTTCGAATGGGTAACGGAACTGGAAGAGATGTAAAAATGGAGAGACAATCCTTGCATTTTAGAAGTCGGTTTGAACTATCCGGAAGAATTACACGATCTACACAACAATTATCTGCTGGCTCCTGAATGAATGGAACTGAACGGAGGAGACGAGGAAAAACTCATTCCTAATTTATTTAACAAACGTAACTACGTCATCTACAGTGAGAATTTGAAACAATACATCGATTACGGGATGAAATTAGTCAACATACATCGCATCATTCGATTCAACGAAGAGCCTTGGATGAAAAAATACATCGATCTCAACACGAATCTCAGATTTCGAGCCAAGAACGATTTCTAAAAAGATTTCTTCAAACTCATGAACAACTGCGTGTACGGTAAATTGATGGAAAACATCAGGAAGAGAACCGACGTTCGACTCATCACGTCTGAGAAAAGAGCAAAAATATTAGTGGCGAAACCCAATTACAAACACTGAACCATATTCAACAAAAATCTAGTGGCCATTCACATGCAAAAGACGCACCTGAAGTTCGACAAACCGTATTATCTCGGACCAATCATCTTAGATATCAGCAAGTGATTGATGTACAAGTTTCACTACGATTACGTCAAACGAAAATTTGGTGATAAAGCCAAACTACTGTTCACCGACATGGATAGTTTAGTTTATGAGATAAAGACGAAAGATGTCTACCAAGATATATCTCCAGACGTGGCCGAGTGGTTCGACATGAGCAATTATCCCGTCGATCACCCGTCCAACATTCAATCGAACGACAACAAGAAGGTGTTGGGTAAATTTAAAGACAAGAGCAGCGGTAAACAAATCCTCGAATTTGTAGGCTTGAGACCCAAACTATATGCTTATCGTCTAGAAGATGAAGAGATCAAGAAGTGCAAAGGAGTAAAAGCGTGCGTGGTGAAGACAAACATCTCTTTCCAAGAGTATAAAGATTGTCTGTTAGGAAGGGGTCCGATGTATAAGACGATGAAATCAATTCGAAGTGAAAATCACGACTTGTATACCGAAATAGTCAACAAGATTTCACTGACGGCCGACGACGATAAGAGATTCGTGTTAGACAATAAAATAAGCACTTTAGCACTCGGACATTGGACTTTGGATCTAATTTTAGACGATAGGATTTCAGATTTGATTGTGGATGATATGATTCCAGAAAATCAAGAGGAATTACACCGATTCAACATTATGTAAGTCGAGGAATTACACGGATTCAAGATTATGGAAGTCGATAGAGTTAGTTTAAAAAGAAAAATAAAAAAATAAAAAAACACCATTTTAGTGAATTATAATAAAATAAATAAATTAAAAAAAAATAAATATACGCATTTATGAATAAGAAAATAGAGATATCCGTAGAAGGTGTCATCTTACCTAACAAACCCCTATCCAACATTGATCTGTCGAATGTGGTGAAGGATTTGAAAATCAAAGATTTTCTAGGCGTGTTTTCCAGAGATGCCTTGCCAACGAGAAGACCTCGACAATCGGAATGCGGAATTTTAAATCTAGACGATTTATCGGGTAAAGGCACTCACTGGATGGCGTGGTTCATGAACAGGGAGAAGAAGAATTATTATTTCGACAGCTACGGAGGCTCGCCGCCGAAAGAAATAAAGAACTATTTCAACAAATCGATGGTTTGTTACAACACAGAACGAGTGCAATTGCCAGATCAAGTGTTTTGCGGTCACGTGTGTCTTTACATTCACAAGAGATGGTCTGAAGGAGATCGGTTTCAAGACATTCTCAATGATTTACATTAGAGAGAGATTTTTTTTATAGTATATAAAGGTAAAAAAATTATTAAAAAAATTTTAATTGAATAAAAACGAAAAATAAAATAAGTAAAATAATTCATTTTTAATAAACTGCATTTGAAATATATTTTTAAAACAAAAATCTCAAAACAACATGCCAGTCGATAAATTTGGTAGAAGTGACGACAAAAGTCAACCTAAAAAGAAGAGGAAGATGCTCGAAGTTGGCGATGGTTACGACGTTGCCAACTTGGATGAACGTTATGTTTGGAGATACGAACCTCGAGAGGAACCTTTGAACATGAACGATAAGAAGCTCTACAATCTTCCCGAGCCAATAGATCTCGCAGATGCTGCGACTAAAAAATATGTTGACAGGGGGAATGCGGATTTTGAACGAATCATGCTAGATAATTACGTGGATAAAGCTATGACCGACGATCTCGATCTGAAATCTAAATGTTTGGTGAATGTCACGAATCCCATAGATTGCACCGATGCCGTGACCAAGAAATACGCGGACGACTCTCACGCGAGATTCAGCAAACATCTGAAAAATAGATACGTTCAGAAAATGATGCACTCGGAATTGAACGCCAATTCTAACAAGATAACGAACGTGGCCACTCCCACGAATCCCAAGGACGTGGCGACCAAACACTATGTAGATCTGGAACAGAGAAAGTCTGACAAACGAGAAATGAAATCAGATCTGAATGCAGGATTCAACAAGATATTGAATCTGTCGAAGGTCGTCGGCATGGATGCGGACTCAACCGCAGTCAACAAGGGCTACGTAGATTTTGCCATGATACAATCACAAGAATACGTAGAATCACAAGTGGACGATCTCTACCTGAACAAACAATCTGGTGGAACCATGGAGGGTGGTATCAACATGGTGAGAATTTAATCGGTCTCAATCACGATCCCGAATTCGATTCCAGCGCAGCCAGCAGGAAGTACGTAGATGACAACTTGGTCTGGAGAAAGGGCGACATCATGGAAGGTAAACTAGACATGGGTGGACACGCGCTCACGAATCTACCGGATCCTGTGAACATGACGGATGCCTGCACCCTGATTTCGGTGGTGGAGAAAGTCAAATATGCTAGACAATTGATCACCGTGTGGGCTGAGGAGGCCGGCACGTTAGAGGAGGGAAAAACCGAGTGATCTTTCGGAAACGGAGGTAGCGGATCGAAACATGGTCAGGTGGGATATCCCATGCTGTTAGGAGGTGAAATCATTCGAATGAGTCTGGCTTCCTCGGATTTGAATAACAGAGTGGTCGTCAATCTCGTGGTGAATGGAGTAGAGAGCAATAAGAAATACAGCGTTTAAAAAACTGAGAATCAACACGTGAATGTTAGCACGTTCGGCACGCCTCTGAAAGTGAATGACGGAGACAGGATTAATTTCGTTACGAAAACAATAATCCCGAAGCCGTCACTTCCGTGGTGACTCTACTGATCGAACTAGATCCTTTGAACAAACAGTGAATGCGTGAAAATAATTAATTAAAAAAAATAATATGTGATTATTAAAAATAAAAAAGTAATGATATTTAGAAAGTTGTTCAATCTCTCTAGATCTCATTACTTTTAATTATTTTTTTTTTTGTTTTTAATAATTACTCATTACTTTTTTTTATTTTGTTTTTTATTTTTTTTTACACACGTCTCTCGTCGAATGATCGACATCTTATTTCCATCCGATTCGAATTGTAATTCTCTGTCCGACAGGACCAGGGCGAAGGCTTCGGTTTTTCTCGACACGTTCCTATCAAATTGCATCTTGATCTGAATGTCTAAGATGCTACTCTTGAGTCGTTCACTCTGTTTACTAACGTCGAATACGAACATGGGATACATAGACTTGTATTCACCGGGAGATATATTAGGGTTGCTCATCAATTCGTCTAGACTGTGATACTTCTTTCTAGTGGCGTCGCCGTGCAGTCTGCAGAAATTGTTCTTGTCGAACGATGCATTGTAATCGATTGCTGGATATCTCGTGGCATGTTTCTCAAATGGCAGTGATCGAACAGCGACACATTCTTTTCCTGAGACCCGTCCCTATCGGTCTGAAATGCAACCATGATGAAATGCGGTCTCTCAGAAGCGGATTTCACCGTCAATCTCCAAATGAAGTGATTCGCGGAGAGTGGAATTCTAGCCTGTCGCACTGTCTCATTCTAAATCCCACAGGTAATTTACTCTTGGATTCTATGATCTTGTAGAGATGCGCTTTTTCCACAATCGAAGGCTCCACGTGCGGAATGAACCACGATATCTTGTGTAGAGTTAACTTACCTGCATCGGTCGCAGGGAGTCTCACTATTGCGTCGTTGTTTCCTTTTCGAATCAACACCAGATTGTGTTTGAATCCGTACATGATCTTGTTGTAATCGTCCGCGAATCCGAAGATGTGTTTCAAAGGTATCCTGAACGAAAACGTTCCTTTAGGTCTGGATGTCTTGACGACGTAGTCGAATATCGCGGCGGCGCCGGCGTTAGCAGGGCCGACGGTGTCTTTCACCCACAACTGATTAAGTCCTCTGGATTTCGAAAAATCATCAGGATACGTCAAGAGTCCGAACATCGTGGTGGCCTGACTGGGATGAAACACAGATTCTATCTCTTGTCCGGATAGAATGTATTTTATATTACTGAATAGATGCATGATGCCATTATTGGCTAGAGTAACCGTGTTGTCGTCGGCGTAGTCGCTCCCATCTTCCTTGGTAAGACGTCCCTGCACCACTATGTAACTCTCGCTAGGATGTACAAATAGATCTTGAGTTTCGATGTTGATTCTTATCTCTCCCGCATTGTTCAAACTCATTCCGGTTACCGGTTCGTATTCGTGAACCTTTTTTAAGGGGTTTTTGTTTTTTGTTTATTAATTAGCTTGCTTTTTTTATCTAAAAATAGTTTTAATTATTTTTTATTATTATTTTTCTCTCCTATATATATATGTGTAAACAAGAAAGTGTTAAAGAGAGTAAATAAAAAAAAAATGTTTTCTTTATCAAAACTTTGTCTTCTGTAATTGTTGTTCGTAAAACTTTCCAATGATCACTTCTCCATCGAAAGCTTCGATTTCGTAAGTCACCGGATTGGTGTGAAATATTTTGATTATCTTGAAGATTTCCGAGGTCCATCGAGGAGTATAACCCTTTTCGAAGTGCTTCTTATAAGTGTAGATTCTCACTCGATCACCGACCGCAAATTTCGGCGTTCTAGACTTTTCCTGATCTTAGATCTCTCAGGATATAGATTCGTGTAGACCCGTTTTTCGTTTCGAGGATCGCTAGCTTCCATGGGAGTCATCTTGATCGATCTGTGTCGCGTGTTGTTGTAATCTTTGACCAGACCTCTCAGAGCGTATATGTATTTCTTGGCCGAATTCGCCGTGAAGTATCTATGCATATTTTCCTTCATCGTTCTATTCCAACGTTCCACCACGCTGGCTTTCTCTTCGTTTTCGATCGAGTAGAGGTCGACCAATCGATGAACGTGCTTGTTGTAGAATTCCTTTCCCTTATCCACCCACAATTTATTTGGTTTTCGAGAAGACGAGTCGAATATGCTCTTCAGAGCCTCGGCGACGCAAGGTCCCGATTTATTCCTCAAAGCTCTGATCCAACGGTATTTGGAAAACACGTCGATGACCGTCAATAGATATTTGACACCCTCGTTCCACCTCGAAAACGATCTCATGTCGACCAAGTCGGCAGACCAAATATCATCCAAACCCTTCTCAAACACCCTTCTCTTTCGAAATTTACGCATGATGGGTTTGTGTAACTCCTCGGCCAATTCGCTCGTCAATAATCGTTTCTTCTTCTTTTCAGATGTGCTTTTTTTTTTGAACTCCCCATCCGAATCGACGTTTCGCACCGATCAGATTACCAACCAATGAACGTTCTATCTTCTCTCTCCTGGTCGGATTCGATATACCTCTCAATTTCGCCAACATGTTTTTATCGCAGACATCGTTGCGAGTCTTGGCATAGATCGTGATCATACGCTGCCACGTCCACCCTATTCACAGGTTTGCTCCAAGATTTAGGAGTCCGATCGGCGTTGAGTCTCTTGTTCAATTTCGTTCCAGGTCCCGTGAAACTGTGACCAGGCAGATGCATTTCGAAAGGTAGATTGTTGATCATTTTATTCATGATGCCTTGACCTTTTCTCGCGTTCTTTTTTTTTTGATGAATCGAGTCTTGATAGAACCACACACGTCGCAAATTCTGCGAAGCATCTGTCTGTCGTTTTTAGTTTGTACTTCTTGAGAATTACTCGTCTTGGTAACTCTCTTACACTTTACGCAATACATTTGTTGAGAGTTATTTAAATTAATTTCGTTTTTATTTTATATATAAATTTAATATTTCTTTTTTAAAAATTCTGTTCTTATTATATATATTTTTTTTTCAATCGCTGCTCTTGAGTTCTATCATCTTACTGAATTCATCCCTAGCCTCATTCCTCCCCTTTTCCATGAAAGAATCCTTCATCTCTTCCTTGATGATCTGACGAGTCTTGATTCTCACAGCTTCGTTCATGACTTCATATTTCGTTTTCTCACCCAATATCGTAAAGTATTCTCCGAGATCATTTCGGATATCGTGTCGATCTTGGAGTCGGACAAGATGCGAATCTTCTCATGTTTCCTCACCTTCAGATATAATTTCCTACTCAAAAAGTTTCCGAGCATGCTAAACAATCCAGCGGCGAGAGCCACTCCTTCTATGGTTAACACGATCGGAATACCGACGACA
The DNA here is from genome assembly GCA_031216915.1 of Pictodentalium vernedei. Classification (NCBI taxonomy): domain Eukaryota; kingdom Metazoa; phylum Mollusca; class Scaphopoda; order Dentaliida; family Dentaliidae; genus Pictodentalium; species Pictodentalium vernedei. Next base: position 126,955,546 of record CM062296.1, on the reverse strand, counting down.
ATCCGATGCCGGCCACGTGTAAACCCATGGAAATCGTGATGAGTGTCGTGTCGATCGCGTTGACGAATTTCACGAAACGCGAATCCTTCTTCTTGAGAGAACAACGAGAATCTCTCTCTTGAGTTAGATACGCTTGGATTCTACTGATTTGATCGATGTGATACCTCTCTCCTCTTTCTTTTTCCTCTAGCGACGGTACCGTCGGCAAAACACCGTTCGGCTTCTCATCCTCGTCGTCATCTAACGTTGGATACAATTTATTTCTGGTTCTCATTTTTGTGTTTTTCTCTTTCTAATATTAGATAAAAAAATTATGTGTGTATATATTTTTATTTTCTATTCTCCCTTATTTTATATCAACGAGAAAACTTAGACGTATGCTTCATTGAACAATAATTTCATGATGCATCCCTTGTCTCCTAAAATCAGACTTCTACGCGTCAATTTCAGTTCTTCCGAAACTGTGGGCTTGTCTCGATCCTTACAAAAGAGTAATCTCATCCAAAACGCGATCACTTCATCGATTTGAACGCGTTCGAACGACGGTTCGAAATACTTGATGACCATATCTTCCCTTTCCATCGTCAGACACGAATGATTCTCATGATCGAAGTCTAGGTGATCCCGACATCCGACACATCGTTCTAACAAGAGGCGACCTAGTTGTTCGTTCACACGGAATGTGTAGGCGCTCATCAGCATTTTTAAAAGAAACCTTGCTCTAATAGTCTGGGAAGCGTTCATGATTTACGTATTTTTTATTATCTATTCGATTTGTTATATTTATTTTTTTAAATAACTATTTATTTTTTTTCTCTCCTATATATATATCAATCACTTTTTTATTTCCTCTCCTCAAAACCGATTCTATCACGATTTCGTCTCACAAAACTCAAGAGATGATTCGGCAAGTCGTTTTTTCACCGATCAAATCGCATCCTATACCGTCCCAAACACGATCGGGAACGTGGCAGTGGTTTGCCGGTTCGGTATCACCTTTTTTCCATGTACCATACATAGGTCGATTTTCTGATCTAGAATCGGCAAATGGGTTTCCCCGATCGGATCGCACTTTAACCGTTCGAACATTCGTTGGTGGACGTATACCTACTTAGGTGATACAGAATCGGCAAACCGCTTTTTGATGCTGATACAGAATCGGCAAAACGTTTTTTGCTCGCGTTCACCAACGATGGATCGATGGTCTAATCCGCGATGGGAACGTAGAGAACAAATTTTTAATTATATTTTCTTAAAATTTCATACATTTTTTTTCACTCTTGAGCGACGTGTCGAATGTACGCGTTCGCCAACGGGTATTTTGAACGTTAAAAGTGCGATCTAAAACAATGGCCGATTCTGTATCACCATAAAAAACGACATTTTGTGTACTTGTACACGATTTTAACACTGAATCCTATGGAGGTGTACGTCTATGTACGTGAACATGTACAAAATCGTGTACAAGTGATACGGAATCGGTATTTTCTACCTACTACTGAATATGAAATATAAGCAAGGAAAGTGTTGGCTTTTGCTCTGTATTCTCATTTTTTGAAAGCCCTGATAGTGGCTTCTAGCACTCAACCAGTTAAGAAGTCTTGACAGCAGGATTATATTAGTATTTTAAGCTGAGATAACATTTGGCTCAACGGTTGTCACTGAGCACTACTCGGGAGAAAATAGGAATTTGAGGTTAAAACTTTTAAAAATAGAAAAATAATAACAAAACAAATGACAACAAAGTATCAACGCGCTGTTTCATTTCGTATGTCATAAGATGTACAAAAGTATCAAAGGGTTAACTCGGCCAATACCGATCCGACGTTTTTATTTGCATCATTGAAATGGGGATTTTTTATGTCAGTAATGTTCTTGCGGAATGATGGAGAGGACAAGTACCGGTTTAGTCCATGCCTAAAACTTTCCATCGATGTGTTGGGGGCACGGGGGGCTCAGCTGTTACGGTATTGGATTTTAAACCGAAGGGTCCACGGTTCGATCCCCGCCTGGGGTAACTACTTTGTGTCCTTGGGCAAGGCACTTAATCTCGATTGCCCACGTGGGGGCACGGTGGAACGATGTACTAAGGTGTACTGCATGTCGATGGTGTACTTGTCTTCAACCAATGCTAACTCTGAGTGTGTGGAGTTTGTACGCTGGGGAGTCTGGCAGTTGCCCGTGGGTTCTCCCCGAGCTCTCCGGCTTCCTCCACCTGTAAAACTGTCCGACACGAGGTGACCCTGGCTGTCAAAAGAGTCGTTGAACTCCAATAAATAAATAAATACATTTTCCATCGATGCAGTCGTATGCTTACCCCCGCTCACCTTTTTGCATCCATGAACTCAGGGCTTGTTGGGCTGATCGTTATCGAACTCATCAAATGTTTCTTCCCGATTTTTCTCACGCAACTTATCACGCAACATTTTTTTGCTGCATTGGTATTGCTTCTTGAAGCTTATTGGAATATATAAGCTTTCGTTTTTGCTTCATTTTCGGAAGAAGACGGTGACTATAAATCGTCTTACCATTTTGTGTTCAAGCAGGTCAAACAGGAGTTGCGATATAGGGGAAACAACTCTACCTGAATTAAAAGAAACTAACATGTCGAACTGAATTTGAAACAAACAAGGAGTGTTGATCTCATGTTTTGAGACGAATAACCAACCGAACCACTACAGGACATTAGGAAATGCATTTAAATGTCACAAAAACGATAATTTATGTGTTTTGAAACCGTTTGCAATCCATGATTTGTTTTCAATGATATGTTATACAAATTTTGACAATGCAAAACTATGAAAAAATAAACAAAATTCAAAATGTCGGTACTAACGCGGACCTGACAACCGTTTTTATTCCCAGTTCCTTAATGGGTTGATAGCGAATGTCGAATAAGGAACTGGGAATACGTAACGACTGTCACGTCCCCGCTACTTAACTGGTATAAAAACACTGACCGTGCCGGTGCCGACATATTGAACCTGTATCGTAAGATGCACTCTTCGAGTATATACGTGATCTGATTGGACAATTTAAAACCTAGGCTACGCAAATGTCTGTAACTAAGCTTTCTTTTGTTCTTTTTTCTGTTACTTAATGTCTGTAACTAAGCTTTCTGTTGTTTGTTGGTTTGGTTTTTTCTGAATATATTCTTCAAATTTTATTTTCATCGCTGTGTACCGTTTAATATAGGTTTCTGTAATATCCAATGCAGAATATATTTACTTTAACCGAATATCATATACTTGGGCCAGTTCCCCTCACATACCCTCAAATGGGAACCCTGTGGACTCAGACTCAATGTCTCTTTAAAAAATTATGACCTCGAACTGTTACAAAAACTGGAGTGTTATTACAAAACTCGCGTGTTATTACAAAAGTGAGTGTCTTTATTACAAAACGCATGCGGTATTTAGAAGGTTGGCACCTTTACAAAAGTGGTTGCAACAAAAACGCTGGTATTGCAAATCGTTATACACAAGTCGTTCCTTGAGTTCCAATGTGTTATATGTGCCAGTCGGCACATAGAACACATCGGAACTCAGGGAACGAATTGTTTAACATTGCAGATAAAATGAGAGACATGAGGAAAATGGATTAGAACAAATGTGCTCCCGAGCGTAATATATAACTGTGTTAGGAATGTGCAGGAACTATCAACGATTTTTCGAAAATGGGGTATCAGATGCGAGTGGGCAGTGATGATATAAAATGGCAAAAAATTAAGAATGTGCGGGATGGGCGTGTGTTTCGGAATGAAGTCGCCAAAAACAAACGAACATAAGCACATCACAGGTGCATCCGGAACACACGCTTACCGTATGCTACGGGGAGGTATTACCGTTCCTCGCAAGTACGGTTGTACAACATCACACCCCGTGACTTTCATTTGCACAGCTACGCAAGCGCACTCACATGCAAACAAACCCAGGCACTCTCCCAGAGGCAGTTCTTTTAACTCTTTAGCTGCAGTACAACCGTTGTGGACTGGTCGAAGTGGACTCAGTATCGCCTGAATATTCTGACAACGAGTCAGTAGATGATTCGCTGTCAAAATCATAATCACTATTCGAATCTTCAATGATTTTTTGAAGGGCTTCTTCGAAATTATAACGAGATATGACTACACACCGCCCAAGTCAGAATAAACATACCCACCACATTTGAAAACATCTCCCACAACCGTTCACCAATGAGAATCGTCCTATTATCTGACGATGGTATTGTACGATAGTAATTTGCTATATACAATAGAAACGATGGATCTCATTGGCAATCTCGGGAAATGTCTGTACAGGGATGGAAACGTAATATTCCGTTCACCGGAGTGAACGAGTTAAATACCAAGTTAGCCTATGTACCTCCAGTATAGACATTTAATCCATTACATCTTGTTTGACAGAGCTCACTGAGCTCTGTCAAACAAGATGCAATGTAATAAATGCCCAGTTTACAATACCGTCGCTGTTGTGGACTGGTGTCCACACATGCGTTTATCATGTAATATGCTGCAGAGCTGAGTTACGATGTTGAAGAGCTGGCAACTGCTCGTCGTTGCTCGGTGGTTCTCTCCGAGCACTCCAGCTTCCTCCACGCGTAAACACGGTCATGATTAGCCATTGTGCTTAAGTATTTGACCTTAAACACCAATAGATAAATATCAGGGAATAAAAATCATCATCAGCAAAATTTTAATTAATGAAGCTCCGGATTGTAAATTTTGATGATTATTCCTATAATTAGTGTTTAAAATCTAATATCATTGCGTCCGTGAAAATATATTGCCCACCCGTGCAAAGTGACAAGTCCACGGCGACCGTACTCAATAGCGAAAAAAACTTTCAAAAAATGTCCTGAAGAGCTAAGAAATTTTATTCTTTGTCTTTATTTATTTATTGGTGTTTAAGGTCACATACTTATGCACAATGGCTAATCGTGACCGTGACAGTTTTACGGGTGGAGGAAGCCGGAGTACCCGGAGAGAACCACCGAGCAACGACGAGCAGCTGTCAGCTCCCCAACATCGTAACTCTGAAGTCTGCACCGCAGCACAAGCAGGGTTAGATTGGTTGAAGACATGCGCACCATCGACGTGCAGTACGCCTCAGTACACAGCGTCATCGTGCCCCCAGGTAGGCAATCGGGGTGAAGTGTCTTGCCCAAGGACACGACGCGGCTGCCGCAGGTGGGATTCGAACCGAGGACCTCTCGGCGTGCAGCCTGCACCTCTACCAACTGAGCCACCGCGCCCCTTCTTTGTCTTTAGATTATAACTTAAGACCCATCACTGGAAAAAACTCGTTCAAATGAAGGGTCATAAGTTATATTTTGAGACAAAATTATTTTAAAAATATTGAATTTTAAATGGTGTATTTTGTGAATGATCTTGATCGGTTATGGCCGATACATAAACATTTGGGAAACAGACTTGTAAATTAGGCAAATCCCTTGGATTATTTTTGGCTATTTCCGTTTCTATTTATTTATTTATTGGTGTTTAAGGTCACATACTTATGCACAATGGCTAATCGTGACCGTGACAGTTTTACGGGTTGAGGAAGCCGGAGTACCCGGAGAGAACCACCGAGCATCGACGAGCAACTTTCAGCTCCTCAACATTTTAACTTTGTTCAAGTCAAACAGTCTACCACTGACCACTGCGCTCCCTATTTCCGTTTCACTTTTAATCATAATTGTCGACATATTATAACCGATCAGTCTTACATGCGGACGGGGAATACTCATAATTGCTTCTTGTGGGAATGCTTGGAAATCTGCTCCAGTTAATAATAGTTTTGCCGTCGATTGCTCAAATGCTGGGGAACATGAGAGGCCCGAAACCAAAATCTCTAAATTTTCCGACATGGGGTGGCGAGAGATAAAATATCTCGACAATGTTCTCGGGTCGTTGGTCGTCGGTGCGGATTGGAATCCTAACTCAATATACTTTTTTAAAACAATAACAAACGAAACAGACCATGAACCTTCGTTTATTATTATTGTTTAACCCTTTACCCAACGCAGACAATATCAAAATTTATTATTTTAAATATCATTTTTTGAAAATTTTCAAAAAATTTCAACGAAACCATATCATGTGACCCCTCGTTGGAACGAGCTCCCCGAGCTCGTTCCATGGAGGGGTCACATAATATGGTTTTGTTGATATTTTTTGAAAAATAATATTTTTTCAACTGCTGAATTTGCATATTACGCGGGCGGATGCGGTCGATTCGTTGGGTAAAGAGTTAAAGAATTACATTCGTTTAACGAAAGTTGTTTTTTTAAATAATAATAATACACGATTTTGAAAATTGCCATGTACTTATAACGAGCACTTTCACTCAAAATATAGTGGAAACAGAATGGTGCTTTTTCATGATGAAAATCGTAGTTTCGTTAAGGCCACGAAGTGGATCTTCTGTTTCTCATGCTATTTATTATGTAAAATTACATGTGGGTGGCCGTTTTTTTATTTTATTTTTTATTTTTGTAATTATTTCTTTGCCATCAAAAGTTCATATTCTTGGTATGTTTTATATTTTAGGCCTCATAATCTACAGAATGGCATGGGTGGTGGTGTATTTCCCCCCGTTAGTGCAAGAAGGTTTTGCAATGCTGAAGCATTGCAAAGCCTTGTTGCACTCAAGAGACAAATTTATCAGTTTTATTAACTTGGGTAAAATATCAGATATAAACCATTTAATTTAAAAATAAAAATATGCATTGGTTATAAAAGGAGAGCATGCGGCAGCTAAAATGACCACGCGGGAGGGCCTAAGAAACATATTTTCAACTTTTTAGGCCTAAATGATCAACTTTTTTTTTTTTTAAACTAGTGACTTTCAGAGAAAATGCTGCCATTCGAGCAACTAACAATTTTCCGGACAGACAAAATAAACTCTCGACAGACATGATCATGTGTGGTGGTGGTGGGGGGGGGGGGGGGGGGGGGTCTGACTGAGAATAGGTTCCTTGCTTTGCTTTGTTGAATATGACCTTCGGTGAGTATGTAGTTCTGATTGAACTATGTGTTCTTCATGTTTTTTTTAAGTTTTGACTTGTGATTGATTTTTTAGCAACATACCTGTAAATATTTGATCAGCACTACGAATGTCTTTTGTAAAAAGGCTCTATGTCTACTCGTTTGGACACTTATTTTGACTCCTACCTGCCACGCCAAAGATGAAAAAAAAAACTCTAAAAAAGCACGAGTGGGTCCTGTGCGAATCTATGTACATTACATTCTGTATTTGTGAGTATTGCCATCGAGTAGTGAAATATATCATAGCTTTAATCTCTTTGTGCTCTCCTTCGGACCAGTTTTCCTCTAATGTCATTCACTGATACAACCCGAAAAAGTCTCACCTCTTTTAAAACAAACAGACGCACATTGTTATTCAACTCTCTGGACCCTTGTATCGAAATATCAAACTTTCAAGTTGCCAGTTTTTCCCATAATGCAACTCGAACGTAACCAGTTCTTTAGCACGATAACTCAGTGGTTGGGGCACTGAACTTCAAAAGGAAAGGTCCACGGTTCGATTCTGACCAGCGGCAACTACATTTTGTCCTTGGGCAAGACTCTTAACCCTTTACCCAACGAATCGGCCGCATCCGCCCGCGTAATATACAAATTCAGCAGTTGAAAAAATATTATTTTTCCAAAAATGTCAACAAAACCATATCATGTGACCCCTCGTTGGAACGAGCTCATCGAGCTCGTTCCAACGAGGGGTCACATGATATGGTTTTGTTGAAATGTTTGGAAAAATTTGAAAAAATTATATTTAAAATAATACATTTTGATACCGTCTGTGTTGGGTAAAGGGTTAATACCGATTGCCCAGGTTGGGAATTGGCGACGCTGTGTACTAAGGTGTACTGTACGTCGACGGTGCACTTGACTTCAACAGCTTATAACTCTGCTTGTGCCGAGTTACCAGTTTGGGGAGTCTGACAGTCGCTACACGGTGGTTCTCATTGGGTAATCGGCTTCCCCCACCGGTAAAATTGGCTGACCAGACGTCACCCTGGCTGTTGAAAGTGACCTTAAATCCCAGTAGACAAACAATCTAATTCAGTCTTTCAGTCTTGTTTAACAAAGCTCATTGACTGGATTGGCTAAATTCCTAGTTACATTATCGGAAACGTCTCCTGTCTGAAAGTTTGGTATTGTGACATCAGTAGTCGGAGAGTTAGACTCATTTCCAAATTAATTTATTCACCCTTCATTAAATGTATCCATCAAATCCAGCCATTGTATCCATCAAATCCAGCCATTGCTTCACACTAATATACTACTCAAAATTTCCTGAGGATCACTCCCATCCCATTTGTGCATAAAAGGCAATTGTGTACATTTTTTATGTTTGTTTATTTGGGGGTTAACAACTACCTAGGCCATATCATGTTGGATAATTTTAAGATGGGGGACGTCGGAGAACCCGGATAGAACCATCGAGCCATGGTGAGTAACTGTCGGACTCTCCAAATTATCACACCCCATACAAGTTAAAGGCAAACGCGGAGCGTCGACGTACTGTACGTCTAGGTCAACGTATTGCACGGCTTTCCGTCAACCAATGCTAACCCTGCTTGTGTCGGAATAGTAAATTGTAGAGTCTAGTAGTTACTCACCTTTGCTCAGTGGGCTCTCTCCGGTTACTTCGCATTCCTCCACTCGTAAACATGTCCGACGTGATATAACCCAGATTGCTGAAAGTGCCGTTACATCCTAATACAGAAACAAACATAAAATGGCCACTTCTCATTTTATGTAAAAATATAACGACGAGTAGGGTGGGGGTGATCCTTACAAAATTATAAGTAGTGTATAGTAGCATTTCGAATTTTTTGTATTTTTTTTTTAAAAACTGTTGCTTCCGAAACATAGCTTATGACCCTCGTTTGGACGAACTCGTTGCAACGAGGGTATCGTTTGTTTTATTTTAAAAGCAGACATGTTCCGACACGAGGTGACCCCGGCTATCGAAAGTGTCGTTAAACCCCAACAAATAAAAGCAGACACGAACATGCTTATGTTACATAGGAACATATGCTGTGTAGATGCCGTTTCCTAACTTTTGTTTGGCAAGGAGTTAAATCAATACGGGCGATTTCAGCCGAATGGTAGGCCCATGCCATTCACCTAGCATGATGTAACCCCATACCTAACTAATTGGAGGTATCCGTACAAACTGTCAGTTAAAAAACAAAAACTTAAAAAATTGCAACGAACTCATATCATATGACCCCCTCATTGGAACGAGCTCACCGAGCTCGTTCAAATGAGGGGGGGTCACATGAAATATTGTTTGTTTAATTTTTATAAAAAAAACTGAGTAATAAAATAATTAAAATAACAAATTTTGCGTTGGGTAAAGGGTTAACATACGTTTTTAACATAAATAACTCAACATATTTTATTTTTCCTCTAAATCACAGCTTATGCACCTTATTGAGGAGCGCGGTGGCTCAATAGGAAGAGATGCAGGCTGCAAGTCGAGAGGTCCTCGGTTCGAATCCCACCTGTGGCAATCGCGTTGTGCCCTTGGGCAAGACACTTAATCCCAACTGCCCACGTGGGGGTACGGTGGCATTGTGTACTAAGGCGTACTGCAAGTCGATGGTACACTTGTCTTCAAACCAATGCTAACCCTACTTGTGTGGAGTTAGTATGTTGGGGAGTCTGAAAGTTGCTCGCCCTTGCTCGGTGGTTCTCTCAGAGTACTCCGGCTTCCTCCACCCGTAAAACTGTCCTACACGCGGTGACCCTAGCCGTCGAAAGTGTCGTTAAACCCCAATAAATAAATAAAATAGTTTCTTCCAATAATGGGGTCATAAGCCATGTTTTGGAAGCAAAAAAATGTGGAAACTTTGAATGGCGAATTTTGTTCTAACGGCGTCTGCATGGTATGGCTATAGGTGGTCCAGTGTGAACTGTCTATCAGACGTAACAAAACCTGCAATGGATGTAGCTGATGGATCACTGAGTTTCGCGTTTGGAATCCTCATCATGTTACCAGTTTTGTCTCTGCCTTCTCTAATGGCTAAATGCTCTTGTTAAGCTCGGGTTACCCTGCCCTCAGATTTGTAGCGGTACTCCAGCGTAGCAAAACGTGCCTACAGACAAGTTTTACTCACTACTCGCATGTCACCATCTCACCTCCTTGTCCTGCTCGTAAACATCTTCAAATATTGGGGGAGTTGTTTGCCATGTTTGCCCGCTCCTGGCATGAAGTTGTCTTACTGCTTATATGTACACATACTTATACTGTTTGGTGAGCCATTCAGACGAGGACTCTACAGGCACCAAAATAAGCCATGGCCATCGATAATACCCCGGTAAAAGGCGTGTCCATCACCACGCCATTGTTTATTGCTATAGCTAATTTGGAGGGCTAGACACTTATCAACATCCTTGCTAATTATGACAGGTTTATGCCAATATGAATGTATTTGAAAAAGCCAAGCTCCCACGTTCTTTTAATAATGGTGGGCCATGCAAGTGGCTATTAAGGACGATGTGTTCGGACTTCGATCCTGTGACCACCTGTTCCAATTAAGATAAACACTAGAGCCTTACGAAGTATGGAAATTCAGTTCGATTCGATATCCTCGTGATGACGATTCGATCGAATCCTGCTGATTCGGAATTTTTGAATCGTCGAGATATTCTCAAAATCGTACCACGTGTCACCTCTTGGACTCTTCTTCTGTCGTCAGGTCTCCGAGTGGAGACCTGACGACAGAAGAAGAGTTCCAGGAGGTCCCGCTACCGAATCTACTTTGATTCCGTTCAGGAGTATTCTACGCAGTTTGATTGACTTGACGAAATATAATAATAATAATAACACGTTAGCCGGCCGCTGATTTGTCGCGTTTCTCATGCGAGAAGGCCTTGACTAACCCCGTGCCCCCAAATGCATTCCTACCCCCCACGCCTCACCTGTCCTCCCGGCTCTCTGAAACGAAATGTACCCTTTACCCTATTCTTCCCAATTTCTCGGATCCGCATACTGACCATCTCCGAGGAGGCGCGGTGTCTCAGTTGGTAGAGGTGCAGGCTGCAAGCCGAGAGGTTCGAATCCCACCTGCGTCAACCGCGTTGTGTCCTTGCGGAAGACTTTTCACCCCCATTGCCCACGTGAGGGCACAGTTACGTTGTGTACTAAAGCGTACTGCACGTCGATGGTGCACCTGTCTTCAATCAATGCTAACCCTGCCTGCTTGTGTGGAGTTAGTATGTTGGGGAGCTGACAGTTGCTCGCCGTCGCTCGGTGGTTCTCTCCGAGTACGCCGGCTTCCTCCACCCGTAAAACTGTCGTGGTCTTGATTAGCCACTGTGCAGAAATATGTGACCTTAAACACCAATAATGAAATAAATAAATAAATACTGACCATCTTGTTTGTGTAACCAAATACCCACGTCATTCACTCTCTCATCTCATTTCTCTATTATACTCCCAGTGAATCTTATTCTGTTAGTCTGATATTTTGGACATTCTAATAAAAAGTGTTCCAGGGTCTCCACTACTCCTAAATTAAATATTTGGCACTCCTTTTCACTGCCTGTTCCCTTAGCTCATATGGCCACGACCTCAGCTTAAACAGCAGTGACCCCACGAAGGCGCCATCAAGGTACTCTTTCGAAACCTGGCTTCTCGTTATCACACAGGCCACCCAAAAATCCCTTTGCTTTGACCCCCCCCCCCCCCCCACCCCGCCAATTTCGGTTACAATCGTCTACGACTCTTTCTCTGACGGTTTTTTTTACCGATTAGACAAGTGAGCGTTGAATACAAAACCTGAGTGGAACTGGCAGCATTTATTTTAACAAAGTGCAACAGCTACAGATAGCGGTAAGAGATGAGACTTAATTCGACATTAAATTCGTTTCGAAATCCTCTGCCCGATTAAATTCCGGGTTCCATTCCACTTGAAATTTGAGATTCGAAGGGTTCCACCAAACTTGTTTCTTGGGACGAACACCATCAGACAATAAGCTAAGGATGGTTATAATACCCCCAGAATTCATCCATTTTCCACCCACTGCACAATTCACCCATCTTCCTCGCACTGCACTCTAAAAACAGTTAGATTAAAATTTATTTATTTATTTATTGGTGTTTAAGGTCACATATTTCTGCACAATGGCTAGCCATGACCGTGACAATTTTACGGGTGGAGGAAGTACCCGGAGAGAACCACCGAGCAACGGCGAGCAACTGTCAGCTCCCCAACATGCCAACTCCACACAAGCAGGGTTAGCATTGGTTGAAGACAGGTGCACCATCGACATGCAGTACGCCTTAGTACACAACGTCACCGTGCCCCCACGTGGGCAATGGGGGTGAAGTGTCTTGCCCAAGGACACAACGCGGTTGCCGCAGGTGGGATTCGAACCGAGGACTTCTCGGCTTGCAGCCTGCACCTCTACCAACTGAGCCTCCGCGCCCCCAGTTAGGTTAAAAATCAACCCAAATCAACTGGGTTGAGCGAATATGAACCCAATTGGGTTCATATTCACTCAACCCAGTTGATTTGCTTTGATTGATAACTGAACCGATTTTAGAGTTTGTCTGCGCTCATTATCGGGTTGTAGTGTTCCCGGGCTGAAAAAGGTGTGTGGGGGCTTGGGGACACGAAGTGATGAGTAAACCCCTTCTCCCGGTTTCGCCACAGTGTTCGAGGTATCATTGACCGATACGTTTCTCGTTCGTGTTCTGCCGCTTCAAAATATCAATCAAAAGTAGAAACCCAATTAACTGAGTATTTTGCAGTAAACTCTTTCTTCACTCCATCCCCGTGAAGACCGTCAGACAACTTTTTAGCGTGATAACTATTTCTGTTCTCCGATGTAGTTATTTCGCCCCGTATGAAAACGCGCCTAGACAAATCCATACAAATCCATACAACACACAATTGAGAAATGTGGTTCACCGGAACTTCAAACAAAATTTGTATTGCCGTATCTAGGGACAGTTTGATCACAATCGATATCGGTGTGTGTGTACTATTATTAAGAGGAGATAATCTAGAACAAGTTTATCAGCAGTTTCAAGAGTTTCTGTCGCCTAACATTTGTGATAATAAATAATATTGTGGTTAATACAGGTGCAACACGTGTCTAAATAAGGTAAGTTTAAAATGCAGTTAGATATTTTGATTTATCGCTTCAGTTCTTGCGGTTACTGTCAATCTTCGGAAATGTTAAATGTTTGAAATATTTCTTCGCAGTTAAGACAGGTACAGTTGGAGTACGAGGCAATTAGCTTTTACAAATTCGACAATTCATGTTCGGTCAGCGAAATTTAAATTCCTAAACTGATATTCTATTCAAGAAAAGTAGGGGATATTTGATAAAAGCGGGAAAAATGAAGAAATATATTTATATTTTCATCAAAAAGTCAGTTGAGGCATTTCACTGTGACATCTGGTGAATGATTTCAGCGATAGTTGGGTGTCTGACAAGCACATAGTCCACGCACTGAGCTGTAGAAGACATGGGCGGTCGGTCAGAGAATTTACCACATTCAGTCGAAGACCTCAATACCTTGTAAATCCCCTTCGGTTTGCGAGACAAGCTCGGATCCGACGTGGCAAACTCCTCACCAAACGTCCATTATCAGCTTGACTGATGTTATTCCAGTCTTCCTGTAGTGCAGCGGCTAGTTCCTCGACATTGGTAGCGGTCATTTGGCGTTGTCGTAGGCGCCTGCCAAGCATATCCCAGACGAGCTCGATTGATAAAAGGTCTGGACTTAGTGCTGGCCCAGGCAGTGTAGTGATGTTCTGCTCTTGGAGGAACTTTGTAGCGACGCGGGCCCTGTGTGCTCTTGCATTGTTATCTTGGAAAATGGATCGACGGCCGTGACTTTGCGCAAATGGCACCAAATGAGCTGCTAACATGTTGTCACGGTAGTACTGCCCTGTGACACGCCCTTGGATAACATGTAATGCTGTTCTGCTTGTCATGGTTATGCCTCTCCCCCCACACCATAACCGATCCACCGCCAAAACGATCGTGCTGCCTAACGGTTACGTCATGGTATCGTTCGTTCCGCCACCGCCACACTCTGTTTCGCCTGCCGTGGAAGTCGAGAGTGAATCTCGATTCATTGGAAAACATGAGGTTGCTCCACCGAGGACTGTCCCAGAGCTGTCATGCTCGACACCAATTACGCCTTGCTGCGATGTGACTTTCAGTCGGTCGTGGAATTATTCGAGGTCGTCGAGCGTACAAATTCCAGCTGTATTGGCGATTTCGGATAGTCTGACCACTGACTCGCACATCTGTCGCTCGGTGCAGCTGCTGTCCAATGTCTAAAGCACTTTGATGGCGGTTACGCAATGCTGTGGTTCGGATGAAACCACCCTGGTTAGCAGTTGTCGCCCTTGGACGACGTCTGTCATCAACATTGCCCGTCTGACGGTAGAGTGACCACAACCTGCTAATCGCCGATTGAGTAACATTGAGAATTTGAGCCACTGCAGTCTGTCTGTTGCCAACTTCCAACACGCCAACGGCACGTAAATGTTCGTAACGTGTCAGTCTTCGCATACCTCAAAAGTTACGTTTCGACCAGAAGCTATTGATCAACGAGTTTAAACCAAGAAAAAACCGATGAGACCTCCGAAAAAGTCCGTCCAGTACAAATGACAATTTCAAAACGTACCCCACAGACATCAACGCGGCGCTCGTGCGAAAAACCTGCACGAAGTATTCGTGGGCCGGTGACATTCATGATCCACACTAAACTTGGTAACATATTGATCGTCCAATCACGCGTATCCATACCATTTTCCGAAAATATCAACATCAGTTTGGATATCCCCTACTTTTTTGAATAGTATATAGATTAAAACCGAATTGAGAATGTTGCGCGAATTTGCGTCAGTTCCTTCGTGTTGCAGGGTATTGTTGAAAGAGTTTTGTTGTAATCAGTGGGTTATTTTTTCGCTGAAATGTTGAATTGTATATATTCTTCTCCGACCCCAAATCACTTCCATTCTATTATTTATTTATTTATTTATTGGGGTTTAACGACACTTTCGACAACCAGGGTCACTTCGTGTCGGGGGCAGTTTTACGGGTGGAGGAAGCCGGTGTAAAAGGAATGGAAGTCCGTAGGAACGTTAGTCCCTCTGGACTATTATTCCGCGGAATTATAGTCCTAGGTCTAACATTTCTAGGAATAGTAGTCCGGCGGACTACTATTCCTAGAAATGTTAGACCTAGGACTATAATTCCGCGGAATAATAGTCCAGAGGGACTAATTTTCCTACGGACTTCCATTCCTGTCACACCGGAACACCCGGAGAGAACCACAGAGCAACGACGAGCAACTGCCAGACTCCCCAACGTACTAACTCCACACAAGCACGGTTAGCATTGGTTGAAGACACGTGCAGTGCACCTTAGTACACAGAGACACCGTACCCCCACCCCCACCCCCACGTAAACAATCAGGATTAAGCTCCTTGTCGAGGACACAACGCAGTTACCACTGACAGGGATCAAACCGTGCACCTTTCGGTTTGAAGTCCAATTACGTCACCACTGAGGCACCGTGCTCCTTACGCTCCCATACACACCCTTCACATCTTCAAATATGCCTTCACACACAATTACACACACTAAAAACTGAAGTGTTAAAACTGACACTTTCAAGGTGTTAAACCCATTCTAACTGTTAGGGTTTGTTTTTAACACTCAAAGTGCAATGCTTTAAGCACTTAGACATTACAATCGTCAGACATCTGAAACTTGAATGGATGGCACTTCCCATGTGTATAGCATTGATGGTTCTTCCAGAATCGTTCATAATTTGATTTGCGCTTGGTGGGTACATAATTAAAAGGACACAACGCAGATGACGCGGATCAGGCTCGAGAGTTCGAGCCTGATCCGCGTCATCTGCGTTGTTTCCTTTTAAGTGTCGCGACATTACACTTGTCAAGTGGTATTGTTGTAACACCTGCAAGTTCTGGGATACATACACTTGAACAAAGTGCTAGTTCAGCACTTAGTAAGTGTTAAATACAGCACTTCAAGTGTAGTTTTTAACACTTTAGTTTTTAGCGTGCACCTACAAGCACACACCCATTCCGCCCCAATTCATGCTTGTTTTTGCAGCGATTAAAATAATATTATGCACACCTATGCTTTTATTTTCATAAACTACATCTTTTTCTGCAGAAACCGAAGCGAACAATTTTTTTTCGTCTTGCCCTTGAATAATACGGATCACGTGTGAGGACTATTTAACTATTTCTTTTTTTACGCTTTGGTTATTTTTGGCAATAATTTGTGTTTTTGATCATTTTTAGTAATCTGTAGGTGTGATATATAGATATTATCATAACAGTGTGTTGATCCGTGTCGTAGTATCACGTCGAGTTGAGGTGGCCAGTTTTTCGGATCACACGAGCTGCCGCCGGCAGCTCGTGTGATCCGAAAATCTGGCCACCTCAACGAGACGTGATGCGACTACACGGATCAACACACTGTTATGATGATATGTTTATCATATGACATTGTTTCGATGTCAAACTCACCCAAATTTGCCATTTTAATTAATATGCGGTGAAAAGCCGGTTACAAAATAGCAGACGAAACAACAACGACTTCCCTAGTTACGAAAACTATTCACGGAAACTCTCGGATATTTCCGTGGGACTGTGATATGGATTTTTGATTTCCGTAAGAGTGTGATATGAACTTTTGATCCGGAAAAATCTCACCCGGTGTGATACAACAGTTTGGAAAACATCGTCAAACAGTAGTGATATTTAGGGTAAAAATGTCATTGTCATATGATAAAAATACAGAACAGCATACGCGTTCAGACTTTCATTTTTTACCGCACTCACTCGATTTGGCGGAGGGTTAACATTGAACTCGAAGCCTTTGGCTTCTCGTTCAATATTACCCCACCGCCAAAATCGAGTGAGTGCGGTAAAAACTGACAGTTCGAACGCGAATGTCGTTCTGTCTATGAAATGCCAGAAACTGGATTTTATTGAAAAGGTTCACGCAGACATGCATCATCGGAGGGGGGGGGGGACTGGGTCTACAACCTCCTCCCTCCCGTTGTCGGCCATGCCTATCTCCTCCCTGTGTCTGTGAAACTGCTTCCTTTATTGTGGGCTTATCCAGGGCTTGCCGGATAAAATCTCTACCATCCATGTCAGGGAGCACAAGCCAAGTGTCGGGGAATCTTGGGTACCGTGTGGTCTCCGTTCGAGAACACACTTGTTTCACATTTAGTGTGGACAAACGCAGTAATTTACAAAAATGGTAAATTCAGTGCCTATTCATATGCCAGATAACTATAGAAAGGGGCGTATATTTTGAGGAAGCCAAACTCTGAATGAAAAAAGAGGGGTCTGTATTAACACTTCCCCGAGAGCTGCCTGTTGTTTTCGTTTATTAAAAGTAACAGGAGGAAACTTCGCCGAAACTCGATTTCCTGGACGTCATAAGTTAGGTATGCTCTTCTCCCAGAGAAAATCTATTTCCATGTAGATTACAGTGCCTATGGAAATCATGAAACCCATCAAATCATGTTTGCAACCCTCCAGTACGTACTGGGTATCACAAACTCAACTTCGCCTTTTATCTATGAGGAGGGAGCGCGGTGGCTCAGTAGGTAGAGGTGCAGGCTGCAAGCCGAGAGGTCCTCAGTTCGAATCCCACCTGCGGCTACCGCGTGGTGTCCTTTGCCAAGACACTTCATCTCCATTGTCCGCGTGGGGGAACGATGCCGCCGTGTACTAAGGCGTACTGCACGTCGATGGTACGCATGTCTTCAACCAATCTAACCCTGCCTGTGCTGCAGTGTGGAGTTGCGATGTTGGGGAGCTGACAGCTGCTCGTCATTGCTCGGTGGTTCTCTCCGGGTACTCCGGCTTCTCCACCCGTAAAACTGTCATGGTCATAATTAGCCATTGTGCATAAATATGTGACCTTAAACAACAATAAATAATAATAATAATAATAATAATAATCTATGAGGAAAGAGAGAATAAAAGAGAAAAAAGAAGAAAACCCCAACACCAAAACCGATGGGATCAGTACAAAATGTACAGTGCCCTCCATACTAGGGTGGTTGTCATTAACAGTCGATAACTTTTAGATACGAAGTTCTCCATTCTTTATAAATTCAAGGAACTCTTTGTAGAAGAAAGATAAATATGGCAAGATGAGGATGAACATAACAGATTGTTGTAGCACAGACAATACGTCTGGCGGTGACCTCGTGCCGACGAAGATTGAAGCACTCTGTCACCATATCGAGGTACGGAAAAAGAACCCTATAGGAAAAAAACCTATAAAAAAAACCCAATGGAAAAAATCCCTATGATAAAAACCCCTAAAAAAAATTCAGCCACACTTCACACTGAATTTGCCTTCAGAGGATAAAATCGGCTTTCACCTGTCCAGAACAAACACTGTTCCAATTGGAATTGTTCAGGGGGCGTGACAGTCGCTACTTATTCCTAGTTCCTTATTCGACATTCGTTATCAACCGATTTTCGGTTGATAACGAATGTCGAGTAAGGAACCGGGAATAAGTAACGGTAGCCACACCCTCAATTGTTCGTACAGTCAATCACAAACACATTAATTTGCATTGGCTCAACAGTTTCTTCACGAACAATATTTATCCTTATTTAGCAGTATTCAGCTGCAACTTCGCTCTTTTTCAGCTCTTGGCTGTTCTAGCATGTGCATATGACTTCCATGGCTCTCATTGGTCATGATTGTGTCTTATACACAACTTTGCAGGTATGTGCACAACTGCACTATTGGAGTGGATCACTTTCACATATTCAAATGCCTGGGGGATAAATTGAAATACCAAGTACAAGCCGTCTGTTTTTCAATTTATCGCCTTTCGAGGATGCATTCAGTCGGGACAAACATCTGGATCACCTGTTTGAGGACCCGAAAACTGTATGAGTTTAGACGTGGTTAAATTAACTCTTCAAACCAGTTAGCATTCAGTTTGTCGCAAAGGGAAATCTCTAATTCAACGGCGAGACAACCTAACAAACGACAAATCGTCGGAGCTGACAAACAAAAAATACAATGGGTTATATTGATAGTAGTTTTCAAGGTAAGTAAATACAAGGTAAACGAATAAGGTAACACCAAACGTTTTACTTATTTATTGGGGTTTAACGGCACTTTCGACAACAAGGGTCCCCTCGCGTCGGACTGCTTTACGGGAGGAGAAATCCGGCGTATCCGGAGAGAACCACCGAACAGCGGCGGGCATCAGTCAGCTCCCCAACGTACTAACTACGCACAAGCAGGGTTAGCATTGAATGTCCATCGACATGCAGTCGCCTTAGTTCACAACGCCGCCGTGCCCCACGTGGGTAATCGGGATTAAGTGCCTTGCCGAAGTTCAGAACGCAGTTACCCCTGGCGAGGATCGAACCGTGGACCTTTCGGTCTGAATTCCAATGCCGTAACCACAAAGACACCGCGCTCCCTACTAAGCCTGTCGGACTAATCAATAGTTTTAGTAATGCGCAAGATGAATGAGACGTAAAATGATCCTTACTTGTATGATGACCGTGAAGGGCCGTGAAAAACAAAACTTCTCATTACGTAACACGGACAACGAACCTTTTTGAGGGAATATCGAAATTATGCCACTTGTGACTTTAAAATTCCTACACATTTACTAATGTGCTATTATACAGTTGTGGCGCATGTGAGTGCTTGACTTGGAGATTTGTTTAACGATCGCCATGCTAAAGTCCTCGGTGAAACAAGACATGCCTTTTACGTTCACCAAATAATCATGTCTCACCAGTGCAAAGTTATCAAAAATTATTGTTTTATAACACTACACAAACAGCGACGAATAAACGAGAGGGAGAAGTGTTATTATTATTACATTATGTGTAATATGTGACGTGGCGGAAATGGTTAGAGAATGACGCGTACAATATATTGTCGATAATTTATATATTCGCGCAAAGCTTCGTGTAAAGGGTCTTTTTACTGGACATCCAGTTAGGTGGTAGGCGTCACTTCGTCGCGCGAGAACCATAAGACTCTATCTTCCAGTGGACGATAGAACCTTATGGTTCTCACACAACGACTTGGGAAATGATTATAGAATTGCACATACAGTATATTAACAGTAACGTATTATAAGTGTTCGCGCTGTCGAGTGCCAATTTAATCAATTGCACTGAAATATTTGATTTGGAACCGAAAATCTTCGTTGGCGAAAAGTTTGGCACCCAAAAAGTTGCTTTCACTTGTGAAGAAAAGCAATTGCAGCAGTGAAGAGAGCGATCGACGACAATCCACCACCCCCCCCCCCCCCCCCCTCCAAAAAATATTACTTCAAGAACAAGGAACTCGTCAGCTGTGCACAAGCTCAGTTTTCACGCGTCGGAATCAGACCCCTGTGATTTTGCCAACAAGGTGTTAAAGATAGTGTATGGACAAACATTTAACGTTAATTGTCAGTGAGTGGCAATGGCAATGAAGCGTTGTTTTTCTTAAAAAAAACCACAACAACAACAACACAAAAGGCAGCATTTAATTAGATAAATACTTCATACCGTCGCGAGCCACTCGCGACGGTATGAATTATTAATCAAATGAAATTACTGCCTATCTAAAGATCTCAGACTCGCTTAGTCAAGTGGCGTTGACTAGTCGATTAATCCGTTATTAATCTAAGTGCAACAACAGGTATACAGTACGTGGAGAGTTAATTGTCACTAAAACACCCATAGAGTGGAAATTCCACCCAGACAATAACAGTCGATTCCAGTGGAAATGCATGAGAAAAACATGCTCAGTTTTTGCCAAGGATTCCTCCGAGTGGACTCTTGGTTGAAACTTTGCCTGTTGTTCTAATGCTTTTTCTAGACAAGGAGTTATTGGTTGAGTAGATGCACACCCCACGAGTGAATCAGTAATAATCCACTCTCCATGTACTGTACGTACCGACAGCAATCAGTCTGTCCATTAATTGAATCAGTGGCACAGATAAAATTTAGGCGACCACCTTTTTCACCTACCGATGATGGGGGGCGCGGTGGCGTTGAGGTAACCGTTTCTCTTCAGATCACCGGCGTTAAGCAACGTTGAGCCCAGTTAGTCTTTGGACCATCTGAGCGATCGATTCGGATTTCCGCGTTGTGTCCTTGGGCAAGGTACTTAATCCCGATTGTCCACATGGAGGCACGATGACGCCGTGCATTAAGAGGTACTGCACGTCGATAGTGCACATGTCTTCAACCAATCTAACCCTGCCTGTGCTGCAGTGCGGAGTTACGATGTTGGGGAGCTGACAGCTGCTCGTCGTTGCTCGGTGGTTCTCTCCCGGTACTCCAGCTTAACCCGTAAAACTGTCACCGACACCATATGACCTTGGCTGTTAAAGTGTCGTTAACCCTTAATAAATAGATAACCTACCGAGGATTTTGTTAGAGCTTTGAGTTCTGTCGGATTTTTATTCCGGGACTAGTTGTCCGTTCACTCTTGAAAAAATTGCCAGTTCACTTTTTCAAAACTTGATCAATTTACGGGACAACGAAAATACACAATCTTTTCTCGCATATCGTTTTGGCATCAAAATGTTTTATTTGGCACTAGAATATCTAGAATGGCTAAAACTTTGGAAACAAATAGTTTGGAACCAGTGTGAACACTGCATATTATTACAACAAAGTAGTAGTAACTTGTAGAAACAAAATGATACTATGAGGTTTTTTTTTGTGACGTCCTAGGGGTTCATGTGTTTTATCTTTCCCGTGTGAGAGGTGTTTTGGGCGAGTAAGAACTGATACATTCCGCGCTATTAAAAGTTGTCTCCGCCAACGTGTGTGATATATGGAGATTCAATACCTGGATGTCTGTTTTTAAACACCCAGTCGCAGGCGAGGTGTTTAAATGAGACATCCAGGTATTAAATCTCCATATACCATACATGTTGACGGGGATAACGTTTTGAAACACAACACAAACATAGTGGAAATAAATTTGTGGACGCATTTCTCAGCTCCACAATCACGTGGACCAAATTCGTGATAATTATTTTGTTTTTATAACCGCAGAAGACAACAGATAGAGTTACATCCCTTGGGTCGTTAAGGAAACGAGTAAACAGTAGACATATCGTCCCCTGAGTTCCAATGTGTTTTTCTATGTGCCTACTGGCACATAGAACACATTGGTACTCAGGGGACGAATTATTTGCTCTTATTTTATTTTTATGATTGAATTGTCGAAAATCTGATGATATGTGTGACTGTTTTCAGTTTTTATGGTTCGATTTTTATGTCGAGGCGAGCAAACGCGGAAAGCTTTTGTTTAAACAATATATCCCCAATGTTTCGCGTGCGCTTATACTCTGGATGCTGCGCGCTCTCATATATCTTGGATGTTGGGTGCACCCTTTGTCATGGCTGTTTGTCCAAGGCATTCTGACCAATCAAAAGACATAATTTATCGAGATATAGGGACAAATATTCTTCACAAACAATGGCCATTATTCAAAACAATATATTCGGTTTATATAACAATGTGTACAATTTTATACGTAGGTGAAATCATTGAATAACGGACCCAAAGACCTGAAGCTCAAAATGGTGGACTTCCAATCTCGATATCGAATGTATAGTCTGGGTTATACACCACCAAGTGTAAGAACATCGGTACCAAGTCTTAAGGAGTTGAAACATGAAACGAACCCCCGAATTCATGGAAGGAGACCGAAAGGTATGTGTGCTTTCGTTGCATTGTAATAAATTTGGAATACTGTAGTCTGTGATGTCCATCACACCACTCTTGATCGACCCTAAGGAGAATAACCTGAGAAGGTTAAACCTTTACCTAACATGCTTAGATAACAACAGTAGCAAAAGCAAAGAACTCGTTCAAATGACGGGTCATACCTATGTTTTTGAGAAACTTGATGAGCCATAAGCTTTGTTTAGGCTGTCTGTGACGTTGGGTATCAGTTGTTCAGGGTCGTTGTGGTCTTTTCTGGGGTAAAGATGAAACGTCCGTGTATAGTTGCTTCCGCAAATGAAATACTATCTGGCACACATACGGAATGACCGGGAGGCCAAAACAACTACCCCAACCACACTATAAACTGTTACATACGCTAAAGTATCCACCGACCAACCAGTTTGGGGTATTTAGCGATAAGCATGGCATCCTTCCGACGTTCAAACGTCTTGAGAAAGAAACTTAAATTATCATAACTTTCCAAAGATGTCCCGTAATCCATTGATATATATATAACGTTCCTGCAATTAGTAAATGGGATTCAAAGTCAATTTCATTCATCTTTGAAAATAATTTCTAAAGTCTTTGCTCTTCCCTGTCTCTCAATTTATGAAGAAAGTGAGGCTTCAGATGCGCTGCCCTGGGAGATGACATTACAAAGCAGAAGTTCCAGCTGGGGGACTATCTTCCATTTGTGATTTCAAACATTTTGATAGAATGTGGCGATCTCATCCTCCTCGATACATTATACTTAGCCACAGATAGCACGATGTAACGGAGTAAATTGGTTTAAAACATAAATGTTCTCGTTTGTGTGTATTTTCTGAGAAACGCCTAGGCTCTACTTTGTTACGACTGTGTAGCCTCGGCTATAAAAAGTATCAAACAGGGATGTGGCTAGAGGTTTCTGATTGGGGGTGTAGGGTAGTGAATTTTCAACTGGGGGAGGGACCGGGAGGGGGAAACCCCCCTCCCGGTCCCTCCCCAGGTGAAAATTCACTCCCGAGAATTATTTTGAAAATAAAGCCATTGAATGGGGCATAAACTTGATTCTAGTAACTGAAATGCCAACACATTTATGATAGAATTATCAGGTTACTATTATTTGGCATTCTGGGAATTGGATATGTGCTAAACAAATGCTCAAGCTTAGAACTTTGAACAATTCACACTGTCCTAACATTAAATCAGATCTTATGCAGGAATGATCAATTTTCGATGTTTCATCATTTTGTAACTGCGAATGATGGAATTAACTCAGGATAACGATTTTATGTGATTTGATTTTCTTGAAGTGCATTTCGGGGATTTTTTTTTATTACGATACGTAAACGTACTATAAAAATCTAATACCGAACGACATCATGCATATTTATGAAGCTCGATATTACGTACACTGTAGTTGAAAATAGTAACAGTTAGGATTTTTGCCGATTTGAAACCGAGTTGGGTTTTGGGAAGTAAAGGAGACATTAGCATCGCCAAAGCAGCTCTAAAATCCAGATAGATGGAATTTCTACTCACGTCCCTGGTATCAAAGTACCTAGACGTCTCACAGAAACTAGTTGTATGATGCTGGTGTTACAAGCCCTATATGTTAACCGAGCATATCTCTCTTTATTTTTTGCCAGGATCGTATATTAACCCTTTACTCAACGTAACGGTCAAAACCGACCAGCGCTATTCACAAAAATCACCATTTAATTTTCATTATTTTTTTTATAATTTGTCTCAAAAACATAGGTTATGACCCCTCTTTGGAACGAGCTCGTCGAGCTCGTTCCAAAGAGGGGTCATAACCTATGTTTTGAGACAAAAAATGAAAACCACTAGTTATTCAGGATTTTTGTTTGCAACTGTCGTCTGTTTTTCATGTTAGGTAAAGGGTTAAAGAATTACATATAGGCCTATAGTATATTATACATCTGTAAAATAGAATATGCCGAGCAACTCGATCTGTTTTGTATGTAATATTTCACATACAGTTGTTCAGATATTTTAGATCCTAAATTTCATATAATATTTTCCCAGATGCTACCACACAGCTTCATTTAATACTCAATTTCAAAACTTTTCACTACCCTTGCGAAAAAGGGACACCCCGGCGGAACCTGTGGTCTTTCATCGCCACTTAGCGAACCCCCATGAAAATTCCTGGCTACGTGCCTGAGCATATGCGCAGGGCCGGAGAGAGAGAGAGAGAGAGAGTGGGCCCGTGGTGGTAACTTTTGGGGGGCCCTGGCTTGGTTCAGGAGTTCAGGATTCTTCGGTAAGGCCTGGGTCCCCCAAAGTTCTGACTCCTGTGACAAGTCTGACCACCCCGATCCCCGAGCGAGAATCAGCAAAATAAGTTGCCCGTCGTATTGAAATACTAGTTGTTCCTCATGTAAAAAGGAATGGGAGGGTTCAATGAAGATGCTCAACCTGTTAATAGACTGTTATCCATATACATATGCAGCAGACTCTGTGTTATCACTTCAAGAATTGTGCCGTCAAAAACTATAACAGTAGGTCAATGGATACTCACTGATGAACTAACTTTGAAACATGCTGCTAAAAATCGTCATTTTGACTGCCCCAAAATAACGTTATTTTTCACCCCAAAAGCCGCCAGAAGTCTCCATTTAATGACTGATTTCCAAATTTCCATCCCCTCCTCTCCAACCCGCACACCTCCTCTCCACCCCCCCCCCCCCACCCCCATTATCGTCGCTCGTGCCTACGATAGTCGTTATCTCGACACTTTTAAAAGAGGGGGGGGGGGGGGGAGGGCAAGTCACAAAATCAACCCTGAAGCCCGATATTCCTCTCCTCGGCCCTGCATATGGGCAATAACTTTTAACCCTTTACCCAACGTAACGGCCAAAACCGGCCAGCGCTATTCTCAAAAATCGCCAATTAATTTTTAAAATATTTTCATTTTTTGTCTCAAAAACATAGGTTATGACCCCTCGTTGGAACGAGCTCGTCGAGCTCGTTCCAACGAGGGGTCATAACCTATGTTTTTGAGACAAAAAATGAAAAAAAATAGTTATTCAAGAATTTTTTTTGCAAGTGTCGTCTGATTTTCATGTTAGGTAAAGGGTTAAAGCGACGTGATCAACTGGAATAAAATTTTGTAAATTGTGATCAAGACCGAACGGAGATCATTACCTGTCAAGGCCTATTTATGCAAATAATAAAATGTCCGGTCAGATACAAACATCTATTTATTACATGTAGGTATAATGTGTTTTCTCTAGATTTACCTATTATCAAACTCGGCTGATACGACGCCGATCTCGATCGATATGATCCGAGCTCGACTTATCCCCCTCGATGCGTTACTAGGCGCAACCAGTTTGGTTACATAGAAAGTCTTAAACGTTTTCGCCGAAAGCAATCAGGAAGATTGGTGTGATCAGGCATAATGCGGTGACTGAAAGCTGGACGGTATATGATGAGTAAATAAAGATGACAATAAGTACAAACAAGGCAGATGAAGAAAATATAGGAAGATAGATGTACAGGAAATTCAACGGAAACTAAGATTCATAGCTATACACAGAGATTCGTCGAAGTGGAAGAAGAGATTATTTATTTACTGATGTTTATGGTCACATACTTATGCACAATCGCTAATTATGACCGTGACAGTTTTACGGGTGGAGGAAGCCGGAGTACCCGGAGAGAACCACCGAGCAACAACGAGCAGCTGCCAGCTCCCCAACATCGTAACTCCGCACTGCAGCACAGACAGAGTTAGATTGGTTGAATACATGCGCATCATCGACGTACAGTACGCCTTAGTATACGGCGTCATCGTGCCCCAGTGTGCACAGTGGGGATTAAGTACTTTGCCCAAAGACACAACACGGGAGTCCGAATCCATCGCTCAGACGGTCAACCATCCGAGGACTAACCGGTCTCGACGTTGCTTAACTTCGGTGATCTGACGAGAACCGGTTACCACAACGCCACACCCCCCCCCCCCCCTCCCGGGAGAAGACGTAGTTCAGCTATCCGAACGCCACGGCTTTCCCGATGGGGAAGCCGAGACGTCCAGATAGCTGAACTAGGAGTACAGGAAACTTGGGAATTTGTTAAAAGAACGAGAATCAATAACACTTTCAGAAAATTGTAGCAGATCTGAGAACATTTTCCACTTCTTTGTTTAGGTTTAATAAATAAAAACTCGTCCGAATTTTCCGTTTGGGCTCGCCAGGGGCTCGTTAAAACGAAAAATTCTTAGACTCGTTTCATAAATATTATATGAGAAAAACACTCATTCCATATCCTATTTATCATATGACACACACACGCACAAATTAGCCACTTAGTATGACTTTTTAACCCATCACCCAACTTGAGTTGTAGACGGCACTTGGAAAAAAGATCCTCGTATAACTAAACATTTTCATTTTTTGCTTCCAAAACATAGGTTATGACCCCTCATTGGAACGAGCTCGTCGAGCTCGTTCCAATGAGGGGTCATAACCTATGTTTTGGAAGCAAAAAGTGAAAATATAAAAAAAATGAATGGCGTTTTTCTTGTTGGTAAAAGATTAATACAATATATAACCCACCCTAAATAGGACAGATAACATAAATTCTCCCTACTGAAATTTTGCAAATGTCACCCAGTTGTATTTTGTTTAGCCAATCAAATTGTCCAGTTTTGAAATTGACCAATAAAAGCTCCCAACTCTAATTATGCAAATCATGAAAATGTGCCCCAGTTTTATTTTGTTCAGCCAATCAAATTGTCTAGTTTTGAAACTGACCAATGAAATTGACGGAAGGCTTTATTTATCACTGATTAATATGAAAACAAAATATCAAATGTTTTAAAGTGAACAAAACGGACGAGTCATATGATAAATAAAGATATCTCAGCCCTCGGTAACTTCACATCAGCCTTCGATTTTCGGTCTCAGGCTGATATGAAGTTACCTCGGGCTGATATCACATCCGATGTGAAACTAACCAAGTTATGACCGCTAAATAATATTGGACTATTTCCACAATGAAAGGAAGAGTTATTGCTGCCATATTCTCTGAATGAAATTCCCATTTAAAACCCAATTAGAAGCAAAATACCCTGTTCAATGATCGGAGATATGCTCCATATTCCAGACTAACTTTGGGTTTACGAGGCTAGGTTTAGGACACAGCTTTCTTGGTACCGTTAGTTAACCTCTTTAATTTTCATAAATAAAAAAATACTGCACCAGTCTGTTAATTAAATTTGAAGATTTCAAAGAGAAGAGGCAGACAATTGTTATTTCACAACAATGGGCTAAGCGCTGATTTGTAAGACAGAGTCTGACTGGGGAAAAAACATTTAACTCTTTACCTAACATGAAAAGCAGACGACACTTGAAAAAATTCTTGAATAACTATTTTTTTTCATTTTTTGTCTCATAAACATAGGTTATGACCCCTCGTTGGAACGAGCTCGACGAGCTCGTTCCAATGAGGGGTCATAACCTATGTTTTTGAGACAAAAAAATGAAAAAAATATTGAAAATTAATTGGCGATTTTTGTGAATAGCGCTGGCCGGTTTTGGCCGTTACTTTGGGTAAAGGGTTAAATTCTCGACATAAATAGATATGGAGAAAAAACAGTAGTAGAGACCTTTTTAACACTTCTTTGAAACGGAAATGTCTGGAAATCTTGGAGAATATACAATAGTATGGCCGCCAAATGCCTACTTTCTGCCTAACCTCAAAGTCGCGTCCAAAGTTTTTTCTCGGTGATGTTAAAATTTATGATACGAACCCCATATAATCTAGAGTAATCGCACTACTATTACTTATTTATTTATTCATTTATTTATTTATTAGGATTTAACGACACTTTAACACCCAGGGTCATATCATGTCGGTGACAGTTTTACGGGTGGAGGAAGCCGGAGTACCCGGAGAGAACCACCGAGCAACGACGAGCAGCTGTCAGCTCTCCAACTTCGTAACTCTGAACTCTGCACAGCGGCACAGACAGGGTTAGATTGGTTGAAGACATGCGCACCATCGACGTGCTGTGCGTCTTAGTACACAGCGTCATCGTGCCCTCGTGTAGGCAATCGGGTTTAAGTGCCTTGCCAATGGACACAACGCGGGGAGCGCGAATCAGTCGCTGAAATGGTCACCCATCCAACTACTAACCGCGCTCGACGTTGCTTAACTTCGGTGATCTGGCGAGAAACGGTTACCGCACTACTATTAACCCATCGCAACTTCAATGTCAAG
Source organism: Pictodentalium vernedei (assembly GCA_031216915.1). Taxonomy (NCBI): domain Eukaryota; kingdom Metazoa; phylum Mollusca; class Scaphopoda; order Dentaliida; family Dentaliidae; genus Pictodentalium; species Pictodentalium vernedei. Next base: position 126,926,532 of record CM062296.1, on the reverse strand, counting down.
GGATTTCTCTCTTACGAATTGTCGCCAGTGCCTTCACCACTCTTTTACATAACAATACATAACATTTATTACACTCAAACCAATACATTTTGGTACATGAGGTACATCAAACTTTTACATGAAATAAGGATAAGATTAAGGGAAAAGGGTCGACGGATGCAGGGGAAAAAAGTAATAACAGAGGACTAAATGCATTGCTACTTCGGAATTATTGATATCAATTATTAAACCACTACCAGACGTAACTGTCAACACTTGGCGGTCTGCACTATTCACAAAAATCCGCATTGCTCGCGGACCCCCGTCGGGACTATTTCAATGAACTCGCTCCAATGAGAGGCCACAAGCCACGCCCTCACCGCAAAGAACAAACAAACAAACCATTGATTTTGGAATTTTGTTTGCATACGTCGTCTTCCTTTCGTGTTGGGCAAGGGGTCAACTTACTGATACTGCGTGGAAAGAGAGAGGGTATTTTAGTTTATTCCGCCACTGTTTATCGGGAAAATTGAATTACTGGGAAAATTTCACGACTGGATTTCCATACTGTCCCAAGTGTGGGACAAGACTGATGACATGCGGATTTCTAAATCAAAGTCGGATTTAACCCTTTACACAACGTAACGGCCAAAACCGGCCAGCGCTATTCTCAAAAATCGCCAATTAATTTTCATTATTTTTTCATTTTTTGTCTCTAAAACATAGGTTATGACCCCTCATTGGAACGAGCTCGTTCCTATGAGGGGTCATAACCTATGTTTTTGAGACAAAAAATGAAAATAATAGTTATTCAAGAATTTTTTTTGCAAGTGTCGTCTGCTTTTCACGTTAGGTAAAGGGTTAAAAAATTAGATGATGATTATTTTGTCTAAGAGAATGGTTGGCAGAGGGCATACAGCAGTAGTGATAGATGGCTATGCATTGTTGTGGATTCCACACTGGCCAGTTTCGGGCAAATCTCACTAAGCGACAGTTATGGACTTTGTAGAAACAAAGAAGGTTAGCAGATACATCAGCTGTGGATAGCTCTAGTGAACGGAATCACCAAACACTCCAAACATCCATTAACCTTTCACCTAACATGAAAAGCAGACGACACTTGCAAACGCAATTCTTGAATAACTAATTTTTAAATTTTTTTTGTCTCAAAAACATAGGTTATGACCCCTCGTTGAAACGAGGTCGACGCGCTCGTTCCAATGAGGGGTCATAACCTATGTTTTTGAGACAAAAAATGAAAAAATATTGAAAAAAATATTGAAAATTAATTGGCGATTTTTGTGAATTGCGCTGGCCGGTTTTGGTCGTTACGTTGGGTAATGAGTTAAACATGTATATAAGTTCGGATGCAACCTCTGGTATGCGCCCGGAATGTTGAATTTGCCTCAGTCAAACATTGCAGTCCGCGAAATGGCGGGGTCACCTTAAAGGTGAATATTTTAAATTGCTCAAGGCTGCCAGACGTCCAGTTAACGTTTACGTATTCAGAAGTTACTCTTCCACATTCCATCGAGAAAAAGACGTGGACGCCACTTTGAGGTTCAGTGCCCCGGTGGCTGGATTAGATGGAGGTAATCGAGTTGATTGGATGCAACATGTTCAATAAATAAAGTGATTTTATGTCACAGGGATTATTTTTTATGAGGTCGGTAAACTAATAATTGTGGCGAAAGAGAATTCCTCATGGTACTAGAAGCAGGCGCGTAGCCAAGATACTATAATAGGGTGTGTTCAAACCAGTTTTTTTGTGTTTGTATGTGGGGAGGGGGCAGCAAACATGAAATTTGGAAGGCCGGTGTGGGTGAGGGATTCGGAGCCTTCCCCTTGTCCGACCTAGGACCCGCCGGTCGTTACCCCCTCCTCCCACTTCAGGGAAATGGGGAAAGAGAGTAATGACGGGGGGGGGGGGGGGGGGGGGGGGAGAGGGGTCCTAGTTATGACTAGGGCTGCCCTGAGAATTTCTTTCAAAATCCAATGCTGTAAGAGCGTATTATTATTTATTATTATTATTTATTTATTTATTGGTGTTTAAGGTCACATATTTATGCACAATGGCTAATCATGACCGCGACAGTTTTACGGGCGGAGGAAGCCGGAGTACCCGGAGAGAACCACCGAGCAACGACGAGCAGCTGCCAGCTCCCCAACATCGTAACTCCACACTGCAGCACAGGCAGGGTTAGATTGGTTGAAGACATGCGCACCATCGACGTGCAGAACGCCTTAGTACACGGCGTCATCGTGCCCCCACGCGGGCAATGGAGATGAAGTGTCTTGCCCAAGGACACAACGCGGTTGCCGCAGGTGGGATTCGAACCGAGGACCTCTCGGCTTGCAGCCTGCACCTCCACCTACTGAGCCATCGCGCTCCCCTAAGAGCGTATATGAGGAGATTGGAGATCATTCTGGGGCTTTATGTTATGTGAAACTTTCATTGGCCCAATGTTTTAGAAGGGGCAGCGACAATTTTAGAGGGTATGCATCTCAAACCAATACATTTTGGTACATGAGGTACATCAAACTTAGATGGAGGTAACTTCCACCCCCAGGTTACGCCACTGAGAAGGCGTGTGCACATGAGATGGCCAGCAAATCATCAAAAAGGTAAACTGTGACGTTCCCTCGCTGGAAGAAAATGATCGGAACGCGGATTCATAACACGACGTTCAGTTTGTGGTGGATATGTTGAATTCGGGGCTCCACAAACAAAGACTATAGGGCATCTTCAAAGCTGTTACTGATAAACTTTGATCCTCATTCTTACTCTGCAAAGTTTTCTCCCTTAATAAATTATACCGCGCACGCGCGCGCAAAAGTAGCCCACAGGGCTGCTTTGAAGCAAGCCTATTCGGTAAAGCGTGTGTGGAATTGAAAATTAGTGGTAAACTACATAATCACATACCATCCAATTGAGTTTTTCCTCTGATTCCGAAACCGGAAGTAGAAAACCCTGTTCTTGAAAGAAATCGAACGTTGCCTTTCAATCGCCAATCAGTGAGAAATGGCGAGATTCCCTTTCCAAAGAACAAATTCAAAAACGATTCGTGCCCCCTATAAATGTTTCAAATACTTTCAACACCGCAACAAAACAGATGTCTTTTCTTTGATTAATTAGAAAGTTAATTAATCTACACGGATTTCTCCGAATCAAATACACAGAAAGTATCGAGTAAAACTCCTCTACTTTTGACAGAAATTATTTAAATTGAACACACCCTGCTTTTGACGTTTTGCAAAATCACGACTGCGCGCGCTTTATGGTTTTACCAAAGTTAATATTATACAAGTTTGAATTATCTTTCATTTTTCAAATTTTCGACAAAAATTCGAATTTCAGATCAACTGTGCGAAGCACAAGGGGATCTAAGGGGAATACTTTACACCCGTCGTTTACCACAATTTAAGACACACGTTCCCTCTGCACTAACAATACAGTTAGTATCAAATCGAGTTTGCCCGCCATTGGGAGCCCAAAGGGGAGGGGCGATAACTCTAACCCCTTAAAATATATTCTTCTCCAGAACCACCAATCATTTTTTTCATATTGGTATACAACTCCGTTAATAGTGTGTGTGTGGGGGTACGTGGGTGGGTGGGTGGGGGGGGGGGGGCAGATTCATGTTTGCTCAAATCGAGTTCGTGGGTTTGTATTTAGGCTCACTACGGCAGCTCAAATTTTAACTTAGTGGTTTATGGTATGGGTTGTGGAAGCCCGACGTTTAATTTAGTGCAATGTGAGACACATTCTTTGAATATCTTTTTCAGATCCTCCAGCAGATCTATCTATTGCTTTAAAAAACTTATTCAGATCCACCAGCCAAAAGCTTTTGATATTTGGTATACAACACCTCCGGGGAGGGAGGGGAGGGGGGTAAATTTAAGTTTGCTCTATTATGTCCCTAGGTTTATATTTGGGCTCCCTGTGTGTAATATGGGGATAAATCTTTTAAAATCTTCATAAATCCATCGGCGTGGCTTTTTACCTTCACTAAGATTTGTATTTTATCTTACAATCGACATGTATTTTGTCTTTATTAACTCCACAACTGTCGTGTATCCGGACCCCTGATACAGATGTTTATATCAGGGGGTCGGATACAAGCACGTTCCTTTCGCGTGAGTTCCATTTTTTTTCATTTTGTTCATCCGTACGAATAAATAGTTCGTTATATATTCGTCTGCATTCTTGACTTATATTGTAAGATAAAATGATTATTACCATTATGTGGATGTACAAAATATGTATCCGAGTCGAGCTCCGGGTTCTAAGGGTAGATCATGACTCGTCTTCGACGAGTCGTGATGATCTACCCTTAGAACCGGGAACTCGACTCGGATACATATTTTGTACATCCACATAATGGTAATAATCTCTATTTATCTAGACATTTTTTCTTGTGTGAAGAAAATACATGGTTGTTATAAGATAAAACATGGATCATGCATATTAGCCATTCAGATGTGTTAACCCCTTCCTAACGTAACGGCAAAAAACAGCCAGCGTTATTCACAAAAATCACCATTCAATTGTTTTATTTGTTGTCTCAAAAACATAGCTTATGATCCGTTATTGAAACGAGTTCGTTGAATCGTTCCGATGTAGGGAATAAACTATGTTTTTGATGCAAAAAAAAAAAAAAATGAAAATTGAATAGCGATTTCATATGAAATAATTATACTTCAGTAGCTGCCCATGCGTCTTCCTGGGATGACAGAAATACAATACACTTAGCTATGTTTTTAACCCACGCTTCTCTACATTACAGTCCTGGAAATGAGACGGGTGCGAGTGCAAACGCTCCCGTGAGCACCCGTGTTTTCTATTCTACGGGAGCTAAAAAATGCACTTGCTGAAAAATATTGTGGAACACTTATATACTGTGAGGGCATATAAATGTGTGTTGTTTTGAGAAAGCTGCACCCTGTGGCCAATGGGAAATTATTCTCATAGTTTAGCAGGTCTTTATACATTTAACCCTTTACCCAATGTAATGGCCAAAACCAGCCAGCGCTATTCACAAAAATCGCCCATTAATTTTCATTACTTTTTTCATTTTTTGTCTCAAAAACATAAGTTATGATCAATCTTTGGAAAGATCCCTCGTTCCAAAGAGGGGTCATAACCTATGTTTGTGAGACAAAAAAATGAGTTATTCAAGAATTTTGTTTGCTGGTGTCGTCTGCTTTTCATGTTAGGTAAAGGGTTAAAGTTTCTGGTTTTTGGTGAAAGTATTCCCTCAAAATTCTTATACCAACATTTTACGGGTGCATTTTACTCCCGTCTCTGATTTCACGGGATCTTAAAACTGCACCCGTCAATTTTGTTCATTTCCAGCACTGACATTAATAAATGCACATTCTTGGCGCTCCATTGAACAACCAACTTTGTTTCGGCCCGATGGGGAAATTTGTTATTGATGGAGTCAAAAATGTACATATTTGTCGACTTTAAAGGCCGTAGTGTACAAATACACGCAAAAATAAACGAGGGGGTCTTGGGTCACATTCTTAGAGTAAGAGATTGTGTACTATCTTCCTGCTAATTGTTAATACGATAGCAATAACATTTTAGTAAAGATAATGCTCGCCAAAATTCACTTTCTCTCTCTCTCAAATATTTTGGGGGTAAAGTTGGGGTGGCGGCACGTACCCCTTGTGCCCTGCCCCCCCCCCCCCCCCCCACTCCGGTTCACACGTCCATGCTGGACGGGAGAAGGATGAAATCGCATAGTAAATATCTGTTTCGGCAATTTGTTTTTAATTGTGAGGTTAACTTAGAACAACATTATTTTATCAGCATTGCTGTCGTTTAGCACTGCTGTCGTCCAGGAAATGCAACCCAACAAATCAAGTATTTTTCTTAAATGTATGTTTTCCTGTTTGTCCCCCAAAGCCGGTGCAGTTGTTTTGTCCTGTGGGTGGGTGGATAAGGGAGGGACAGGTTCTGAATTGGAGGAGACAAATTTGTGTGTTTTAGTGTCTGTGTTTGTGCGTGAGTGAGAGTGTGGGAGGGGCAGAAAGAATATCTTCTGGGGGAAGGTGCGACGTCATGCTCTACCCCGGCTGTAGACTAACTGATACAACCAAATGTCAACTTCCCAACGGTGGCGTAGCCAGCCCAAAGCAAGTGTGTGTGTGTGTGTGTGTGTGTGTGGGGGGGGGGGGTCAAACTCGCAGAGCCTGGCGTAGCTCCATTTTAATGGGGGGGGGGGGGGGGGGGGTGTGCGGAAAAAGCTTTCCAAGCCTTCACATCTCAGAATGTTGCGTCCTTAAAGTTTGAGCTAGATAACCAAGGTAACAATAATCAGGATTTCCACTAGAGGGAAATAAATAAATGTGTCCGATATGGGGCGGCTAAGGGTCGTCGACGGGGGGTTTTTGAACCCTGGAATTCAAAATTCGGTCCGCGGTAGAAAAATCTTTAATTCCAGGGTTCAAAAAACCCAATCTCCTTGCATCTGAGCGGATATTTTGAGGTTTTTCATATATTGACGACTGTGTACCTTTTCACCGACACAGATATTAGGACAAGCAATCTACAAATCTACAACCTAATCCCCATGGATCTTACTCCCCTACGATTTTTATGCCATTTTTGGACATATTTCGAGGTCCAACATTGAAGGAAAGTGTGGGGGGGGGGCACGTCCCCCACCAATCCTCTTCCCAAACAGAACAGTGGTTTTCAAAATTGTTGTTGAGGTACTTGCTGGCATCTGTGCATAAAGTACAACCGGCGTAGAATGGCCGTTGAACCAGGTGATTCATTAATTAAATTGTTTATGATTATTCCTACAGTTAAAACTAGAAGTCCTGTCATGAAATGCGCGCAAATAGCACGTTGATATGCGCGTTAATGTGCGCGTTATGGCGCAAGTAAAGCTATCATATTCTGTACATATGGCCTGTGCACAAGCAATGTTTCAGCCAATGGACCTCCGGGTTACCCGGAGGTCCATTGGCAGAAACATTGCATGTGTTTGCTATGAGTAACCAGGAGAACCTGTCGTGCTTCGGATGCCATTCGATATGGCAATTGCGCGCAATTCCAACGCGCAATTAAGCCTAGATAAGCGCACTATTCATCGAAGGCATGCCTTGGTGATGAAGTTGTAACATCAGTTAGTCGAGATCTGGGCCACCAAGCTCGTCACAAATCGGGTTTATATCCCCCTTCCACTGCATCTTGGCGACTCCACTGCTTTGTGATGAGCAACGTAGGCATTTACGATCTGTTTTTATTTGTAGTACATGACTGCAGAACAGTCAGCATGAAAGATGTAGTTGATAAAGACGACTTTGGAGCATATCTACTCGCGCATGGGCTCAAACAAACTTACAAGAGTGCGTCAGATATACACAGTAAACCAAAAGATGAGGTACCGGCTAAAAAGAGACAGTAAGTAGTAATTACGTGTTGAAACTTTCTCCATCGCTTTAATAACACCTTTCATTAAGTTAGATATTAAAAAGGTCAAATTCTGCCAATTCACACGCTAAAAACTAAAGTGTTAAAAACTACACTTGAAGCGCTGTATTTAACACTTACTAAGTGCTGAACTAGCACTTTGTTCAAGTGAAGACATCCCAGAACTTGACAGGTGTTACAATAATACCACTTGACAAGTCTAATGTCGCGACACTTAAAAGGAAACAACGCAGATGACGCGGATCAGGCTCGAACTCCCGATCCTGATCCGCGTCATCTGCGTTGTGTCCTTTTAATTATGTGCCCACCAAGCGCAAATCAAATTATGGACGATTCTGGAAGAACCACCAATGCTAGACACATGGGAAGTGCCATCCATTCAAGTTTCAGATATCTGACGATTGTAATGTCTAAGTGCTTAAAGCATTGCACTTTAAGTGTTAAAATCAAACCCTAAGAGTTAGAATGGGTTTAACACCTTGAAAGTGTCAGTTTTAGCACTTTAGTTTTTAGTGTGCAACGATATTGCCAAATTGTGTGTATGGCCGATATTTTTCGTCAGTGGAAGAGATTTACAGGAAATATAACTCCCCATAAGTTTCTAAAGTTGTCAGTACATTTAACACTAAGGGTGGGTGCGCGGTGGCGTTGCGGTAACTGGTTCTCGTTAGACCACCGAAGTTAAGCAACGTCGAGCCCGGTTAGTCCTTGGATGGGTGACCGTCTGAGCGATCGATTCGAACTCCCGCGTTGTGTCCTTGGGCAAGGCACTTAACCACGATTGTCCACATGGGAGCACGATGACGCCGTGTACTAAGGCGTAATGCACGTCGATGGTGCGCATGTCTTCAACCAGTCTAACCTTGCCTGTGCTGACGTAAGGAGTTACGATGTTGGAGGGCTGGCAACTGCCCGTCGTTGCTCCGTAGTTCTCTCCGGGTACGCCGGCTTCCTCCACCCGAAAAATTGTCACCAACACGATATGACCTTGGCTGTTAAAGTGTTGTTAAACCTTAATACATAAATAAATAAATAACACTAAGGAATTTCAGAATGTTAGTGAATTCTTATAGTGTCGTTATATCTAAATAAACAAATAATAATTTTAAGGGTGATCATTTTATCAAAAGCCGATTTTGATGACGAGAGAAGTCAGGGATGTTAGGTGAGTACGCACAGTATACATGAAATAAAAATGTGTTCTTTTTTTCTAGGCCCGAAAAACTCCTTATCAAATGTGGAAGAAAGGGTAAAGCTGATGGCGAGTTCTCCTACCCACGCTCTTTAATGACAAATCTAGATGGTGACATTTTACTTGCTGACACAGGGAACAACAGAGTCCAGATTCTCAATCAATTTGGTGTCCACAAATTAACATTTGGCTCAAAGGGTACAGGTGATGGAGAATTCAATGCCCCTACTAGTGTTACAGAGTTACCAAATGGCTACTTTGCTGTTGCAGACAGTAAGAACAAAAGAATCCAAATATTTGACAGGGAAGCAAAATACAGGCGTCAGTTTTCAACTCCGGATGAGCCCTACGCCATCGATTGTGACAGAGACTCCAATATAGTTGTTTCTACAATAAAACAGTCGATAAAAATATATAACGATGAAGGCGAACTGAACAAATCTTTTGAACTCGGTGGAAATTCTAAAATGCCAATTCCAATGGCCGTAAATGAACATAGAGAAGTTGTTGTGTTAGATATTCCTGAAAAAATGATCAAAACATTTTCATTCTCTGGAAAACTCGTGAATAGTTTCCAGCCTAAATCGTGCTGTGATGGGTTCGCCATGTTTCCGAGTAATTTCTGTTTGACGCCGATTGGAGAAATTGTTGCAGCTGATAGCGTGAATCATGTGGTTAATTTATATTCAGACACCGGAGAGTTTATAGAACAATTAATAGCGCCAACAGATGATGCTGGACCAATGCAGAATGTCTCAGTAGGACCTGAAGGGCATCTTGTAACTTCTGAATCCAGCGTCAATGGAGACCATTGCGTTAAGATATTCAGGTATCGAGAATGTGCTTGTCATATTGATACCGGATGCCTCGGTGACAACAGAACACAGTCGTCACTATTCTAGGGAAACGAAAGGAAGGTTTGGAACACGAAAAATTCATTTCTTATGAAAAGACAGACGAGGCGTATAGGGTGTACGGAGTACAGAGGAAACGTGGGATCGTTCCCGTCATCGTTTACAATACGTTTAGAAACTAAACACCATGCAATCAGTATACAGGCACTCTGTAATATATTTTTTCTGGAAATGTAAACAAGTTTAATTGCATTTGGAAAATTAATCCCCCTTCAACCGATCCATACAATGTTTTCTACTTTAACTGGTTGAGGGCTACATTATTTTGACTGGTATGAATTTGTTCATCAAAATTTGTTTTATTACAAATTATTGAAGAGTGCCCAGAGGCACTCTTCAATAATTTGTGATAAAACAAATTTATATAAACAAAATATTATTTGTATTTGAATGAATATGAAACATGAGCAATGGAAACATTGGCTTTTGCTCTGGTACCCCCATTTTCTTCAAAGCCCTGATAGTGGCTTCTAGCACTCAACCAGTTAACAATCTTCCATCCAGGAAGCTGGAAGAAGAAACAGATCAAAACATACCGTGGGAATTACACCACAGTAGAAAGACTAGCATTTGTTAGTGTATTTATTGATATCAGACCAGGGGGCGTCGATGATCACTCGGAAAGGGGTGGGGGCGAGGTAAACCCAATTTCCCCTGACTTTCATGACTCAAAATAATAATAATAATAATAATAATAATAATAATAATAATAATAATAATAATAATAATAATAATAATACTTTTAATGCAATGTTAACGTCCTGAAGCCGCCTCAGTGCTCTCTGATTTACATTATTACCCCGTATCAAAGGCGTACATGTACACACCCCTTGTTCATTCCAGGACATTCTCAGTTCTACTCAACGGAGCTTACTGCTGGTGCTCCACAGACAGGCACGCAAGCCAAGCGCCTCAACGGGTCCCTGTTTTATACCTACGTACGGTAAGGATTGCGAAGTACTGGTGAACATTTCCAACGTCCACAGTTTGCACGAGATTCAAAGTCGCAGTCAAACACTCATACCACGCTGATCGCACACCGGCCACCACTTCGGGAAGAACCCGAATCGATCCCTCTTTGGTCACCCATCCAAGGATTAACCAGGCTCGATGTTGCTTTACTTTGGTGATCTAAGGAGAATCGGTCTCGCTTCGCCAGTGCTCCCGTTAAAAAAAATCTCCTTTACAGTTTCTTTAACCCTTTACCTAACATGAAAAGCAGACTGCGACACTTGCAAAAAAGATTCTTAAATAACTAATTTTTTAAAACTTTTTGTTTCAAAAACATAGGTTATGACCCCTCGTAGGAACGAGCTCGATAAGCTCGTTCCAACGAGGGGGTCATAACCTATGTTCCTTAGACAAAAAAAAATGAAAAAAATAATGAAAATTAATTGGCGATTTTTGTGAATGGTGCTGACCGGATTTAGTCGTTACATTGGGTAAAGGGTTAAAGACGGAAAACCCATCCTCGAATAGTGAAAAATGAATAGAAACTGCTCAGGTTTAATAGATAGGGCTCAGTGGCGCCCCTCAAGTGGTGCCCCCTCCTCAAGTGGCGCCCAGAGTACGTGCCGTAGTTGGATTATTGATCAGTCGAGGTTATAGTAAAAAAAAATGTTTTTTTTTTGATAAATATATGTAGCAGGCGTGACAAATGGGTTTATTTTGGCTTATTTAATCAGCTTGTGCTTGATTCAAAATTGCTTGAACCGAATCGGCCACAGACCTTCACCTGCAGGAGACCGACTGTGTTTGTGATAATATGACAATACGCAACGCGTACGAAGGGGCTCCAAAGTATCCAACCTATTGAAATATTTCATTCCCGAACCATTACTCCAAAGACATTTTATGCAATCGAATTCCTGCAATTGTTTAATTTCAGCCAAACATGAATACGTATCACAGTACTAAATATTTTTCCATAGGCGTCCATTATAAAGTTCAGGCGAAAAAAATATGGTCGCGTCATTTTAACCCTTTACCCAACGTAACGGCCAAAACCGGCCAGCGCTATTCTCAAAAATCGCCTATTAATTTTAATTATTTTTTCATTTTTTTGTCTCAAAAACATAGGTTATGACCCCTCATTGGAACGAGCTCGTCGAGCTCGTTCCAATGAGGGGTCATAACCTATGTTTTTGAGACAAAAAATGAAAAAAAATAGTTATTCAAGAATTTTTTTTGCAAGTGTCGTCTGCTTTTCATGTTAGGTAAAGGGTTAAATATGGCATTCAAATATCTTTTGTCAAGTATAGCCCTTCAGGGCAACCTTTTTCTGATTCTTGAACAGGGGGGGGGGGGGGGGGGGGGGGGGGAGGGGGGGGGGGGTCATGCAACAAATAGGAGAGAAAAACTAACAGAAATGGAAGTGCTGGTCACATGTACATATTTCTCACGGTATTCCCAACCAAAACACACCAATAGTCAAAAAATGTTTAGGTTCTAAAAGTCCTCAAATCACCCTCATTATTCATCTGGAACATTCAACAGTAAGGCAAGACGTTAGTAGAATTCTTGAAATGTTTATTGAAACAATATATTTTCCCAAGACTACTTAGTTTTGGGGAGTACATAATTTCCGAGTGCAACTCTTCGAGGCAGGTAAATCTACTTAAAATATTTGCAACAGTAATTAATACCTATGAGCAAACCCAACCCTACCAAAGATACATTTACCCCATTCATGTGACGACAGACTCATTTCTGCAATAGAATTCAACTTTTGGCTTCTGCCTAGTCAAAAGCTTGGGAATTTTGTTCTTTTGAAGAGAACTGTCCAATCGGTGTCAAATGGGCTTAAACACTGGTATTGCCTCCGACAGAATTCCTACTCTGTTACCTAATGAGTAAGTTGGGAGGGATAAGAATTCACAGCTTTCTTTGAAAACTACCCAAATCCCAAAATAAAAATAAAATCTGCATCAGCACACAAAACCTTTTGACAAAATCTGTTTTAATTAACCATACAGCAAGATAAATAGTGTCCCAAACCCCATGAAACAATATGTCAATTTTGGTTCAAAATTGGGGGTTGTGCAGGGCTTATAATTCCTCTAAATTTTGGAAGAATCCATTTGGATTCTTGTGAAAATCGTTGCGAGAATTCAAACCTGTTATGGGCCAGGATCCCATGAGGCCAATATGGTTGAATCCCTGATGCATACTGATAATACATGTTACCCCCTTTATCCAATACAACTTTTTAATTTTTAAAACACCAACAACTGATTGTTTTAACCCCCCCCCCCCCACCCCAGGGGCCTTGATCGCTCACCTAACAAAGTGGTTCAGAGAAGTATTTTGGGTCACATTCAGTTTGTCATGGTTCATGAACACTATATAGGAATGATGTTATGAAATTATTCATAACTCTACTGTCCATGCCAGATGATTATTAGCATAGGTCTTCCTAATTGCTTCCAATTCTGTCAGCTATAGACAAGTACTGCCAAACTTCCAAGGGTTGTTGTGTTACTGCAGCTTGAAAGGCAAATTTTATGGAAAAACTCTAAGGAATGGATTTGAACATTAATGAACAACCTTGAACCTACCCCCACCCCTGCCCAAATATTAAGCCAGGGACTAGAACTTAACAAACTCAAATCTGCCCCCCCCCCCCCCCGCGCGATACCAAATATGAAAGGATTCTGACGGGCAGCAACCAAACTGGAACACATTTAGATCTAACCTCCCCAGAGATGTTGTACACCAAATATTAAAGCATTCTAACGAGTGGGTTTGAAGAAAAAGATGTTTAAAGACATTTTCTCATTTTGCACTGAGTTAATTTGAGCTCCCATAATGAGCCCAAATATTAACACATAGACTTAGCTTGAACAAACATGAATCTTACCCCATTGGAGATATTGTCCGTCAAATATGAAAGGATTCTGACTGGTGGATCTGAAGAAATAGATTTTTAAAGAAATTTCCTCATACTGTACTAAGTTAAACTTTGGGTTTCAATAGATAGATCAAATATTAACAGAGAGACCTGATTCAAACAAACTCCAATCTAACACCCCCTCCCCTCCCCCACCCCCACCACTAGAGATGTTGTATTCCAAAAATATGAAAGCATTCGGACTGGTGGATCGGAGTAGATTTTCAAATAAATTTCCTCATATTGCACTGTTGATATTTGGGTGCTCGTAGGAAACCCAAATATTAACCCAGGGAATCGATTCGAACAAATATGAATCTGCCCAGAACCCACTCCTCTCCCCTAGAGATGCTGTATACCAAGTATCAAAAGATTCTTATATATGGTTCCGGGGAAGATTTTTTTTTGAATTTTGGGAAACAATTTATGGGTGCTATCAGAGAAATGCCCCCTTTGGGGACCTCTGTAGGTGTGGCAACTTCATTTGAACAAACTGGAATTCATATATGATAAGGAACATGAGTATCAAATGTGGTTCAGTTCGGCCCAGTTGTTTATGAGGAGAGGTTGATAATGTAAAGTTCATGCCGGACAGATGGACGGATGGTCGACAGTCACAAAGTCATCACTTAAGCGCCCCCTGACTTACAGTCAGGGAGCTGAAAATAAACAATATTCATCAAGCTTAATAATTATGGATGTTACTGACAGCCATATTTGTACAAATGTTATTGTCAGTGTCACAAAATTTCACGTCATGTTAGTGTTGTATTGATTAATTTGCTGCCTTTGTGTTAGGTAAAGGGTTTAAACTGACTCAGTTCTTTTCACAAGGATTCTTGCAGTGGTGTTATGAGAATCTACATGGTTTCTCACTGGTGTTGTTGCGCGGATCTCTACGTGAATCGATTCTCAGATTCTCGTCGAAATATAAGCCCTGGCTGAGGCTACATAATTCACCAATATCAATAGAAAGTGCCATTTTATCTCAACAAATGATGTCAAATATTCTTTTACATAGTGATGGGGTGAAATATAGCCCTGGATGTGCCCCCCCCCCCCCCCCCACCACACACACACACCCCTCAGTATGCCTTTTTCCATAAAAAACTATATTAATTTATAAATAAATTGATGTTGACACATATTAAATTCCCCATTGCTATTTAATCACATTCTGGCTTCTGAAGACACACTGTGTTTGATGAATATTTTGCAATCTTTGTAAGAAGAAGCCTCCGTTTTCTCAGTTAAGGCACCTTGAGTTATAAAACAGTGATTTTTCTTCCAATCGGTTGACCAGTACCTGCTACTGTGGTGTCTCATGACACTATTAAAATTCCTAAAATCATCAAATATTGATTCTGTAGTGCTGTGCTTGTGCTGCAAATATCCACAAGCGCACTTTCACTACTTTGGTTTTAATCCCCACAGGAACACATTTTGTCAAAAGGAGTGAAATTGTAGAAAATATGTTCCCAAAGAGGACAAATCAGTTACAGTAAAGTCGCCGTGGATGGGTTATAATACAGGCGTGGGCAGTGGTGGAAATCATCTTCCGCAACATTTTAATTAATTAAACACCAGGTTGTACCTCATGCTTCATTATTTAAATTTTTGATGATTATTCCTATAGTTAGTGTTTGGCATCAAATATTATTGTGTCAGTGGAAATATTGCCCATCCGTGGAAAGTGAGCAGTACACAGTAGCGGCACTGTATTTGTTTCAAGTATATAATTCTCTTTGATGTTTAATATACTTGTGACGGGCTGGGTCCAAAGTACTCAGTACTCGTAGTATTCGAGTACCACTTTTTTGACAAAGTACTCAATACTCGCCCAGCCCTGATGTGTGTATGTGTGTGGGGGTTGGGGGGGGGGGGGGGTGTGAAAGATAGTTGCAAATTATTTAACATGTCGAGCTGGGCAAATGAAAAGCAAAGAAACATTTCATCAGAAGGATAGACAGACAGACATGCAGTAACACATTTTGGAAACCTATATAAAAGTAAGTGACTAACTTACAATGAAAAATATAAAGCGAAGAGCCAGGGCAATGTTGTCAAACAGTAAACAAGAGGCCCGGGAGGGAGGGGGGGGGGGGGGTAAGGGCATTCACCTGACATGGTAGCCCAAATATCAACCCAGGGAATTTATTTGAACAAGTTGCATCTGCCCCTCATAAACAAAGCTTATACAAAATATCCAAAGATTCTGACCAGTGGATCTCAAAATAAAAGATTTAAAAAATATTCCTCATATTGAACTAAGTTATAATTCGGGCTCCCACAGAAAGCTCAAATATGAGCCCGGGGACTTGGCTTGAACAAACTTGAATCTCACCTCCCTAAGGAGGCTGTATAGCAATATCAAAACATTCTGACTACTGGATTTCAAAGAATATTCCTCTTATTAAACTAAGTTATAATTCGGGCTCCCACAGGAATCCGTAATGTAAACCCGGGGACTTGGCTTGAACAAACTTGAATCTCAACCCTCTGAGGATGCTGCATCCCAAATGTCAAAAGATTCTGAAGGGTGGATCGGAAGAAGAAGATTTTTTAAAAATAATCCTCATATTGCACTAATTTAATCATAGAGAGCCCAAATATGGACCCAGGGATTTGATTTGATTTCAACAAACATGTGAATGAATCTTCCAACGATGTTATATGCGAAATATGAAAGCCTTTGGAGCAGTGGTATGGGAGAAGAAGAGTCTTTAATGTTTTCCCATTACTCACAGAGTTCAAATATGGTGACTCAGCATTTGTTCAAAGTCCTGGAAAAGTACCCCATGATAAAACTGATGGCAATTTTTTTTTTTTTGGGGGGGGGGGGGGGTGGGGGGGGTGGGGGACCATTCCTTTCTGTTGTTCCTAAGGAAGCTTCACACAAAATACAAATTGCATGTAGTGTGCCATGTAGTTTTGAAGATATGGGCGTTTTAAATTTTTTCTATATTTAGATCCTGCGGTTCTCATTTTTTTTTTGTGCATAAATTAGGTACTTATGACCCAATAAGCCCATCATATCAAATTTGCTTCAAATCAGCCTCTCAATTCGGAAAATAGAAATTTTGGTACAATTCGGGCTCCCACAGGAAGCCCAAATAACCCAGGGACTTGGCTTTAACAAACTTATATCTCACCTCCCTGAGGATACTGTATATCGAATATCAAAACATTCTGACTGGTGGATGTGAAGAAGAATACGTCTGAAGAATATTCCTCATATTGAACTAAGTTATAATTCTGGCACCCACAGAGAGCTCAAATATGAATCCACGGGCTTGGCTTGAACAAACTTGAATCTCACCACCTTAAGAAAGCTGCATATGGTACCAAATATAAAACAATTCCGACTGCTGGATCTGAAGAAAATTTTTAAAGAAAATTCCTCATTTTGAACTAAGTTAGAATTCAGATTCCCACAGTGAGCCCAAATATGAACCCAGGGACTTGGCGTAAACAAACTTGAGTCTTACCCCCCCCCCCCCCCTAAGTGATGCTGCATACCAAATTTCAACACATTCTGACTGCTTGATCTGAAGAAGATTTTTAAAGAAAATTCCTCATTTTGAACTAAGTTATAATTCCAGCTCCCACGGTGAGCCAGGGTTTCGCAAAAATTTTTGTGCTGGACCCGTTTATTTTTTGCGGGACCCATTTCCAACATGTGTCTTAATGACTTGAATTATCTTCAAATACATAGATTGTTGGATTGTTCAACCACCACATCAAATGCTATTGCAGTAATCATGTTTATTGAAATTAATTAGAGCTGAAACAGTTAACCGATTTATCGACTAACCAATGATCAACGTCTTGGTCGATAAAAAAAGTAATTGATCAGTTAACCGTTACTTTCGAAGTACGGTATTATATGGGCCAACTAAGGAACAAACTTGCTCCAAAGCAGGCAGACATTGTCACACTGGCACACATCAATTATATGTGACAGAGTCATGCATGCCAGTTACGTGCTGACATACTTGTTCACGTGCATGCTCATACTGTATCAGAAGCTGGAAATGGTCATTCTCAACCCTTCACAAAATGCGGGTAGCAGACGATACTTGCACAAGAAATTCTTGAATTACTAAAGATTTTCAATGTTTGTCTCAAAAATATAGCTTATGACCCCTCCCCCCTACCTACCCTATTGGAACAAGCTCAACGAGCTCGTTCCAATGAGGGGTCATAAGCTATGTTTTGAGACAGAAGTTGAAAATATAAATAAATTTGAATGGACATTTCTTTATATGGCGCTGGCCGGTTTTGTCCATTACGCCGAGTAAAGTTTTAATTATATAAATCATCAGCGGTATGGCAATTATTCAGCTTCCTATTAGGGCAAGTGATTAATCGGTTAATCAGGGTTAATCCATGCGATTAATCAATCAAGAAAACTCTTTAATCGTTTCAGCTCTAAAATTAATCTAATTTTATTAAATTTTATCTGATGAAAAAATTCTTATATTTTTGAGGGAACGGTAAATGGATCTTCTTAAGCATTTGCGAGAACGCCACAGGAACGAAACGACGATTCTCGCAATTTTCGAAACCCTGGTGAGCCCAAATATGGACTTGGCTTGAACAGACTTGAATCTCACGCCCTAAGGATGCTGTATATGGTACCAAATATCAAAACATTCCGACTGCTGGATCTGAAGAAGAGTTTTAAAGAAAATTCCTCATTTTGAACTAAGTTAGAATTCAGGCTGCCATAGTGAGCCCGAATATGAACCCAGGGACTTGGCGTAAACAAACTTGAATCTCATCTCACTAAGGACGCTGCATACCAAATATGAAATCATTCTGACTGCTGGATCTGAAGAAGATTTTTATAGAAAATTCCTCATTTTGAACTAAGTTATAATTCGGGCTCCCACAGTGAGCTAGGGTTTCGCAAATATAGTTTTTGCAGGACTCATTTATTTTTTGCGGGACCCTTTTCCAACATGTGTCTTAATCAAATGAATTATGCTTATTTATCTTCAAATACATAGATTGCTAGATTGTTAGATTGTTCAACCACCACATCAAAGGCTATTGCAGTAATCTTGTTTATAGAAATTAATTAGAGCTGATACGGTAAACCATTACGTTGACAGTTACTTTTGAGGTACGGTATTATATGGGTTAACTAAGGAACAAACTTGCTCCAAAAACAGGCAAACATTGTCACACTGGCTCACATCAATTATATGAGACAGAGTAACGAATGGCAGTTACGTGCTGACATACTTGTTCACTTGCATGATCATTATACTGTATCAGTAGCTGGAAACGGTCATTCTCAACCCTTCACCAAATGCGGGTAGCAGACGATACCTGCACAATAAATTCTTGAATTACTAAAGATTTTTAATGTTTGTCTCAAAAACATGCCTTATGATCCCCCCACCCCGCAGGAACAAGCTCAATGAGCTCGTTCCAATGAGAGGTCATAAGCTATGTTTTGAGACAAAAGTTGAAAATATAAAATTTGAATGGACGTTTTTGTATATGGCGCTGGCCGGATTTGTCCATTACGCTGAGTAAAGTTTTTATAAAATAAATCATCAACGGTGCGGCAGTTATTCAGCTACCTATTAGGGCAAGTGATTAATCGGTTAAACAAGGTTAATCCATGCGATTAATCAATCAATAAAACCCTTTTATCGTTTCAGCTCTAAAATTAATCTAATTTTATTAAATTTTATCTAATGAAAAAATGTTTATATTTTGTGGGAACGGTAAATGCATCTTCTTGACAAGCATTTGCGAGAACGCCACAGGAACGAAATTACCGTTCTCGCAATTTGCGAAACCCTGGTGAGCCCAAATGTGGACTTGACTTGAACAAACTTAAATCTCACCTGCCTAATGATGCTGCATACCAAATATCAAAAGATTCTGATTGGTGGGTCGGAAGAAGAATATTCCCCATACTGCACTAGTTTCAACATTTGGACTCCCAGAGAGAGTCCAAATATGGACCCAGGGATTTGATTTCAATAAACGTGTGAAAAAATCTTCCAAAGATGGTACATGTGAAATTTGAAAGTTTTTGGAGCAGTGGAGTGGGTGAAGAAGAGT
The DNA here is from genome assembly GCA_031216915.1 of Pictodentalium vernedei. NCBI lineage: Eukaryota > Metazoa > Mollusca > Scaphopoda > Dentaliida > Dentaliidae > Pictodentalium > Pictodentalium vernedei. The sequence goes on along the minus strand of CM062296.1, from coordinate 126,907,024 downwards.
CTTAAATACTTTCCCCATTACCCACAGTGTTAAAAGATGCTGACTCAGCATTTTTTCAAAGTTCCGAAAAAGTACCCCATGATAGGCCCGACAGCACATTCTTTTGGACCATTCCATTTTGTTGGTCCCAAGGAAGCTTCACACCAAATAAGAATTCTCAGTGCCGTGTAGTGTTGCAGATATGGGCGTTTAAAATGTTGTTGTATTTTTCGCTCCTGCGGTTCCCATGGGGCGACGAGAAAATATTTGTGGGCATAAATTAAGTACTTATGACCCAATAAGCCCGCATCTTAAATTTGGTTCAAATCAGCTTCTTGGTTTGAAAAATAGAATTTTTTGGCGGGGCGAAAATTCTTGACCCTCCCATAATGAAGGCAAATATAGCCCCCAAAACTTCTCTTGAACAAATCGGATCTACACCTCAAAAGAAAGCTGCACACCAAATATCAAGTCTTCGCTACTCCTGGTTCATGAGAAGAAGATTTTTTAAGATTTAGTTATTAGTTTTGGGCGTGGCCCTAATGAGGGGCAGGGCAAATTGATTTGAACAAAATCAAAATGCGATGTCATAACAAACAACCATCTCAAATTTTACTTAAATCGGTTCAGCAGTTTTGGAGGAAAAGACGCAAACACCATGTTCACTGACGACGGACGGCGAGTGATCATTATAGCTTACCCTGACTGAAAGTGGACCATGAGTGCTGCAGTTGGGTGAGAGACTTGGTTCAAGGAGAGAAAAAACTTGTAGCTGCTGGCTGTCTAAAGTATTGTTAAAACCCAATAAATAAATAAACAAGAGGCCCCCACGTGACCTGAAGCGCTCACCTTAAACAGAACGATATAAACAGAGTCCCGGAATGAATCTACATTAAGCAATCCCTCTCCATAGGATACACTGTCAATCCTTGAGCCCCTCAGGAGTGACAAAACAGTCCAAGCTCCATGCCCTTTCTTCAGTTGATCATAATGTAAAATGTGGAGCTCCCCTCTGAAGCCCCTTGATACAGCCAATGTAGATTGCTCTCAGTTACACACCTCTAGAGGGTACTGAATAAACAATTTCTAACTCTTCACCTAAATGGCCAATTCCGGCTCCCATTGGGGGCCCAAATATTAACCCAGGCACTCGATTTGAACAAAGTTAAATCTGATCTCCTTAGAGATGTTGTATACCAAATATGAAAGCATTCTGACTGGTGGGTCTGAAGAAGAAAATTTTTAAAGAAATTTCCTCATATTGCACAAAGTTAAAATTTGGGCTACCACAGCGAGCCCAAATTTTAACCTACAGACTCGATTTGGACAATCCCACCCCTATAGGGATGTTGTATACCAAATATGAAAGCATTCTGACTGGTGGATCTGAAGAAGAAGATTTTTAAAGGAACTTCCTCATATTGCCCTAAGTTAAAATTTGGGCTTCCAAAGGAAGCCCAAACATTAACCTAGGGACTTTGTTTGAACAATTGTGAATCTGATCCTCATAACAATGATGTTTACATTAAAAGATTCTGATTGGTGGTTCTGAAGAAGATTTTTAAAGAACCCCCCCCCCCCCCCCCCCCATATTGCCCTAAGTTAAAAATATTGGGGTCCTGCATTGAGTCCAAATGTAAACCAATGGGCTTGAATTTAACAAACTTGTATCTGACTCCTCGGTGGATGCTGTATTCCAAATATCAAAAGATTCTAAACTTTGGTTCTGGAGAAAAGATTTTTTAAAATGTTTGCAAATATGCTGAGTCAGCATTATTTTGATGCCCTCTGCAGAACTCCCTACCAAAACAGATGGCAAGTTTTTTCTACCATTCAATTCTACTGGTCCTTAGGATGCTTCATACCAACAGTTCTCTGTTCCAAGTGGTTTGGGAAACATGGGCGTTTGAAAATATTTCTATTTTTAGCTCCTGGGGTTCCCATAGGGATGCAGGTTTTTTTTGCATGAGTCAAGTACTTATGACCCAATAATACCATCTACTGAATTTCGTCCAAATCGGACCATCGGTTCAGAAAGAAATTTTGGGTGGTCCCAAAAATCTAACCCCTCCCATTACAAAGCCAAATATTGCTTCACGAACTACGTTTGAACAAACTTGAATCTGCACCTCAGAAGAAAGCTCCATAACAAATATGAAGTCACTGTACCCACTAGTTCATGAGATTTTAAAAATATTTTGGGAACATTTTCCCCCACCCCCTCTCTATGGGGATGGGCATGTTGAGGTAAACAAAAAATGCAATACCCCTTTGGGACCATCACTCACACAAACTTTCACTTGAATTGGCCCAGTGGTTTTGGACGCGAAGACCAAAAATTGGTGTTGATTGACGACAGATAGCTGGATAATGGACGGAGAGTGATTAGATAAGCCCAGCTTGACTTTGTCGAGGTGAGCAAAAAAAAAATTAAATGGTTCATGCCCGATATTTTACCCATGTTATTAAAATTGACAAATTTGTCTCTGAAGTGCAACAAGGCTTATGCTATAGCATTGCAAAGCCTTCTTGTACTCAAGGGATGGAATAATCCACCACCCATGCTATTCTGTACATTATGAGTCCTAAAATAAACCACGAATATGAACTTTTAATGAAGAAATAATAAAGAAATAATTACAAGAATAAAAAATAAAATAAAAAAAACACCCGCCTACATGCAATTTTACCAAAATGGCCTGAGAAACAGATCTACTTTGTGGGGCCTTATGCATCAAGATTATTACATTGTCTCACACAAAAGAAGACCACACAATCCAGTGTAGACTGATTTCAAGAAGTCCTCTCTAGTGGAAGGGAAATTTTAAAAAACATACAGGCCAAAATAAGCTTCATACACAGTGTAAAAATTCCACGTAATTAATGAACATTCATGTATGTTTGTTAGGAATTAGGAGTTTTGTAATTAAAAGTCAATTGTGTGGTTGTTCATTAACTTATATTACTTTGTTATCAGGTGTTAAAAAATATTAATATTTGTAAACACACCCACCCATTTAGATTAGTCCCTGCTCATAGCAGTCGCTCAGACATACAGTACAGTTGCCATGGACTGGTCATAATCCATGCATGGGCAGTGATGTCCACGCATGCTTTTTCCAAGTAATAGAAAATCATCATCAATAAAATTTTAATTAATGAAGCCCCAGAAACAACATTGCATCCGTGGAAATATTACCCACTTGTGGAAAGTGACCAGTCCACGGTGGCCGCACTGTAGGCATGGGGGCTGGGGGGGATATGCCCTCCCCAATTTCATTCATTCCCCCTCCCCTGTTAACCCATATAATGAACATCCGACAAGACATTTTAATATCTAGATATTTATGCTTGTTCGCAACTTATGTACATGTATTATGGACACAAATGGACACAGAGTCAAGGTAATTGTGTTTTTCTGTCTTGAATTTCAAAGTTGGGGGGGGGGGGGGGCAACCGACCCCTCCACTGATGAGAGGGGCACTCTCCCTCTTGTCCCCTCTTGTCCTCGCCCCTATCTCACTGTTATGTGGCTCAGGTGATGATGTGCATCATATTCTTTATGCCCCAGCCCCACCTCCACTAGATATTACTCTTGTCCCCATCTTTGATATCCTGGCATCAAATTTTGTGCTTATGTCCAGTAGCTAGAAACTTGATCAAGTTTTGATGACAAACGACAATTTTCATTACCAGTACCTGGTACCAGTAACAAAATAAGATTTGTAAATATCACCCTCCAGCTATTAACTTACATAAAATTGTGTGCGTCATGAAAATTATTTTGTTACTACCAATTAAAAATTACTGTTTCTTATTTTGCTATTTTAGAAAAAGAAATCACTCCTTTTCTGGCGGGCATACTAAACACCGAGGCAAACCGAGGGATACCAAGGTGAATGAAAACAGGAGTGAAAGGGGTATGGGGTGGTGTGTTCTTTTTATTATTTACTTATTGATGTTTAAGGTCACATATTTCTGCACAACAGCTAACCATGAAAGAGTACCTAGAGAGAACCACTGAACACTGACAAGCAACTGTCAGCTCCCCAACACACTACCCAAGCAGGCTTAGCCTTGTTCGAAGACAGGTGAACCAAGAACATGCAGTATGCCTTAGTACACAGTATGCCATGCCCCCACATGGGCAATGGGGGTGAAGTGTCTTGCCCAAGGACACAAAGTTGCTGCCGCAGGTAGGATTCCAACCGAGGACCCCTCGGCGTGCAGCCTGCACATCTGCCTACTAAGCCACAGCACGCCTGGTGGTGTATTCTGATTATATAAATAGATTTAAGCAGTATGTGCATGGTTTTAATGCCATTTCTGAGAATTATGGGCGCTGAAGTAATAGAGTGCCCTGAAATATCTTTCTTTTGGTATTTAGAAGGCAGCTTGGTAATGGTATTTAAGGGGACGTTCCACCTAACTTTGGTCAAATTTCATGTAATTTCTTCCAAGTCTAAAAAAGACCCAAAATGAATAACCCCAATAAATTATATACCAAAATGCTTGGAATGAAACATAGAACATGTGGAACCTGAATTTGCCATAGAACTGTTGCCATGTGAACCACATGAAAGTCTGCTATGGCATAAGTAAGAGAACAATTTTTTTACAATAAAATATACCTCAAAATAAAATAACAGCTGTATTCTTTAAACATTGAAGTACATACTCAAAGAAATCTTTTCCTAATTCTTGAAAGTAATAAAGATTGAGACCAAATGTTATAAATGGAGTGCTCACTGATTGGAGGAAGACATTTTCTTTTGTTTATGTTTTGATTTGGGGGAGTTAAACAAAGGTCAACTTGAAGGAGTTCACCAGAAGAAGTATGGAAGGACAAAAGAGTGTCTCCCAATATTTTGATGTATGTGTCCCTGTGGTGGTTTGGAAAGAAACTATGATATTCTCCTATGTAGAATGCACTGCAAAGTCATACATTGTAGTTGAATAAATATATTTACAAACCCCTTGCACTGTAGCCCCTTTTATCCCATGCATCAATTTGATAGTGATTAAATTGTTAAATTTGTCGGTTTATCAATAAGTAACATAGCTTCGTTTACTCTTGGACACCAATATACTCCTGATATCTGTCGGAGAAGAAATAAGAGTAACTGTAACCTGTCACTGCAATAAACCATCAAATGTACATAAAGTTGCATTGTTATTCAAAACACATCAAATCAACCGTAAATAACCATTATTGCATGTACTTTTCTAAAAGAGGCTTATTGGCATATTGAGATCAGGAGGGCGCATCCAGTAGGTCTCACATTCATAAGTGTTCACATATCTTTTCAAGAACGCAGTACGCAAAGTAATCCCCAAAAGCTGACAAATGAGCTCCATTTGATAAAAAATTTCCCGGGGGGTGGGGGGGGGGGGGGCTCCCTTCCTTGTATGTCTCTACCTTCGGCACTCATGGCATATGCCTTTTTCATCAAAGTTTAACTCTTTTTTCTTTTTGGAGATCCTGGCGACACACATGTTCCAAACACTATCAGACAGGTGACCCTCCAAAAAAGTGTATCTGCAAAAATCATGTTACATTGCAAAACATTCTTTTTAGACTTTAAGTTCCGGACCTTTTCATGCTTCTTACTTCCAACTATAACACTTAATATATCGATTAATGGGTGAATCCAAAAACTCTGCCATAATCAACATGTTGAGTTCCAGAAGCCTCCATAACAGCTCCGATAAAAGTGTCAAACACCACATTGGTGGCTTTACAGAAAATGCATTAGCTTGTTGCTTGATAAGTAATAAGAACAAAATATTCACAAAAAATATTTTGTTGCAATTAATTTGAGTGTGTCAGCAGGCACTTTGCAACAATTGCAACAAATCAACTAGTTATAAACAAAATTTTCTAACTCGAAAGAGTGAAAAAGGACCATAACTCTGGAAAAATTGTGTGGAAGAAACACGTGCTACAGCAGCCACACAGGCATCGTTTCCCCATGATGCTCGATCACAACATCAAATATCCTTCAGATTGGAGTCGCAGTGGTTGAGATCCAAGGGAGAATGTTGGTATGGGTTAGAGGATAGAGGATAGAGATCTCCACGGCACTAGATGCGTCTTTGACGTTCCAACTTCCAGGTCCGTGCATAATAATCACAACACACACACCTTATCAATTCATAATGTCAGTAAAATAAACGGAATTATGAATTTTAATTAATTTATAGATGATGGGAAAATATTTGGCTTGTTTCGCCTTCTCGTACTATTAATTATTACCACAAACGTCTGCACTGCGGGCAGTACATGATGCTGACAAACGAAACTAAATGCATGTGGTCTTGTTAAAAAGTAACTCGGCATGGATAATGAAGAAATTGCGAATATTTCGTGTATTTCATTTGTTTAAATGCGAATTGCGGCTAATTTTGACCGTGGATTCGATAATTCGTTTGGGTTTTGATCAACACAGTCACACTGACAGCGGTTATGTTTATTATGAAATGCAAACTGGGAGATAGTTTCTGGTAAAGGAGATTTGTCACATTTATCAGTGCAAAACGATGACAAAAGACACTGATGGACGCTTGTGTTGGTAGAGCTGATTGCACGGAAAAACTAAATTCACAGCATCGTCCAATTGCACCTTATTTAAAAGCGCGATTGCATCATTTTCAACCCATCTTCAATCGGTCCTTTGCGGACATCGGCAGAGATCCATGGTTAATAGGAAGTAAATAACATCACAACATCGGGGGAAATCAACACGCTCAATATAGTTCCAGGTCACTTGAAATATACTTCGTGAAAATGTGATTTCTGAAGCATTCTGCTTACTTTGTTATGAATATGGCCTTATTTTATGTGTATCGTCTCGATTTTATACACTCGGTTATTTTTTTACAAGTGGTTCATGTTGTCTTTTTAGTGCGCAATAATTCAGATTTTTTGTCAACAAAAAAGTTCAGAGGGTCTGAAAACACTGGAGGGAATTTCGAACCATATTTTGCTGTTATGACATTAACAGCTCAAGTATTTTCTGTAACCTGTTTGCAAATCTGCTCATACATTGTCTTGAGCAAATAAAGGACGTGATCGCGTCCTTTCATTCTTACGATCGCCCAAAATGAGTTATCCTGCAAGAACCGCATTGTAATCACATGACCGGAATAAACATCATTGAAACGTGGCCACATCCGAACGTCCAAAATTTGTGTTGGTGGTATTGCGTTCCAACATCAAAACACACCAGAGTGTGTGTCATAAAAATAATGCTTTCTCCGAGTCTGTAGTACGTTATTATTGCATTGAGGACAAGGCTTTCGAATTACTGATCATTTTGTGGTTTTACCGGTTCGTTACATATGCCATTGGCAAATTAATGTTCATCAAAATCATAAAATTCACTTTTTTTCCTGAATAAAATTATATGTACCTTTTCTGTGCTCTTTACTCATTGTTTTGATATATAATTATTTGCCTTTCCTTCCTTCTTGTATCTGTTTCTGAGGCATTGTGAACATTTTCAAAAAAATGCCCAAAGTTACGTTGGATGACCCCTTAAAGCGACTCCACCTGAGTAAGCAACAGTGTGAATTGTTAATTACATAATGACTTCTTAATTAGTTTTCTTTGTGGCTGTCGGCAATTGTCTTCTTTGTTATAACATAAAAATTGTTATGGACCAATATCATGACATGGGAAACAATATTTTTCGGAAGTGGTTTTTCAGTCGCCAACGATAAAAAAATTGCTGTAAGACTAGAGACGTGGTCAGCAGTCATGGCTGACCAATGGGACCGACGATTAAAAGGATACTGACTTAATTTTTCTACAATTCTATAAAACGGCGGCAATTGTAAAAAAAAAACTGGTCACATAAAGAAGGTGAAAACCTTGAAAACAAAAAATGTCAACAAATCACCACAAATTAGTGCCATTATCACAGGCGGTAGGGCTATAGATATATATACAGTAGGTGTAGATTGTATCATCACTAAATCACCCACAGAGTGGAGATTTCACCCAAACAATAATTCCAAATTTGTTGCAAAGCATAACAAGCACAAGTTAAGCTCTGGACAGCCAATGGACATCTGGGTTAAACCTGGAGGTCCATGGACTCCACTGGCTGAAACATTGCTTGTGTTTTTGTCCATATGTACATAATTTGAAAGTGATACTTTGGGTGATAATTCCACTCCACATGTGATTTTGTTGCAATCCTCTCCCCATGTACTGTACATATACCAAACACAAGCTGCAGCGTTGGGTATACTATGGTAAAATTTGTTATAACCATATGAACTACTGTTTCAGTAATAGCAATGACACTACATTCCACAATGGGATTAACATTGGACGTCTTGTCACTTTGAAGCTACATTACTGAATGACTACAAAGGGAGATTGTCCGCCAGTGAACATATCAAGGGAGATAATATGTTACAACTATACATTAACCCAACAGATGCCTACGTACACACTACAGGAAGACCACTAGTACAACACTCCTCCCCTGCCTGTTTAGAGCTATTTACATTTATAATTGAACAGATGGGGGTCTTGATGTCCAAACGGGTGGACATACAAATTATCTACAAACAATAGATTATTTACAAGAAGTCAGTGTCGTACTGGTAAGCTATTTACAAAACTGTTGGGAAATGACAACAATCACCCCTTAACACGTTTAGAAACAAATCGTGTAGCCAGAAATGGATATTCAATAAAGCTCATACTACAAGAGTGAGTTCAACAGAACACGTGTGTAATCATCGACAGATTCATTAACTGGAGCATGACAAGGTAGCAGAAATCACCTCCCTGACAGACCTGTCCAGCCACTAAAACGGTCGAAAATTAAAATGAATGCTGAGCCTTGAATAAACATTTGAAACAAAAGTGATTTGCGCTTTTTAAAAAAAATTTAGCAGACAGAGAACAATCATCCCCTAAAACCAGAGTGAAAATAAAACAGATTTCCAGTTGGAAACTTCTCTTATTGCTGAAATGGAAAATTTCCAAATGTCAACGAATCTGGTGAGTGGATTCACTAAAGAAAGCAACAAAGGCCTTCCCTAAAATGGCAGAACTCACAAAAAATGTTCACCGCCGTTAGAGAAGTTTACACTGCATGGTTCATAGTACTTTCGCACCCTGTTTAAAATAAACTGACACAATGGTTTAAATCTTTTAAGACAAATTGTTAAAAGAATTGTTGCCATGAGTAGTAAAAGGGTTTTGTGAATGATTAAAATAGTATTGTATACTTTTAAAGACAATAGGAAGTGAATGTTAAAATAATTAAAACGTGCGCTCGCGTGAAAATTGTATGGTGTAATGTGATGGTGAATGCTGTTCCCGTAAGGAAGCGATTAAGACCTCCCTACGGAAAACAATGCGTATGTGTATGCCTGTTGTGTAATGTGTTTGCATCTCTCTGTGTGTGTCTGTCGTGTAAGCTGTGAATGTTATCCAGGCAAGAAAGCATATAGAGCCTTCCTACACTGAGCGATGTGATGCATGCAGTTGTGTGTGTATGGTGATTATGTTCTGTTATGCAGCATTTATGTTATCTTCGGTTTCTGTTCCATACATCATACCAGAACACTGGTGCAGTGGTTAGGGATACGGGTGGTACTCCACGGTAGATTAGTCCATGTCTAGGCTGGTACATATGTCCTGCATTTAGAGCCGTGTCCATAAACAATGCAGGTGAAAGAAGTCTATTGTGAAACTGTTGCCCGTTACCACAGATGGATGGTATTTGTCCGTACACACCACATAACCCTCTTTGAAACTGATAATGTGCATAACTGAGAGGCTGTGGTGCTTTGCTGAACATTAATTTATCATCAGTTGCAAATGTGTTACCGCCTGCGTATTGTGGTGAAAACTGTGGTGGTATTCGGCTTTTCACGAACTGATTTGACATCACAAAAGTGGAAGGTACGTTGTTTTGCTCGTATTGACTTAAACCCGTAACGTTGCTGAACCCCCTGGGCTGTGGTAATAATGGCTGAGTTTGTTTTGCACTAACCGTGGCTTGCAAACGAGATTTTTTATGACGTTTTCGTCTTTTAGGCCTTTTCACCTTTCGTCCCATGTATGTGGCAGACAAACCGTAAGCAGACGTGTATGGAATTAAGTCCGGCGTTGTTTTTTTTTTTTCGTGTCTGACTGATCTCATCGGAAGATCCATCAAAGGAGCTTGCTGAAAATTAACAGCTGTTAAAACGTTTTCGATGAAATGAGTTGGTGTGTTGACAACAGCATCGCCCATGGTAGGTTTATATTGTAATACTTGTTCGGTGTCAGAAAAAATTCTGTCCTTTCTCAAATCAGTATCATATGAAAACATTTCTGATGGACTGTCCGCGTTTCTCATCGAAACTTTCTCTGTGATACCAGATGGCTTGCTCTGAATGTTTGCAAGATATTCTGGACAGTAAGTTATGTCACTTGTGTCTGTTGACAATAATGGATTACAGTTGTTAGTGCCAGGCTGTATAGTATTTCCGTCTACTGGTACAGAGCTTTTATCATCAGAGCCAGCATCAACTACCGCCCCGAAATCAATGTCAGCGTGAATTGAGGAATTTGTACAATCAGCATTCTCAGATTCTCTCCAGCTGATAATATCTTCAGAGCCAGCACAAGTTGCCATCCCTAATCAATATCAGCCGGAAGTGAAGAATGTATTTTATTTTCCGCCACTGATACTTCTGGTGCTTCAGTGTCTTTATTCTCACTGCCGTTGGTGTCGTCAGAACTTTCATGTTCTGCTGCTTCAAGAAAATTACATAATCTTTCAAATTCTATTTTTAATGACACCTTATCCCCAACTGTCGAAATGCTGAAATCCGTGTCAGCCATATCAGTGTTTACATGGAACTGACTATCACATGTAATTTTTCCTCCACTCGGCTTTCCTACCAATATTCCCGTTATCGGGAGCTTTTCAGTAAAGCTCTGTTTTATGTATGGTGGGCTGGATTGGTCACCAAAAGCCGTTGTCATCTTACTGTTCAGCACAGCAAACTCTCGAAGAAAGTGCTTGTGAGTTAAGCAGTCTCGTTCTAGTTCGTTGTATTTGTATTCCCAATGTTTTTGCATAAGTTGAATTGCATTGTGGTGCTTCTCTTGCAATGTGGCATATTTATGTGTGTAGCATTCTAACTTCTGCTCCCACTGTTTGTTGATTCTATGAATCTCGCCTTCGTGTTTCTGTTGTGGCACATAATGTTCATTTACATACGCCTCCCATTTTCTATTTGCACCTTCTTCTGCCATCCAATAGTTGTTTTCACTTGATTTGTCTTTCATTTCCACTTCCTCCTCCAAATGTTTCACCTCCTCCCTCAAAAGCTGCACTATACTATACCAGTGGTCATTTTGGGGGTGTATATTTGGTGTTTCGTGACGCTTTGTCATATGATGGGTGTATGAGGTTTATTTGCCCTTTCACCAACAGATGTGACCAATACTCAATCGACAAGCCGGATTTTCATTCCAAATCATTCAGTTCCAGACATTGTTTCCTTTCCCTACATTTTAACAACTTGTATGCTGTTCGCTCATCGATATTCTTTATTTGCTGAAACTCTTCGGCTGTGGCAGTTTGGATATTTAGTAGCTTCATATCTTTGGTGAAGTTTGCAATGACAAGAACAGACTAATAAAAAAGGTCTAAAACAAATATAATATTTGCAAAGTAGAAGTGACTAAATTAAACTTTAAAAAACTGAAATGGATGTCAACATTTTACATGAGCTATTTCCAGCCTTAAGTGTACCAAATGTGATTGCCAACAGAGAGCAACTGGGCTAAACATTTACATGAGAGTGAACACAGTCATTGAACAGTAGAGCTTGCAGTAAGCTGTACTCATAATTCATCGACCGCAATGACAACGTTTTCAAACAATGACTGACAAAACAATGGTGCAGTGCAAATGAATATCGCCGAGAATCACATCAAAAGACGTACAATTTACAAACGACGAAATGTTTTGAATAATTTTTACACAATAATTTAAACAACTGAACAATTTTTCTTATGTGGAAGAGCCAAACAAGATCGTTTTCAAAAGAACAAATTACAGTTTTTACACAAAATCAAATTTACAAATGGGAACATTGAAACGAAAGGGCTCAAATTCCATGACAGAAAAACACAGAAGATTGAAAACAAAATACTGTTTTATCAGAAAATAACTAAACTCAATGTTCATGGAAACGATGGCAAAATTTGAGAATCGGCAGCAATTAAGATCCGCCCGGTTCACAAATGCTCTCATGTCGTTCCATGAAAAAGAAAAAAAAACAGTTGTACAAACCAGATGACGAAATGGCGAGAATAAAATCAAAATATACAAACAAGTTTCCTCGCAACCATTTTAAATCCACGTCACCAGTATGGTATAATTGGTTATAACCATATGAACTACTGATTCAATAATAGCAATGACACTACATTCCACAATGGGATTAACATTGGACGTCTTGTCACTTTGAAGCAACATTACTGAATGACAACAAAAGGAGATTGTCCGCCAGTGAGCACATCAAGGGAGATAATGTGTTACAACTATACATTAACCCAACAGATGCCTATGTACACACTACAGGAAGACCCCCAGTACAACAATACAACCGATACTTATCACAGTACGCCATAAATCCTAATAACATAAAGCCAACAATGGCATAACAATAAACAGAAAAAAATATATAATTAAATGAAAATTAAAAAAAAAAAAATTTAGAGTTGCCAGAACTGAAATGTTTTTCGAGATAGGTCTCAGATTTTGTGAGAGCAGAATCCATGCAGCCTTTATTGGCTGCGGTCAACACAGAATTGTCAATGCTGATTTGTGCAATTTGATGATCTTATTGAATCCGGTATTCAGTTTGGTCTTCATTTGGATTTTCTCATTCACGACATCGACGATCTTTTGTTCTATGGCGTCTATGTATTGTTTGGTAGCGGCATCTCTGGGATTTTCGGGTTCTCCTTGATTTGATATTTTGTAAGAATTTGCATCCACTTCAGAATTCATGATTATTGGAATGTAGCATTCTCTCAGATATTGACTGAAACGTCAGTGCGAATCGTTAGCATCATTTTTCTTGACTGCTTATCTAGAATCCACGGGATCTGCAGGTTCACCAATTGTTTAGATTTCAAGTCTAGATCGTCGTTCATGTTTTTATCCACGTAGTTATGTCTCACATGCTTCTTGAAATCTGCAAATTTTGATCGCATACTTTTTAGTCGCAGCGTTGCTGAGATCTATCAGTTTGGGAATGTTATAAAGCTTATAATTATTCATGTTCAATGGCTCATTTCGAGGTTCATATCCCCTCACAAAATGGTCGTTCAAGTATGGAACAGACATTCTGCCATTGCCTTCGATGGTGATCTTTCTTTTTTCACAATTTCATCAGTTCTTCCAAATGTTTTGACTGTCATTTTTGTCTATCTAATTTATTCGTTATTATTTATTTTATTTTGTTATTAACCTTATATATTTGTGACAATTTTTTTTTTCTATCAAAGTAAATCACTGAGGATGTTTGGAAAATGAGATTCTGAAGACTATCTCTTTAGAATGTACAGACACAAGTTTCCACAAAATGCTTGATCACGAGGCTGCACACATTCTGTATTGTAAAAAAATGATGATTTTAAATAATCCCTCAATTCTATGGGTGATGAGATTCTGCTACTGCCAAAAAAAAAATAAAAATTTCTCGCGTTCTTCAACCATACCTCCCAGTAAGTGCCGTCGCGTGGATCTAGATTCAAGATTCTGCATTCATTGCTATCTCGCGGTTTTCTAGGCAATGCATCTTTCGAAATGACGCCATGAAAATGTTTTTTCATCAATGCGTTGACTGCATCCAACAGATCTGTGTTAGACAGAGGTTCGTTAGGTAAGATGACACCTTCTACCGATCATATTCGTATTTTCCATTTTATTTATTTTGAATTTATTTTGAGAGTTTTTTTTATTTTTATTTTTATTTTTATTTTTTTTTATTTTTTATGTTGTGTGAATTTTTATTTTCTCCCCCCAAAATTATGTTATTTGTTTCGTCATAGCTCGAAACTTTTCAAACAAAATTTAAGCATAAATATTTTCAATATTTCCATCAACATTTCGTTCACCACTTCACATCCTCGCTTAACTCTCATGCAATCTAAATAATTTTGTTGCCAAATTCCTTCTCACGCTTCCCTGAACCCAAAATCCAAAAGGAACAATGGAAATATTTTATTTTTTGTTTCATCAAAGCAAACTGTTTTTTTTCCCTTTTATTTAATTTAAAACAAAAATATATTTATTTACTTTTTCTTCTTTGCTGTTAATTATCATCTAGATTTTCTAGGTCCTTATCAATTTTCAATGCTGAGTACTCGGAATCATCGACTTCATGGAATAATAACTATGAGCTAACAGGTTTACTCCATGTGATTGCACGATTATCTTGTCATCGGCGGCCAATAAAACACTTTTATTGATTATTTCCATGTAGAGATCGTGTTTGTTGCTTTGAATCATGTTCATCGAATTGTACACTCCTACATTTTCAAACAGACACTGTTTATACTCTCCAAAAGAGATGTCAATATTCGCAACATTTCTTTTGATACCTCTACATTTCTTGATCACCTTCCCATCTAAGTGGTAAGTGTACAATTTCGACTTTAAACCCATGAATTCCGTGGTCTGTCGTCCTCCCATCTCGTCTTTGAAGTTCCCCACCACCTTCTTAGTCACACCAGATGTAATGTTAGATTTGTGATCGCTGGGATAGTTGCTCGAGTCAAACAATGTGCCAATTTCTGGAGACATGTCACGGTAAAAATCTTCAGTGTCTATCACGTAAGCTAGATTATCCATGTTGGTGAACAACAACAAATCGTATTTCCTCTTGATCTATTCATAATGAAAATGTTACATCAGCTGCTTGCTAATGTCAGTAGCTGTGACAGCTGCCGCTCTTGAGAACTTATTTCTGGACCAGCACGATTTCTGGACCACCATAAATCATGTGGCCCAGAAATAGTGGTCCAGAAATTTTTTCCAGAAAATTCAGTTATTTTTTGGGAAAAAACTTAAATTTTTTCCATCAAAATGATCTATTTTTTCCAGAAATAATTCAACTTTTCCAGGAAAATGTTTAAAAGTTGAACATTTCTGGACCACTTGAGGGAATTTGACAAACTCAAGCTAAAACCTCGGGTTTTTAGAAACCCTGTTTCCTTTACGATTTTAACGTTGATATTTCCATCTTTTGACAATGGTAACACTGTTCTTTTTCATAGGTGAATTTTTTGTCAATCTAGAATACCTGGACCACTCATGATCGAGATTTAATGCAGAGATTTTCCGTTGCGAAATATTTCGAAAAGCTGGATCATTGTCTGTAGGAACTCACGCTAAAAAACCTCGGGTTTTTTAGAAATCATGTTTCCTTTACGATTTTAACATTGTTATTCCATCTTTTGACAATGATAACACTGATGTTTTTCGTAGGTGCATTTTTTGTCAACCTAGAATACCTGTGTCTCCTTTACAATTTTAACGTATATATTTCCATCTTTTGACAATGATAACACTGATCTTTTTCACAGGTGAATTTTTTGTCAACCTAAAATACCTGAACCACTCACGATCGAGATTTAATTCAGAGATTTTCCATTGCGAAATATTTCGAAAAGCAGGATCATTGTCTGTAGGGTCTAGAAAAAAATACGTGATCGAACATTGATCCTCGGGGTAAAAGACAGCAGTTCAATTGAGGGTGAATTTTTGTGAAGTGTGGTTCTTTTACTGTGTTTCTTTTTAAAATTCGAGCTGGAAAAAATATGCGATCAAATGCCGATCCTTGTGAAAAAAGACAACGGTTCAATTGAGGTGCATTTTAAAAATTATTCCTAGAAAAATATGCAATCGAACACTGATTGTCACATATATTTTTTTTTATATTTCATCAATATTTTGTTTTTTTATTTTTTTTTATTATTATATACTTTTATATTTTATCGATATTATTTTTATTTTTTTTTATTATTCTCTTCTCTATTATTATCGTGAATATAAAAAAAAATGTCGAATCCGCTTCGTTATTTTCCGTTGTTAAATTCGCTAATCAAATCGATCACCACGAAATTGTGACACTCATAAAAATATCGATAAAATATAAAAAATATATAATAAAAAAAAAATGTCAGAACATCACCTCTTTGAACAGATAGTTGAGAATACAGCTGTGAAACAATCCTTTCAAATTGTAGTGAGTCACGACATGACTCGATTCACGACTAAATTCGAACCTTCCATCAAATTGAAGAAGGAAAAGAGATACGAGATGGCGTTGGTTAATCTCGAGACTTACTATTCGTTTCCCAACATCACCAAAAAGAATAATGCGTTCAAGTATTCCAACAGAGTCAATTGGTTCGAGATACAAATTCCCAAAGGAAGTTACAACAGAGATGATCTGAACCATCACATCTAGATGAGACTGAAGACTGACAGTCACAGAAGCAAGATGATAAAAATTGCTCCCAATACGAGTACTCTACAGATGATATTAGACTTGGGAGATAATTTTCGAGTGGATCTTAGTGCGAAAGATTCGATCGGTAAGATGTTGGGATCGATTGAAGGATGTATCGAGTCATGCTGCGTCCGAAAATATGGTCGACATTCTCGTGGCCAATAGCATTTTAGTGAATGTCAATGTGATCTCGGGAAGTTACATCGATGGTAGCACTCAGCTTATGATCTACTCGTTTTTTTCAGATGATTCAATGCGTTACAAGATCATGGAGTTACCTCGAAATCTCGTCTATCTACCCGTGATCTTGGACACATTGTATAGCATCAAAACCACATTGAGGGATCAGAACATAAGGATCTGTTAGATCGTCGTGGAGAGAGAGTGACTATGCGAGTTCACATCAGAGAGATATGAAAAAAAAATTAAGCAAAAAAAATAATAATAAATATAATTTGAAAAAACAAAAAAAAAATATTATTTTTCATTTAACAAAACAAATTTTCTTTTTTTAAATTTTTTTATATATTTATATAAGAAATAAAAAAAATAAAAAGAGCTTATAATATTTATAATAATTAAAAAAAAACAACTTATAATATTTATAATAATTTAAAAAAAAACAACTTATAATATACCTAATTAAAAATATTTATAATCCAGTAAAAAAAAACAACAATAAATATGAGTAGTAGTTGATATATCATTACAAACGTGAACATATCCAAACAACAGAAAGCTAAACTTCGCAGAGTGTTGAGTTATCGAGGCAAAGCCGTTAGATTTAAATTCAGTTATGAAGATCTGGTGAGTGGTGGTAGCGCTCAGATCGCCTGGACTAAATTCAAATCAAAAGGATGTAGAAAGCAATTTGTAATAGAATGGGAATGACGGTGAGATTGAATCCCGCTCAATTGAGATACAATCTGAGAATGAAAGGTGGTTTCGCTATTGGTGGAACTTGTTGCCAAAGCATTACCCATTCTCACGAAAACGGTGTTATCAGCTCTGGGTGTGGGAGCTCTCTCAGGACTCGCTACTTTGGGAGTCAACAAATTAATGGGTAGAGGGTTGTTTTTGAAGAAGATAGGAAATGGACTATTTTTGAAGAAGGGAGGAGATGTGTGTCGCATAGACGTTGAAGGTAAAGGATTGTATCTAGGACCCATGAGAAAAGGCAGCGATGCTTTCCACGGAGACGGTCTCTATCTGAAGACTGGAGAGAATGTGGAAACGGTTGGGAAAGGTTTATTGTTCGGTCAGAATTCACTGTTTAAGAATATAACTATTTTGGGTATGTTATTATAGAAAAAAATAACAATTAAAAAAAATGAAACAAAAGGAGAGAAAACAGTATTTTCCATATCATTCTAACGACAACGATAAAAAAGAATGGTTTTCTTGAAATACAAGAAGCATAAACTCCAATTTTCGAAAAAAAATATCATCTCTTTCCAATAATAATACACACGATCATAATAGATGAGAAGTATTCATTCATTCGTTTGATGATGAGATGAATAGGTATGTTGTTATTAAAAAAAAAGTAATATATATAAAAGTGAAAAAAAAAAATAAGACTAAAAACAAAATAATAGAAAAAAAATAAATAATAAGGACAGAAATTTTTTTTATATAATAATAAAAAATGATGACGAATGATTCCATGGAATCGAGAGCTTGATTTCTTTGAAGAGTGTTGTGCAGAGCTTACACGATCTGCGTGAACGAACAACTTCCTTGCATCTTGAATGAAAGATGTCTCGGTTGTCGAGAGGAGAAAAAATTTAATCACATCGATCATTCGTGTCGTCTGATGGAGTGGGAAGACACCATCACCGTGTATTTTATGCCTGCATTGGAATACATCCAACGTGATGACGTGATCAAATGTTGGAGGCAATTTGTGTTTTGCATTGGAGAACCCAAGCCTACAAAATCAGAAGAATTGAAATTAGCGCATCGAGGTCTCACCACCAAAGACAGGGAATGCGTTTTGGAATATTTGTTGGAAAAGGGGAGACCGTTTAAAAACATTTCTGTTAAATAATAATTGTTTTTTTTCATTTAACAAAAAAAAAATTAAATATGAGTAAAAAGAAAGTTTCCAAGAAATTGAGAGCTTGGTTTCTCCGAAGGGCACTGTGCAGAGCTTATGTGATCTGTGTGAATGAACAACTTCTTCGCATTGTCCGTGAAAGGTGCCTCGGCTGTCGGGAGGAGAAAAAATGTAATTGCATTGATCATTCGTGTTTCATGATGGAATCTTCATGTATTTCATGACCGCATTGGAATACGTCTGACGCGATGATGTGATCGAATGTTGGAAGCAATTCGTGGTTAACGTCAGAGAACCCAAACCCACTAAATTGGAAAAGTTCAAGATAGTGCATCGAGGTCTCTCCAATGAAGAGAGAGGACGCGTTTTGGAATATTTGTTGGAAAATGGGGGACCACTACCATGAAAGGAGGTTTTTAATGCTCGATTCCTTGTTTTAAGGGAAGAAAACATTAGAAAAAATCTTTGTTAAATAATAAGGGGGTGAAAATAAAAAGAATACATAAAACATAATAATAGATATAAATAAATAAATAAAATAAAATGAAAATGGAACTTCGAAGTGAAAACATCTATCCATCGTTAGAGAGGGTGGAGCCCACAGAACCAATTCTACCACTAGAAAGTAGTGACAACAAGGCGCAGAGGTTTCAAATCGAACAGATTAATAAAATGCAATCATATCTGATGCTAGAGAGAGATTCTCGTTGTTCGCTCAATAAGAAATATTCGAGATTAGAGAAATTTGTGAGTGGTGTGAATTTGACTCTTATCACGGTCTCTATGGGTTTGAACGTTGCCGGAATCAGTCTATTGTCGGCCGCCGTTATTGCTCTTCCGGTCGTGTTGGTCGTAGAAGGATTGGCTTTGACTGCCAGATTCATCAGTATGATCAGAAAATTTCTCGCTAAGAAATTATGCGTGAAGGCCAGGAAGCATGAAAACATCAGCATTTTAGCCAATGCAAAGATCAACACTATGTCGGGTAAGATCTCTATGGCATTGAAAGATGATAGGATTTCAGACGGTGCATTCGCCAACATATTGAACAAAAAAACAAAATCTGAAGTCATGAAATCGAAGATGAGAGTCAAGAGTCGTCAGATTCTCAAGGAAGAATTGAAGGATTCTCTCGTGAAAAAAGGTAGGGAAGAAGCGAGACAATCGTTTCGTAAATTATTGAATCCCAAAAAGATTCCAGAAGCAATTGATTGAAAAAAATGTATATATAAAAGAAGAAAAATTATAAATAAATTAAAAAAAAAATAAATAATTAAAATAAAAATACGAAAAAACAAAATGTATTGCGTCAAATGCAGGAGAGTTACAGTTAATGTTAAAAAAGTACTGACAAAAAATAAAAGTCCCATGCTTCATGGAACATGTAAAATGTGTGTTTCGGCCAAGACACAATTCGTCAAATGCGGTGCTGGTCTGACGAATAAATTGATTAATCTACCCATCAAAATGCATCTGCCAGGACATCAATTCACGGGACCCAGCACGAAATTAAATAAGAGATTGAATCGAGATCTGACACCTAAATCTTGGAGCAAACCCATAAATAGGGTGGATTCGGCTGCTTATGCTCACGATCTGTGCTATGCTAAATATCCGGATGTCGAGAATCGTAATCGAATCTGTGATAAAGACATGTTGATGACGTTGAAAAATATACCAAATCACACTAGGAGAGAGAGACTTGAACGTTCGTTGGTCGGTAAAGTGATCAGTTCCAAACGTAGATTCGGATGGGGTCATAATAAACAATGTCCAGAACAAATTATTAACCAGTGCATTGGCGAACGAACTACACAAGCCCATCACACATAAATTTCGAAGGAGAAGGGTGTTCGTGAAGGGTCTGGCTCAGATTTGGTCGGCCAATCTGGTTGACGTGAAATCGCATTCGAAATAGAAAAAGGGCATTAAATACATACTGACGGTCATCGACATGTTTTCAAAATACAGATGGATGAGACCTATGAAGAATAAGTCGGGAGCTTGCATGGCCGAGGCTCTGAAGAGCATATTTGCATTGACTTCTCGAAAACCAGATACATTGTGGGTGGACAAGGGGAAGGAATTTTACAACAGTCACGTTCATCCATTGGTCGACCTCTATTCCATCGAAAATGTAAAGAAAGCTAACGTAATCGAACGTTGGAATAGAACCATGAAGGAAAAAATGTACAAATATTTCACGGCTAATAAGACCAAGAAATATATCGACGTCCTAGACGAACTGGTCGAAGAATACAACAACATGCAACACAGATTGATCAAGATGACTCCTGTGGAAGCTAGCAGTCATCGAAATGAAAAATGCCTCTTCGCTAATCTCTATCCCGAAAGGATCAAGATCAAGAAGGAGTCCAAACCACCGAAATTTGCAGTCGGCGATCAAGTGAGAATCACTTCTTATAAGTCACTCTTCACAAAAGGTTACACTCCTTGATGGACCGAGGAAATCTTTAAGATTGTTAGAATATTTTACACGGATCCGGTGACTTACAAAATAGAAGCGTTAGAGGATGATGGAGATGACAGCTGAAATATCATGGGAACATTTTACGAACAAGAATTGCAGAAGATGGCATTTTGAAGAACCAACCCTTCACCTTCATTTTTTTTGCATATATAGTAAAAGGAAAAAAATAATAGATAAAATTAATAATTAGAAGAAAAACAATTAATAATAAAAAAGTGAAACACACAGACAACAAAAAACAAAACATGATCAATAAATTAGATATAACCGAAGGTATATTGAGAGACGAAAGCATTCAAGAATACGAAGTTCACGAGTGCGAACCAGTAGCTGGAACCAGTCTAAAGAATGCCGGTGAAATAAGAATCAACATCAAAACTCAAGATATGTTCGTTCATCCCAGCGAAAGTTACACAGTGATACAGGGGCGTCTCACCAAGGAAGAGGGAAGTGATTATGCCGATGATGACGTGGTCACTCTAGCAAATAATGCTATGATGCATCTGTTCAGTAATATAAAATACGAATTTTCGAAATCTAAAGGACTCAATCAATTGTGGGTGAAAGACACCATTGCCAACATGAGTGCAGTCAATACCGGTTCCGCCCTGAGATTCGACAACGTTGTCAAGACCCAAAGGAACGTGTTCGTTCATGATACCTCTGAAACACATATTCAGATTTGTGGAAGATTACGATAAGATTCTCTATGGATTCAAACACAATTTGACATTGATTCGAAAAGGAAACGACAAGGCAGCATGAGACCCGCTCCGACCGATGCGGGTAAGATACATCTGAACAAGATATCTTGGTTCGTTCCGCACGTATTGCCTTCAGTCACGGAGAAAGTACGTCTCTACAAGATCATAGAATAGCAATCACTTCGATTACAGATTGACCATGAAATCTGATTCGGAAAGACCGCAATTTATCGTAGTGGCATTTCAAACCGATAGGGATGGGTCTCAAGAGAAAAATCCTTCCCTATTCGATCATTGTAACTTGAGAAACATGGAGGTATTTCTAAATGCCACGAGATATCCGGCCATCGATTACAACGCCTCTTTCGATAAGAATGATTTCTGCAGGCTATACGGCGATGCCGTGGATTTCAGAAAGGAATATCATCGACTGGACAAATTGATGGGTAATCCTAACATCACTCCCACCGAATACAAATCGATGTATCCCCTGTTCGTATTCGATGTTAGTAAACAGAGCGAGCGACTCAAGAGTAGCGTCTTAAACACTCAGATCAAGATGCAGTTCGATAAGAATGTGCAGAGGAGAACCGAGGCTTTTGACCTAGTCCTGTCTGATAGAGAGTTAGAATTCGAATTGGACGGACACAAAATGTCCATCGTTCGAAGATATAATATATATATATATATAAATAGAAATTAAAATAGACATGGATGAGTAAGAATGTTAATAATAATACTTCCGTATTGTGTAAAGTTCGACCTACAAATATTGTATTTTTACCTTGTGGACATTTAATAATTTGCGAAAAGTGTAATTCTAATTTTCAAAAGGAAGAAGACGTGAAATTTTGTCTTAAATGCAAAACGTATATAAAACGAACACTTAAATGTTTTACTTCATAAATATATTTATTTAAAATTAATAAAAAAAAATGTAATTGGATTTTGAGACAGGTTATTCTCTCTCAAAATCCAATTATATTTTTTTGGAGTTGTCTCCCATACATCACAAAAAAGTGATTACTTTCAATTGTTTTGGCACTCACTGTTTGTTCAGAGGATTGAGTTCGATCAACAGAGAGACCACTGAAGTGGCGGCTTGGGGATTATTTGTTTTCGTCTTAAATTTGATCCTATCCCCCATCTGCACCTTGAGAGATGTACCAAAGACGTTAGTGTTCGAATGTTGTTCCTTCATCTTTTCAACTCTGTACCTCTTGTCGCATTCCACACCATTCACCACGAGATTGACGACCGCTCTATCGCTCAAGTCCGTAGAAGTCAGACTCATTCGAACGATATCACCTCCCACAGGCATGGGATATCCTATCAGACCATGCAACGGTACGTTACCTCCGTTTCCAAAGGACAATTCAGCTTTTTCCACATCTAACGCACCGCTCTCCTCGGCCGAGATGGTGATAAAATTGTCTGGCATATTTTATCTTTTCCACGACGGAGATCAGATTGCAAGCATCCATCATATGTGTGGATCCGGCAGATTCTTGACTGCGTACCCTCCTATGTCTAGTTTGCCTTCCATGATATCACCTTTTCTCCAGACCGTATTTTCTTCCAAGAACTTTCTGCTGACTGCGCTGGAATCGTATTGTGGGTCATCGTCGAGACAGAATAGTTCGTGACCAGCCATGTTGATACCGTCCTCCATTTTTCCTCCGGATTGTTTGTTCAGATACACGTCGTCGACATGAGATTACGGACATGATTGAGAATCTTGTATGGCAGAATACACGTAGCCTTTGTTGACAGCATCGTTGATCTGGGACAAATTCAATATCTTGTTGAATCCCGCATCCAGATCCGATTTCATTTTTAGCTCGTTGACATTATTCTTTGTCAGTTCCAAGTCTACATATTGTTTAGGTGCCGCATCATTGGGTTTTGTGGGAACAGACACATTGATTATCTTGTTAGAAATCGCGTTCAATTCGGACTGCATCACTTTAGGAACGTAGCGATCTGTCAGATGTTTACTGAATCTCGTGTGAGAGTCATCCGCATATCCTTTAGTGGTGGCATCAGTCGAATCTCTAGGATCCGCTACATTTACCACTCATTTAGATTTGAAGTCGAGATCATCCGCATGGCTTTATTCACACAATTAACTCTCATCATCTGCTGAAAATTTTCAACTCCTCTATCGACGTATTTTTTAGCCGTGGCATCCGACTGATCGATCAGTTTGGGAAGATTGTAGATTTTCTTATTGTTTAAATTTAAGGGTTTTTGTTGAGGTTCGTATCTTTGAACGTACCATTCGTCCAAGTTGGCAATGTCACCAACAACTTCGACTGTGGTTCTTTTTTTCTTTCTAGAGGAACCTTCATTATCATCAGCACGACCAAATTTAATTTATTGACTGTCATGTTTTGTTTTGTTTTTTGTTTTTTTGTTTTTTTTTTCATTATTAAAAAATTATATATTTTTTTTGTTATTTTAATTAATGCAACAAAAAGATTTTTATTTATATATCTCTCTCTACATATATATATCCGCAAAACAATTTTCTTTAATGTAAATCATTGAGAATATCTTGAAAGTGATCTCCTTCCAACCATCTCTTGAGAACGTAGAGGCATAGGTGACTGCAAAACACTCGAGCTAGTGATTGCGCTCGTTCGGTATTATAAATAACTGACGTTAAATAGTTCCTTATTTCTATCAGCAGTGAGATTCCATAGCTATTGAAATTATAATTTTTATTCCGATTCGAAAACCACGTGACCCAATGCGTGCCCTCACCTCCGATATCGTCCAGATTTAAAATTCCACCTTCTGAATTGTTGTCTTTTTTTCTCGGCAAGGCAGCTCTAGAAAACACACCTCGAAAATGTTTGATTTTTAAATCTTTTGCCACTTTCGACAGACCAATTTTGGATAGGGGTTCACTGGGTAAGACGACACCTTCTACGGAAATGTGTTTTATTTTCTTATTATTCATAATACGTTTTGTTTTTATTGTGTTTTTTATTTATTATTTTTTTTTCTATTCTTTTTTTTAATTTATAAACTCGTGAGTTTTTTTTTTAACTTACAACATTTCGATGTCTTCAGTCATACTCCATTCATCATCCTCTCGATTTTGTTGAAATATCGCAGAATAATATCCGAGTACAAAAGTATGTATTTTACCCTCGCATATAATTCTCTTATCACCCTCAGCCGTCAACGCAATCTTATTGATTTCTTTGGTGTACATTTCGTGCATTTCTTTTTATACACCATCGAATTTTCGAAAATACATTCTTTATACTCTTCGAAAGTGATGCTTTTATTCATCACACACGCTTGAATGCCTTTACATCTCTTGTTCTCTTCACCGTCGAGGAGATAAGCGTACAATTTTGGTCTCAAACCCACGAATTCGGTGATCTGTCTTCCACCGCTCTCGTCTTTGAATTTACCCAACACCTTTTATTGACACCCTTTGGAATCTTAGATGGGTGAGCATTGGGATAATTACTCATGTCGAACCATTCGTTCACGTCTCACGCTATGTCCTCATAGATGTCCCTAGTCTGTATTTCATAAGCCAGACTGTCCATGTCAGTGAACAATAGTTTGGCTTTTGAACCGAATTTCGCTTTGACGTAATCATAGTGAAACTCGTACATCAACTGCTTGCTAACGTCTAAGATGATCGCTCTGAGATAACAGGGTTTGTCGAACATCATATGCATCTTTTGCGTGTGCACGGCCACTAGGTCTTCATCGAATATGATTCTATGTTGATAATTGGGTTTTGCGATTAATTTTCTAGACTTCTCTTCAGACGTGACGAGTTGAACGTTGGTTCTATTCCTAATGTTTTCCATAGACTTTCCCATACACACAATTGTTCATGAGTTTGAAGAAATCGTTTTCGAAGTTGCTCTCGGCCTGCATTCTTAAATTCGTGTTGAGATCAATGTATTTTTTCATCCAAGGCTTCTCATCGAATCGAATGATTCGATGCACATAGATCAATTTCATCCCACGATCGATGTAATGTTTCAGATTTTTGCAGTAGACCACATACTTGCATTTGTGATTTAAATTAGGAATGAGTTTTTCGACGCCGTTCACTTCTATTCGTTCAGGAGCTAGCGGATAATCATTGTGTGAATAATGTAACGTTTCTGGATAATCCAAATCAACCTCTAAAAAGCAAGGATAGTCTCTCCATTTTTCTTTTTTTCCCAACGTTTCAACCCATTTGAAATTTCCGATCGGTAAAGTATGACTCATAGCCGAACTGTACAAATTATTAGCATCCCAATACTGTATGTATTTACTCGGTTTGTTTTAATCAAAATCTTTTCCCATGTGATAATTATTAGCTTTGGAATATCTAGTGGAAAGCATAGAGACGCCACCCCTCACAGCCTTTCCAAACATGAACAACATGTCTATGTCCGTTAATAATTCCAATCGAACCTCAGTCGTTTTCAAGAGAGCATCCCAAGCGAGACTGGGAGCAGTGAAGTATCAGGCCAGATCTAGTTCGTAATGTCGACGACACACTCGTCGAAAATTTTCGAACACATCGGTCAAGGGAAGCACGTCGGTTTCCAAATAGAGGTTGTGATATTCTCTCATGGATTTCATGTCAAATAATGTCCACACTTTTTGCGCGTGTTTGTAATCATCATCGGAAATGTGAGACTGGTATAATTTCGAATAAAAATCTTCTTTGGGAGGTAGAGCAACATCATCGAATTTATCGAGATTGTTCATGTAATCGTAAGGATAGACACCTTTCCTCAACATAATGTCCACCAATTCTTGTCAATCGGTAAAATGTTTATTCGTGATTTTAAATTTCTCTCTATTCAAACTGTTGACTAATTTTTCCAGACTGGTTGACATAAATTTATAACTATCGATGAAACGTATCTCTCTATGGATGGGACTCATTTTCTCAGTCAAACCATCGATGACCCTCTTTTTATCGACGACTTTACATTTAGTGAATGAAATGTATTTTTCATTGTTTGGCGTGATGCAGCTCAACTCCCCCTCGCTAACACCCATATTTTCCACGAACAAGTGAGTGTCATAACCAGAGAGATTGTGAAATATCACCGGATAGAATTGAGCGTCTCAAAATCTTAAATTACATTGGTTGTGAGAAGCACTGCGAAACAGACCCGTGTAGTGATCGTTATCTCTAACTTTTTTATTATTTTCAGACTGATTATCGAATAACTGTCTACAGATGTGACATTCGGTGGTTTCGTTGTATTCTCGCCGTTGCTCTGGCGTGATGATCATGTCTTTATTTTTTTAAAATTTGTTATATAATATTTGAATTTTCAATTCTAACTCTTCCACGAATCTTTGAGCCAGGTCGTCATCATCTGAACGTTTGGTGTAGATGAATGGACCCGACGATTCTCGATCATCGAAAGAACATTTCACATAATAACAATAGCCTGAAGGTACGTGATTCTGATATTTTTGAGCATGACTCCTATGCTCGTCAGGCTGGCAAGAATTTATTTTCGTGGTGAAACATTCGAAATCGGCGTACATGACGAATGGTGGATCTAATCTTTTTTTGTAGTTGCGAAAATCCATCGTAAGTGTTAGGTTTAGGCATTTCGATGGCAACGCCTTGCTTTTCACTGCAATGCCCCTGATGACGTGTCAGCGATTTTTGACAATGGAACGAATTCATGCAGTTGAAACAGAAAAGTCTGTCGCACTTATGTTTACTAATCTGCTTCAATAGTATATAACTCATACTTTTAATCCAGCGATAATCTTGATTGTCACCCTCGGAAATTAATAACAAATTAACAATATTTTCTCTCTCTTTGTGCAAAGTCAGTCTGAGAGGATAAACTATTCATTTTTTATCGTTTCCCTCATATCCCAAGACGTTCACGGCCACGGTGGGATTTAGCTTTTCGAAATTTCTGATATCCTTCAACTGCGTTGGGAAAGACACTCCAATCCAATCGAGATTTTTACAAGTCTCTAAGTACTTGGAAACTCTCTGAGCATCCTTTTCTATGGGATACAAGGCTGATGTGAATGCCGATTTGAAACACTCATTATCATCTTCATTTTTCACATTGATCACGGCTTGTTTTTTAAATATGAAATAAGGTAATTTTATGTAAGAAGATGCTTTCAAAGGATCGTGTCTATCCACGTGAATCTCGAGATTCATTATCTTCTCGAACATCCAATTACTTCCATTGTTTTGAAAAGTAGCCATAGATTCCATCATCATGTCTTTCATCACTTTATAAACGTTGACTAATTCGTCATCTTTAAACACAATCTCGTTTTTAGATCGGAAATAGGCATTTCCTACTAGGATTTCACCCGTTTTCGCGTCTACCTTTTTCATCAGACAATACAAGATTATTCTTATTTTTAAACCCTTATCTAGATGTTTTCGAAATACGTCCAACACTCTACCCTTCACCCATTCCATGAACAATTTGGGATCAAGTTTTTTTACGAGACAGGGCTTCACGTTGAACTTTTTAAACCATCCTTTGATGGCTTCTTCTCATTCTCTCAAAATCAATGGTGTCTTCACCGCTTCAATTACGATGTCCATTATAGCATCGAGACCCTTTTTTTCATTCTCCGCTCTCTCAATTGCATCCATCCTTTTTTTTTCTAATAAATTGTCATCTCGAACAGCATCGCTTTTCATTTTTTTATTATTCTCTTTCAAAACCTTCTGTCTCTCTATCACTTTTTGTTTAATGGCTATCTTCTTCTACTTCTTCTTCTTCTTCTTCTTCTTCTTCTCAGTTTCCTCTGCGGTCATTTGTTGACATTGTTTTGTCATCGCTGTCTTCTCATTTTTTTTTCCGCAATTCAAGTTGTTTTTGTCACTACTGCAGATCTTCCATCCATTCCTTTTCCGTCGAGCAAATGACCTATCAATTCATCTTTTTTCATGTATTTGACACCTTTCAATTTCAACGATTGATGCACTTTGGCTTGTAATTTCACCATTGATAGACCACAAGTCTTCTCGTGCATGGCTTCGATCAATCAATCTTTGGTTTAGTAACGGTTGTAATTTTAAATTCCTAGATTTCTACAGTACTTTTGCAACTCGGGTTTGGTAGACAAATATAATTTTTTTCCACGATATACTTTTTTGATTTTGGCATTTTTTGTGTGTGTTAAACTTCTTATCTAATATGTATATAATATTTATTTTAATTTAATTTTCAAAATTTTTTTGTGAATTGTTAAACTTCTTATTATATATATATATTTTTTTTTTGTTTGTTTTTTTTCTTCAACGACAAAAAAATAAAAACAGAAAAAAGAAAAAAATATAGATAAAAACAAGTACTACCTCATGATAAATACTTTAATAAGCTTTTCAAGTCGAGATTTAAAATCTATCTATAATGAACTAACTCTCTCTTTTTTTATCATATTTCTGAATCCGTTATGAGCATGTTAACTTTAAAGCTATCATCTCCCCACTGATAAATCCATTGGAAAACCAGATTCACCCTCTCAAACATCCGTTCTTCCTTGATGCTCAGATTCAATTTGTCAACGACTTCTTTAGAGACGTTCAGATATATATTACTCCTGTAGATTAGCCACAGATCATCTGCATCAAAATTTTCTATCTTCTCTGAGAGAATGGCTAATAGATCGTCTTGACATTTGTACATTAATTCCAAGGTGGTCTCGTTCAATTTCAAAGGCAATGTATATTTGTTGTATTCCTCTCTCAATCCACTCGTCCCCACGTCCTTCAATTCGATGGCATTGTGCGATTGTAGTCTATAAATTTTACAACAGAACTTCGAATATCTCTCGACTCTCTTCAGTTTAATACAGATTGTTTAAGTACTGAAGATTTCATGACTGATTATTTTTTTATGATAATAATTATTAATTGTAAAAAACATTTTTTGTTTTTTTTTCTACTTCTTATTATATATGTAAAAAAAGACAAAAACGGTTATTAAATTTTGTGAGTGTATTTTTTATTAATGATAATTATTAATTTTAAAATATTTTTTGTTTTTTTTACTTCTTATTATATATGTAAAAAATGACAACTTTTTTTTTAGAAGTTTTTTTCTTTAATGACAAAAACGGTTATTAAATTTGTGAGTGTATTTTTTTTAATGATAATAATTATTAATTGTAAAATATTTTTTGTTTTTTTTTGCTTCTTATTATGTATGTAAAAAATAACAACTTTTTTTTACAGTTTTTTTCTTTAATGTCAAAAACGGTTTTCTTTAATGACAAAAACGGTTATTAAATTTTATGATGAAAATGGAATGAAGCCGATGGCACAAATACGTACTCTTCTTACACAATTTATTGGAGAAAAAAAACGGTTATTATTATGACGTTTTTTTTGCTCTATCTGATAGAACTTCTTGATAATAAGTGGAGATAACTCTATATGGTTAAGTACAGGTTATGGGAATCAAGCAATCGTGGACCGGAGCGGGTGCACCTCACACGTTTAGACTCCACCAGCTATCTCTCTCTCCTTGCCAAACACCTCACTACATCATCGCCTGCGGGTTCGAGTGCACCGATAAATTTGCTGCTCAATTTGGACTCCGTTTTTCTGTGGGAATCGACGTTGGATCGCTAGTCTTCCATCCGCACTGGTGGTGTCTTTTTTGGTGGTATTCTGTCAAAAAAATTCACCTAAATGGCAGGTCCATGTTACCTCTGCGAAAAAGTGAGTGTTTTCCCTAGAACGGTCATTATCAGATCTTACGAGCATACCTAAAAGTGAATTTTTAAGAGAGTGAATTTTATAGAGTTTGTTAAAATTTTAGTCGGACACATGTAACCTGTTAGAGAAATCGACGTCGAATCCACGATGCCTACCACTGTAAGAACTGGGAAAACGTGATGATGTGAATGTGGACATGTCACATCAAACAAGTCCAGACAATTCGATCATCATGAACACGATTTGCTGGAAAAAACTAATTTTTTGGTGAGACTCAATCTGTGGCAAAGATTTGGTGCGCTCGTATCCCCCATTCTACCCCTACTACCAGGTCGCAACAATAGAGTCATCAAGATATTGGTCTTTCCACAATTCGATTTTCCCAATATCAGACCTTTTATGCTCTTGGGAAAGAACTCGTCGTTCGACCTCTTGGTCATCACGTCATTCCAAGACATGTCTTTGATATCCATTTTTTTTCTCCAGTTTGTTTTTACTATGTTTTGAATTATGTTTTTTTCTATTTTTTTCTATTTTAATTTCTATTTTTATATATATATAAAAAGTTTTTTATTATTTATAAATCACATTCAATCCCGATCCTTTCATCATTTTAGCTAAGTCTTGTATCGGTACAACATCGATTCTCGATCCCTTAGCAGGTTGTGGAGTTATCACTTTTTTAATCAATGCATTGGCACCTCTGTTGATGGCTTCTGAAGCTATTCTACTGCTCGCTTCATTTGCAGCTTTCTTACCCGCATCGATCGCCGTCTTCTTTCCGATTTTGAGAAATTTACGAGTTAAAATCGCATCATCGAATCCAAGATGCCCGATCCACCATAGCAGTAAGATCTAGCATATCTCCTGTTATTTATCACTAACTTTTTTTTTAATTATTATTATTATTATTATTTTTTAAATATATATATATATATTTTCTTATTTACTTAATATTTTTGTTTTTTTTCTTTTCTCTTACTATTTTATTATTTCAAACGATTCATCAACTTTTGATAATCCTTCTTAGTCAATACCTTCTGCCTCAACAATTCATCGCACGCGCTCACTATCTCGTTATCCACTCCGGTGTTACCAGCCTCTCTGCTTGCCATCAACAATCTCAATCTTTCCGACAAGGCATCGGGATTGCGTGGAAGAAATATTGTGTCTGTCATTCCCTTTCCAGTCATCGATTTCACGATATACTCGTTTGTCTTCCATATGGGTTCCACCACGTTCTTCCATTTGTAACCTCTCCTGTCCTTAGGTCTCGTCTCTTTGGGATCATCATTCTTCTTCATTGCATGAGTCTGAACCAGAATGTCTCCATAATTCTCCTCAGTGTAATCTTTGGGTCTCTGGTGAGAGAGCAGAGTATACAATCCGTCGGTCATTTCATACCTGTTCAGAATGACAATCAAATAGTGACCTTCAAGCGATACTTCCGTGTCACCCACAAAAGTTTTATCTCGATAGTCATGAAATCCGTACATCGGATCTTTCACGATTCCACTACTATCGTCAGATCTGATGCTAAAAATGCTCGAAGCGTCGCTACTATCGACGTTAGTCGCATTGGTCTCGATTCTCTCTGGATGTGTATTCGCACAAACGTCTCAGTGTAAAACTACCGACGCTACTCGGATCGGTCTCGATTCTCTCTGGAGTGTAACCAGACGGACTTCTCGATGCAGAAGTACTGGGTGCGAACCCATCCTCACAGAACATTCTTTTATGGGTGTCAATTCCTCGACGATCTCTTTCCTAGCTCGTTCCAGAAACTCGGTGACGGGTCTGAACAACTTGTTCACCTCTCGTCTCAATCCCATCTCTCCCAATCGCCTGGCCCTATCCTGTGCCTGAATATTCTTCTTACTTCATATTAATTCACGAACCTGCTCGTCCCTTCGCTTCAAGTCTGCGATATGTAGAAACATTGTTTTTATTTATTTATTATTATTCTTTTTTTTATTTTTTTGATAAAAAAACAGTTAATTTTTTTTGGTATTCTTATTTATTTTTTTTTAATGTTGTTTTATATATATATATATATATTTTTATTTTCTATTTTTGTTTGTTTTTTAAATGGTCAATTTTATTTTTTTTCAGTTCGTAGTATTAGCTCCATCTCGAACGTGACAATCAGTGTTCAATCGCGTATTTTTCTAGGAGTAATTTTTAAAATTCACTTCGATTGAACCATTGTCTTTTACCACAAAGATCAGAGTTCGATCACGTATTTTTTCCAGGTCGAATTGTAAAAAAACACAGAAGAAGGGCCACACTTCACAAAAATTCACCCTCCATCGAACTCCTGTCTTTTACCCAGAGGATCGACGTTCGATCGCGTATTGTTTTCTAGACCCTACAGACAACGATCGGGCTTTTAAAAATGTTTCACAACAGAAAATCTCTATGTTAAATCTCATCACGCAAGTGGTTCAGGTATTCTAGGTTGACAAAAAATTCACCTCTGCAAAAGATCAGTGTTATCATTGTCAGAAGATGGAAAATATCGACGTCAAAATCATAAAGGAAACACAGGTATTCTAGGTTGATAAAAAATTCACCTATGAAAAAGATCAGTATTATCATTGTCAAAAGATGGAAATATCGACTTTAAAATCGTAAAGGAAACATGGTTTCTAAAAACCCAAGGTTTTTTGGTGTGTATGAGTTCCTACAGACAACGATCCTGCTTTTCGAAATATTTCACGATGGAAAATCTCTGCGTTAAATCTCGATCATGAATGGTCCAGGTATTCTAGGTTGACAAAAAATTCCCCTATGAAAAACATCAGTGTTTTTATTGTCAAAAGATGGAAAATATCGACGTTAAAATCGTAAAGGACACACAGGTATTCTAGGTTGACAAAAAAATCACCTATGGAAAAAATCAGTGTTATCATTGTCAAAAGATGGAAATATCGACGTTAACATCGTAAAGGAAACATGGTTTCTAAAATACCCAAGGTTTTTTAGTGTGAGATCCTATAGATAACGATCCTGCTTTTCGAAATATTTCGCAATGGGAAATCTCTGCGTTAAATCTCGATCGTGAGTGTCCAGGTATTCTAGGTTGACAAAAATTCACCTATGAAAACGATCAGTGTTACCATTGTCAAAAGATGGAAAAATCAATGTTAAAATCGTAAAGGAAACAGGGTTTCTAAAAACCCGAGGTTTTAGCGTAAGTTTGTCAAATTCCCTGAAGTGGTCCAAAAATGTTCAAATTTGAAACATTTTCCAGGAAAAGTTGAATTATTTCTGGAAAAAATCCACAAAATCGATCGTTTTGACGGAAAAATTTAAGTTTTTTCCCAAAAAGTTAATTTTTTTTTAAAAAAAATAACTGACTTTTCTGGAAAAAAATTTCTGGACCACATGATTTTTGGTGGTCCAGAAATCGTGTTGGTCCAACTATCAGCTACTAATGTTCAAGACAGAAATAAAATGGTTTGTCAAATGGCAGACGCGTCTTTGTAATGTGCACAGCCTCTAGATTTTCATCAAAGATCGTTGTATGTTTGTAAATTGGTTTTGAATCATATTTTCTAGCCTGCCTCTCCGACGTGACGAGACGAATGTCAGTCCTTTTTCTGATGTTTCCCATTGATTTTCTGTACACGGAATTGTTCATGAATTTGAAAAAGTCTTTCTCAAATTCGGTCACGGCCTGCGTTCTCAAATTCATATTGAAATCTATGTACTTCTTGGGAGCGCGGTGAATAAGTGGTAGACTGATGGACTTCTATGCAAGAAATCCCGAGTTCGATCCCCGTCGCGAACGACCCGCGTTGTGTCCTTGGGCAAGGCACTTTATCCCAGTTGCCTACATGGAGGCACCATGACGCCATGTACTAAGGTGTACTGCACGTCGATGGTGCAGATGTCTTCAACCGTTGTAACCCTGCTTGCTCGGAGCTTGAACAGAGTTAGAATGCTGAGGCGCTGACAGTTGCTCGTTGCTGCTCGGTGGTTCTCGCTGGGTACTCCGGCTTTCTCCACTCGTAAAACTGTCAAGGTCACGATTAGCCATTGTGCAAAAGTATGTGACCTTAAACACCAATAAATAAATACTATGTACTTCTTCATCCAAGGCTCCTCATTGAATCAGATGATGCGATCAATGTCGACTAATTTCATGCCGTAATCTATGTAGAATTTCAGATTTTCACAGAAGACTATGTATTTACGTTTGTCGTTTAAATTTGGAATGAGTTTGTTGACTTTATTTACAATCAATTGTTCGGGTGCCAACGGATAAACATTATGTCAATAGTGTAATGTTTCAGGATTTTCTAGATCCACCTCCAGAAGACAGGGAGAGTGTGTCCATTTGTCTATCTGCTCGCATTTCCCGACCCATTTGAAATTTCCCGTCGGTAACGGATGAGCCATGGCCCAACGATATGAATTTTTAACACCCAGATATGTTATGTAGTTATTTGGTTCTCGGACATCGAACTCTTCTTCCATGTAGCAATTGTTCGCTTCTGCATATCTGTGGATATTGTCAACACCCAACCTCTCACACCCCCCTTTTCGAACATGAGCAACATGTCCATGTCGGATAATAATTCAAAGTAGATTTAAGTCGTATTCAGCAGAGCCTCCGAAGCCAGACTGGGAGCTGTGTAATACGAAGCCGCATCAGGTCGTAATCTGTCCAACAGATGTCTCGGAAATTTTCGAACACATCTGCCAGGAGAAGGATGTCGGTTTTTAGAGACACATCGTGATAATCTTTCATGGATTTCATGTCGAATATTTGCCACACACACTCATAGGCCATGTCGGAAATGTTAATGTCGTATAATTTCGAATGAATATGATCTTTGGAAGGTAGCAGCGACTCGTCGAATCTATGCAAACGGTACATGTAATTGTAGAGATAGACGCCACTTCTCAATATGCTCTCCAACTGACGCTCACCTCGAAATTGTTTCCTCGTGATCACGAATTTCTCCACCCTAAATTGCCAACTAGTTTATCGAGAGTGTCGACATGAATTTAAAACTATCTATGAAAGGCATTTCTCTCTTGATATTGACTGCTGACATCTCTCCATCTAATTGTTTCTTGCTTTTGTCTTCGACTATCCATTTCATGAACGAAATGTATTGTTCCTTGCTCTTCATGATGCAGTTTATATTTCCTTCATTGACACTGCCGAGATTCTTCACAACAGATGACTGTTGTAGCTCGACAGATTGTGAAATATCACTGGAAAGAACTTAGCATCTTGATAATGTAGAATGCTAATGCTGTGCGCAGCACCTCGAAATTTACCCGCATAATCGTGATCTCTCACTTTCTTGTATTCAGATGTGATATTCTCATAGTTTTTCGCCTGCTCGTTTATGATGATCATTTTCACGGGAATTTTAAATTGATCGTATAACATTTTGATTTGAGATTCCAAATCTTCCACGAATTTTTGAGCCACGTCGTCGTCGTTTGCCTGGTTCGTGTTGGTGTATGAACCCGAAGAATGTCAATCGTTGAAGAACATTTATTTTATGTAGAAACAATATCCATACGGTATGTGCTTTCGTTATTTTTTGGTGTAATTCTGATGATCATCGGGTTGACACGAATTCATCTTCACCGTGAAACATTCGAAATCAGCATACATTATCTCAGTCTTCTGTTGTGATGTATGAATTTAATGTGAGTGTGAGGTTTGGGCATGTCGACAACAGTGCATTGATTTGAGTTGCAATACTCCTCGTGATGTTCCAGTGATTATTTGCTATGGAAGGAATTCAAACAGTTGAAACAGAAAAATCACTCTCCATCATGTGAGGTAGTCTGTGCCGATAGCAATAGACTCATGTTCTTGATCCAACAGTAATGTTGATTGTCGTCTTCTGAAATCAACAATAAATTGATGTTTTTCTCACGATTTTTCAGAGCGATTATCCTCAGAGGAAATATGTTTCTTTTTCGAATTTTCGTATTCCAAAACGTTGATGGCAATTGTGGGATTTCAGTTTTCGAAATGATCGATGTCACATAGAGGCATTGGAAAATTAATTCCTTTTCTATGGGATATAAAGCAGACGTGACAGGGTCATTTGAAGCTTTGACTGTCCTCTTTATTTTCCACATAGATCAAAGCTTTTTTGTTTTCTGTGAAACAAGGCGATTTTATACACGAAGACGTTTGCAACAGATCTCACTGGTCAATGTGAATCTCTAGATTCAATACTTCTCTGAATCTCCAATTGCTACCTTCGTTTTTATACAGCATCAAAGATTTATTATCTTTTTGTTCATGTCATCGAAGATATCAGACATCGAAGAGCTTTCTGTCATGGTCTGAATTGAAAATAGTCCATTTTATTTAATGCTCAGGCATCAATTCACGCTGAAAAATTAAGTCATATTCCCCTGTCGGTCGGCAAAACGAAATATCAAAATGATATTTAGAAATCGATATTTCATCGTAGGTTCATTTCCACTGTCTTCGATGTTCAGTGGCAGCACGTTTAATGGGCCGATAAACATTTACATGCAATCATCACAGAGTCAGCACATCAGTAATGAATTCCAGAGTCCCAAATACAAACGAATTCGAATAATTGATAGTGACAGTGACTAAATCAATTCATTAAATCAGCGGTTTCAAAGTTTGACTTTCTCATTCACCTTCCAGCGAAAAGCCGAAATCACTTTCAAATTTCTTCAGTTCAACTTCACACGTCTTCAGTGCATTGAGTTCAAAAAAAATAAAATGACGTGTCTTGTTATTGAAAATAAGAAAGTGGTGTTTTTTGTTATTGTTCTATTTCTTCGAAACACATTGCAATTATTTCAATTCGCCAGCCTTGGTAAATCGTAAAGTTAGGGGAGAAATAAGACGGGACTACTTTTTGTGCGGATATTCACACATTCCAATGGTTGGAGTTTGGTTGTTGTAATTTTTGTATGGACGCCGGTTCGGCACATAAATTTTGCGCCTTAATGGCAAATAAAGGCCACAAATTGGAGAGTTTGTAGTCGTAGAGCATTAAATAAAAAGAAAATTCACGAAAATTTGATGAATACCGAAAATATCTCGTTCGTGGCTACAAGAAATATGAGGATCTTCACTCGCGACTGCATCGCTCGTGAAGATCCTCATATTTCTGTGTAGCCACTCACGAGATATTTTCGGTATTCATCGAATTTTCGTGAATATCCTCTATTTTTTCCTTGACTTTACCGGTGTTCAGATCGATCGTCTCCATCCTATGCTTCAATACCATTTCCATTTTTGATTCCCACTTCTTGCATCCGACGAAATAAATCCAACAAGCCAGGTTTTATCTCATTCTAGAAAGTTTTGGGATGACACTTTTTCATTAAGTAGATGAAAAACATTTTTACAAATCCCTTGGTGGCCTGCTCTCATTCTAGATTAGTGGGCAACAACTTTTTGCTATGATTTCAGCAAGGATTTCTTCTATTTCGTAATTTTTTTCAAGTTCGGCCATCGCTACTTTTACGATATTCGATATTTGATCTTCTATTTTTTTATTTTTTTATTTTTGCTGTCACCAATTGAATCGAATTGTCTTTTTCATTTTCTCTCCAACTTTTCACCCAATAAATTTACATTCTCACCCCGAGTGACAAAATAGTCTATCAACTCGAGTCTCTTTAATGAACATGCCCCTTTCAAACCCATCTCATGTGCTTTGATATTACTTTGGGTATTTTTTTTTCTGACGGATCAGGGTTTGTGTGACTTCGACCATTTGTAGTTTGGTTCGATAAGTCGACAATTTCGCGATGCCGGAATTCTTCATATAACTTTTCAATTGAGCTAAACTGCACGATTCTAATAAATAAGACATTTTTTTTAATTATTAAAATTCTTTCAAATGTTATATGTGAGAAAAAAACATTTCGGTTTTCCTTTTAGTTAATTTTTTTTAACTTGAAAAAGATTTAAGAAAATTAAAATCAGTCAAGAATTTTTGTTCATATTATATATAGCCAATAACAAAATGAAATAAAATAATTTAAAATTAATCAAAAAAAAAAAGAAATAGCCAAGTTAAGAAAAAATTGAATGGAAAAGAATTGCCCCATAAACCAAATCCAATTCATTTGAAAGACGTCGAAGTGATAAAATTTGAATAAAATAATAGCATGGAATTAATACTGAGCGAAGATCAAGTCAATTTATTTTCAGATTTGGAAAATTTGTGTTGCAAGCTCCTAAAGGAGAAAGAGAAAAATGCAAGGAGTTAACTCGGATTTATGACAAAAACAAGATATATCTGCCATAGATCGATTCAGAGAAGAAGCTCTCAAAAAATGTGGAAAAGTTAACCCTTTACCCAACGTAACGGCCAAAACCGGCCAGCGCTATTCTCAAAAATCGCCAATTAATTTTCACTATTTTTTTCATTTTTTGTCTCAAAAACATAGGTTATGACCCCTCGTTGGAACGAGCTCGTCGAGCTCGTTCCAACGAGGGGTCATAACCTATGTTTTTGAGACAAAAAATGAAAAAAATTAGTTATTCAAGAATTTTTTTTGCAAGTGTCGTCTGCTTTTCACGTTAGGTAAAGGGTTAACAAAGGTAAACATGATCTTCCAGCGTCTACACAAAAATGAAGAGGGGAAAGTGACAGCTCACATACAAATAAATAGAGGATATTCACGAAAATTTGATGTTCGTGGCTACAAGAAATATGAGGATCTGCGTCGCTCGTGAAGATCCTCATATTTCTTTGTAGCCACTCACGAGATATTTTCGGTATTCATCAAATTTTCGTGAATTTTCTTTTTATTTAATGCTCTACGACTACAAACTCTCCAATTTGTGGCCTTTATTTGCCATTAAGGCGCAAAATTTATGTGCCGAACCGGCGTCCATACAAAAATTACAACAACCAAACTCCAACCATTGGAATGTGTGAATATCCGCACAAAAAGTAGTCCCGTCTTATTTCTCCCCTAACTTTACGATTTACCAAGGCTGGCGAATTGAAATAATCGCAATGTGTTTCGAAGAAATAGAACAATAACAAAAAACACCACTTTCTTATTTTCAATAACAAGACACGTCATTTTATTTTTTTTGAACTCAGTGCACTGAAGACATGTGAAGTTGAACTGAAGAAATTTGAAAGTGATTTCGGCTTTTCGCTGGAAGGTGAATGAGAAAGTCAAACTTTGAAACCGCTGATTTAATGAATTGATTTAGTCACTGTCACTATCAATTATTCGAATTCGTTTGTATTTGGGACTCTGGAATTCATTACTGATGTGCTGACTCTGTGATGATTGCATGTAAATGTTTATCGGCCCATTAAACGTGCTGCCACTGAACATCGAAGACAGTGGAAATGAACCTACGATGAAATATCGATTTCTAAATATCATTTTGATATTTCGTTTTGCCGACCGACAGGGGAATATGACTTAATTTTTCAGCGTGAATTGATGCCTGAGCATTAAATAAAAGATATGACTTTGTGAAAAAAATGTAAAAAATTGTAAAAAAAATATTTTTTTTTTTTTTTTTTTTTATTTTCGTAAATAAATGTTTATAACATCGATTTTTTTCAATTTTTGAAATTCTTTTTTTAATTAAAATGTTTTTTTTTTCAATTACTTTTTTATCTCTTTATCTTCTCACGAATTGGATACAAAATCATTCCAGTCTATCTTATTCCATTAACTAATAAAAGCCTGATGCGATGATAAATATCCTCACACTCATTAATGCAAACACATTCAGGAGAAGTTTCGGTAAAATATTTTTCGATTGTCTAAGGAAGAATTTTTGTGTTCTTTCTCTATTTTGAGTAATCCATTTTGTTTCCTATTTTAATTTAGTGATTTGTTTTCCCTTTCACAAGATCTGAGTCAGATATTATCTATCGAGTAATAAATGAGTATTGAGATGGTCCCCAGTGTTTACATTACCTCTCTTGGAAGGCAGACTTTCCGTAACAGTCATGGAAAGCATGTACCCCCTGATTTCATGATATTTTCGTGTACTGTTTACATGTACATGTACATGATATGTGTTGGGCATTCAATCTTCATTTCAGCACAAACCCTTGTGATTTAATGATTGAATATGGCAAATGCAAATGTAAGAAGACATTTGTCTGAAGCAAAAATGGCTGTAGAAATGCTGGAGCAAGGGGCTACCCATCGTCAGGTTAATGAAGCCCTTGGTGTGCACCATACGGTGATCACCAGAGCCTGGGCAAGATTTCAGTAGTATGACTCACCAGTAAGACGGCATGGTGGTGGCAGGGACAGGGCAACATCTGCAGCTGAAGATCGGTTTTTGATCATTCAGGCCCGTAGGTACCGCTTTGTCACAGCAACCCAGCTTTGAAGTGACCTTCAGAATGCATCCGCGGTAAATATTTCGACGCAGACTATCCGGGCAAGGCTGCACGAAGGTGGTGTCCGATCGAGAAGACCATGTGTTCGCATTCTGCTGTCCCAGAGCCACCGCCAGGCACAAAATGAATGGGCCATGGACCACGTTGGATGGACCAGAGAAGATTGGAGACCTGTCCTTTTTACAGATGAGTCAAGGTACTGCCTAGACGTTCTAGGGTATGGAGAAGACCAGGAGAGCGATTCCATGCAGCCAACATTGCTGAGCATGACCACTATGGTGGAGGGTCAATCGTGGTCTGGGGCGGCATCAGCTGGGATGGACGTACAGAGCTCTGTGTCGATGAACGTGGTATATCGACTGCACAACGGCATATTGATGAGATCTTGGATGTCCACGTCAGATTGTATGCAGGTGCAGTGGGTGATAGATTCATTCTGATGGACGATAATGCCCGTCCTCATTTGCCCATGCTGTCGGGGAGTACCGACAGAGGGAGGAGATTGAGCGTATGGATTGGCCGGCACGATCCCCTGACCTCAATCCAATCGAACATGTCTGCAATGATTTGCAGTCCAGCCAAGAAGTGTCCAGGAGCTTGGTGCCATGCTGGTCCAATAATGGAACGATATCCCCCAAAGGACCACAAGGAACCTGATTGGGAGCATGAGAAGGCGTTGTCAAACTGTAATTAACAGTAATGGGTCTCATACTCGATATTGAAGCTATACCAGTTCGCTCCGTCAACTTTTTGGCATATTGAAAAATTTCCTCCTTTACCAAAAATATCCATTTTCCATGGTTATCGTATTCAAAAGCTAACAAATAATGTCAAACACAAACAAAATCTTAATTTCTGTACTTAAATAATTAAAGATATAATTAAATAAAAAGTATACACACTTTTCATAATAATATTTCAACTAAAACGTAAAACAGGTAGTTAGATGTACTTGGTGTTTACCAAACTTTGAGTAATATAGTTATGAACCTCGCTGTAAGTATTTTATAAATTTGAATAACCTGTCCCGTGTTCTAAGACCTCGCCACTACGCGACTCGCTGTCACTCAACCCACGGGATAGGTTGCTCCGATTCATGGAATATCTCAAGCTCGATTTGTAACTGCTGCAGAAATTCATGAAATTAGCTGCAGTATCGTAGTTTGCTCTTGTTACTCTTCGCAATCACACCCGTAAACTTGTCAATGTTACTCTGCATTTCTGCTGGTTGACAAACAATCTGGAAAATGGGTGCCTAGAAAAGTTGAGAAAAACGTTTTTCAGGTTTGTTTGATTGCTAATTCCACAGGCCATAAAAATACAAACCCATCGAGGCAAACACTTGTCTTCGCTTCCGCTGGCCTAGAATCTGAGTTATATTATTTGTATTTTTTTCTAATAATAAATAAATTGTTTTACTTATATTCTTGAGGTGTATGTTTTGTGGAATTTCAATATGTTTTCTCAGAACGGATGCCAGAATAGCGACGCTTTATCCACCGGATGTTTCTTCCCATCATTTAATGAGCACCGGCTTTTGTCTTAAAACCAAACGTGATTAAAATGTCGAGAATGCGTTTCCATTGACTTTGTTTCAAATTCTTGTACTTTTTATTGATGGAAATAAGTAGTATAGCAGGAGGTTTTCGACCCTCATTACCCGGAGCTTTGCCGGAGCAGCTAGTGTTAAATTCCCATAGGAAGCGGAGCGTTGCCGGAGCAATTTTTGTTCTGTGGAAAAGTACGACTCCTTGCAGCTAGTTCCGGCAAGTGGTGTACGTACTACATATATAGTATGCTCTGGTATGTATAGTGATATATGTACACACAGGGCTATGGGTACATATTATGTGTAAGTGATGGAAAGATGATGGGAAAGTTGGGTTTTCTTGAATGTTTTTCTCCGCGAAAGGATTGACGTTGCAATTGACGTCGTGACGTCATGATGCGCAAGCGTCGTCATAGAGATGTTGACCACTGTTGTTGACCACCATACAACCTGACATAACGTTATTCGGGCTCAGGGTATGTCGGGTTTCTCGTAAGTGAGGAGGGAGGGGGGTAGGGGTGTTGATATGGTAGTGGTGGTGTATATCCATGTAGGTATACTATTAGCCCTTGGACCTTCATATTACCCTATGTCTGCTATAGCTAGACCAAACAGTATTGTGGGGATGGAGGTAATGCATGGTCGCCCTGTGCGGTATTGCGAGATAATCCTTGGTGGTTTAGACAGGCAGTATTGAATGAACAGTCTGATTGTCTAGTACCCCCTTAGTACTATTAACCTACCGACCCTTTGTATTATCTTATGGTTGGTAATGGTAGTTCGTAATGCTAGGTCAGGCAAAATTTTAATTGTTTGTGTAGAAGTGGGGCATAGGATGGATTGTATATACCGTTTAGATCCCATTGTTAGTCCTCGGTATTCGTAACCAACTGATTGCTTTGTATTATTCTATGACTGGTATAGGTAGTACGTTATGGCAGGTCAAGTGGTATTGTGGGGGTGGGGGTGGGGTAATGCCTGGTAGTATAGAACGGCAGTATAGTATGGGCGATATATACCTCCGTGGTGCCCCCCGAAAGCCATTGGTACTACTAATCGACCTGATGCTTTATGTGACTGTTCGAGGTAGTATGTAAGACCAGACGTTATTGTGTGTTTGTGTGTGTGTGTGTGTGTGGGGGGGGGGGGGGGGTTGTAATGCAAGGTAGTCTAGTGTGGTAGTACACGATGTAAGCTTTGTACCCCTACAGGTCCTATGTTAGCCCTTGGTACTATTAATCCACTAAATGCTTCATGTTATCCTATGACTGGTATAGGTAGTATGTAATGCTAGGCCAAGAGGTACTGTGGGTAGGGGTAATGCCTGGTAGTTTAGAACGGTAGTATAGTATGGGCGGTATATACCCCTATATGCCTCCTGTTAGTACTTGGTACTATTAACCAACCGATTGCTTTGTTTTATTATATGGCTGGTATATGTAGTGCGTTATGGTAGGTCTAGTGATATTGTGGGGGTGGGGGGTAATGCTGGTAGTTTAGAACGGTAGTATAGCATATGCTGTACATACCCCTGTAGGTCTCTTGTTGGCCCTTGGTGCTACTGATCCACAAAGTGCTTCATATTATCAAGTGGTATTCTGGGGTGGGGTTAATGCCTGGTAATACAGGACGGCAGCAGAGTATGGTTGGTATATTCCCCTGTAGGTCCCATCTTAACCATTGATAGTATTAACCTATAGAAAGCTTTGTATCATCCTGTTACTGGTAAGATGGTACGTAACCCCAGTAGTTCCTACCCTATTCCGAGTGCACTTGTTCTTGTTTCTTCTATCGATATCACCCAATCAGTTCTCTTTACTGGCGCTAACTAACCAAACAGATTGCTTCATCCCCGTAATCTCTATGCAGAGTTATCTCCCCTTATTACAACGATGTCCTATCCGATTCTCATCACCTCTATTTCCAATGGCCACGTCCCATGAAATCCCTTTGTGAAACGTCTCTTGTTATGGAATCACTTTTTGTCGTATGAGGCCCATGAAAAAATCCCTCAATGAGGCCTCATTTACTATC
This sequence comes from Pictodentalium vernedei, assembly GCA_031216915.1. NCBI lineage: Eukaryota > Metazoa > Mollusca > Scaphopoda > Dentaliida > Dentaliidae > Pictodentalium > Pictodentalium vernedei. Next base: position 126,862,586 of record CM062296.1, on the reverse strand, counting down.
CCTCTTAGCCTCATTTCAGTATTTGAGGATACCTATGGCCTGGTATTGTATTATTTGAGGATACCTATCGAGGAAACTTTCTGGGAATCCATTTTTTGTCGTTTGAGGCCATGAGGGCCATGCGAAATCCCTCAATGAGGCCTCATTTACTATCCCTCATGCCCTCAAAAGAAATGGGGCCATGAGGGCAATGAAAAAATTCCTCAATGAGGCCTCATTTACTATCCCCCTTAGCCTCATTTCGGTCTTTAAGGATACCTATGGCCTGGTATTGTTTTATTTGAGGATACCTATCGATAATACTTTCTGGAGAATCCCTTTTTTGTCGTATGAGGCCATGAGGGCCATGAAAAATCCCCCAATGAGGCCTCATTTACTATCCCTATTTTTTTAAGGGCATGAGGGATAGTAAAAAGCTTACATCGTAATCGTATACTACCACACTAGACTACCATTCATTACACCCCCCCCCCCCCCCGCCCCCCACACAATAACATCTGGTCTTACAAACTACCTCGAACAGTCACATAAAGCATTAGGTCGATTAATAGTACCAATGGCTTTCGGTGGGCACCACGGAGGTATATATCGCCCATATTCTACTGCAGTTCTATACTACCAGGCATTACCCCCAACCCACCCCACAATACCACTTGACCTGTCATAACGTGCTACTTATACCAGTCATAGAATAATACAAAGCAATCAGTTGGTTAAGGAAACCGAGGAATAACAGGGGACCTACAGCGGTATATACAATGCATCCTACGCGCCACTTCTAAACAAACGATTATAATACTGGCATGGTGGGGGTTCGAACCCACGCCGAGAGAGTTTCCTTCGGCACCAACCGCCTAGCGAAGCTATAATGAACAACGCACACCGCTCGGCCACCGTCAGACACCATAAAGGGAATGCTAGTTAACCAAGTATATACGAGCCCAGTACAGAACACACGGAATACTCAATTATTCATCAGATAGTTGCATCTAAGTACTTAACTCTACGAACTGCACCTCAGAAGAAATCAGCGACACTTGTCTTTTTCAAATTTCCCGGATGCCATAGAATTAAGAAAGGACGCTGGTTTTGTTTACATTGGCATGGCGGGGGGTCGAACCCACGCCGAGAGAGTTTCCTTCGGCACCAACCGCCTAGCGAAGCTATACTGAACAACGGACACCACTCGGCCACCGACAGACCCCATAAAGGGAATGCTAGTTAACCAAGTATATATATCTGAGTACCCCGATTAGGGCTGTTGGGAGGTCTAGCATGGCTAATTCTGAGTACCCCGATTAGGGCTCTCGGGAGGTCTAACATGGCCAATTCTGAGTACACCGATTAGGGCTGTCAGAAGGTCTAGCATGGCCAATTCTGAGTACCCCGATTAGGGCTGTCGGGAGGTCTAGCATGGCCAATTCTGAGTACCCCGATTAGGGCTGTCGGGAGGTCTAGTATGACCAATTCTGAGTGCGTGTTAATTAAATAAGTTGCGTCACGACTAATACGTGTATCGTTTATTTACAGTACAATCGCAGTGGGTAGTCACTTTTCCACGGTGACCGGACGTTTCGACCACGGACGTTTCGGCCACGGACGTTTCGGCCCGGAAGTTTCGGCCACGGACGTTTCGGCCTAGGACGTTTTGGCCACGGACGTTTCAGCCAATTGGAGATATTTCTCGCGGTGACCGGACGTTTCGGCCACGGACGTTTCGGCCACGGACGTTTCGGCCCGGACGTTTCGGCCACGGACGTTTCGGCCTAGGACGTTTTGGCCACGGACGTTTCGGCCAATTGGAGATATTTCTCACAATATATGAGATTTTTCTATTATTATTTTTAATTTTTTTTTACTTTATTTTTTTATTTATTTTATTTATTTATTTTTGTTTTCTTTTGAATGTTCATTTTTTTTTATTTAAAACATGAAATGATTTTTCATAGGGATAGTTATAATCATTAACTATTATGTTTTTATAGTAATATTCCTTCAACCTACCTGTCAGCTTACTACATTTTATGTGTGTTTCCATAACTATTTAGCTTCAGCTTTTGATTATTAGCAAAATATTTCATTTAGGCTTCCTCTTTTGTCAGGGAGTGTTTTTACAGCAATTGGACTGGAGTTTTTGAGATGAATGAATTTTTAGGTCTCCTTGTGTTTTTGTAGTTAGAGCAATTGACAAGAAATTGCCCTTTTCTTTATACCTGCCTTATGTGGCTTCAAAGAGGGTTTGGTTTTTTATATAAATACTCCATGTTATCATACTCTCCTCATAGCCTCTGGTGTGCTAGGAGTCCTAACATGGAAATCATTACAACAAAAAGAGGTGGGAAAAAACTATGCGTTGAGGGACATATGTACACTGTGAAGTCAAGATCAGACAAGTATAAATCTGTAACATGGCGCTGTGTGAGACGTGACCCCCCCCCCCCCCCATCAACTGTACAGCTATCTTGAAAACAAATGACAATTATGAATGTCCAGTTTTGACGAAGGAGCATTCTCATTTATCTGACGAAATAGAAGTAGATATTTCTAAATGCAGACAGAACATGAAAGAGATGGCTAGTAAAACAAATGATAAGCCCAACCAGATTTTCACGACAATGCTTTCAACAGTATCTGATGAAGTGAAAACGTGTGCTGCGGAGAGCCCGAGCTCTTCATCTACCCAAAGATCCACAAACTCTACAGGAACTTGAAATAACTGGTGAGTGGAGCATGACTACAGGTGACCAGCCTGTTCCATTTTTGTTCAGTGACAATGGTCCTACTGCTGATGAGAGGGTTATTATTTTTGCCACTGAAAAACATTTACAGCAGCTAGCAAGCTGTGATACTTGGTGCATGGATGGAACATTTTCAGTTGTCCCAAATATTTTATATCAGCTGTATGTCATACATGGTCGTGTAGATAATGTGTTTTTGCCTTTAGTTTATGCTTTGCTCCAAAGAAAGACCCAAACAAGTTATGAGAGTCTGTTCAACAAATTAGCAGAGGCTGACTGTGATCCTACAACTGTCATTATAGATTTTGAAAGAAGTGTTAAGCTTTCTGTTCATTCTGTCTTTGGTGCTCATGTTAATATTCAGTATTGTTTTTATCATCTCTCCCAGTCAGTTTGGAGAAAAATTCAGTCACTTGGGCTTGCAAATTTATATGAGACTGAAAATGATTTTCGTCTTTATTGTGGACAGATAGATGCTTTAGCATTCCTGCCTGTTTCCGAAGTTCAGGAAGGTATGGATTATTTGAAAGAGACAATGCCAGAGGAAGCAGAACCTCTTGTTGAGTACTTTGACAGCACCTATGTTAGTGGCCAACTCCGCCAGAGGCCAGCAGGAGAGGTTAATGGCATACAAACTGTAAGGTTAAGACGAGTGCCGCCATTATTTTCACCATGTGACTGGAATATGCATGAGGCTACTATTAGTAATCTACCCAGAACAAACAATATTTCAGAGGGCTGGAATAATAAATTCCAAGGGCTCGTTGGTCATAGCCACCCTAGCATCTGGAAATTAATTGAGTGTTTACAAGCTGAGTGTGCACGTGTTACAGGTATTCTGTTGCAATTGGAGCGAGGTATCAGACCCAAAAAGAGAACAAAAATGATATATGCTGAATTACAATCACGACTCCAAAACTTGCGTGATGATAGAGTGTGTGGTCGTAAAACAATTGCTGAATTCCTACGTGGTGTAAGTTACAATCTGCGTGGTGGTCAACCGAATATGTAATCTTGAATACAATGAAATGTGACATAATGAACTAAGAAAAATATATTTTTCTCTTATTATAAATGTAGCATAACAAACTGAGAGAACCTGATTTTTGATTGGTCAAATTCAACTAATTTTTTCCTGATTATCAAAAGCTATGAATTCTGTCGGTAAATAGAGTGTCAAGTAGTAACGAAGAAGACGGATCTTCTTTCCAGATTATACCTTATGCCCCTCACTTGAATGAGCTCCTTGAGCTTGTTTAAGTGTTGGTTAAAAGGTATCATTTGGATAGAAGACTCCCCACGCATCAACAACCATGAATTCTGTCTGTAAATAGAGTGTCAAGTAGTAACGAAGAAGACGGATCTTCTTTCCAGATTATACCTTATGCCCCTCACTTGAACGAGCTCCTTGAGCTTGTTTAAGTGTTGGTTAAAAGGTATCATTTGGATAGAAGACACCCCAGGCATCAACAGCCATGAATTCTGTCTGTAAATGTCAAATAACGAAGAAATGGATAGAAGATTCACCCGTCAGTAAAAAATATAACTTGTTTTCTTCAAATACAATAAAAAATAATACATGTAGTGGACATATTGTGCTTACTTGTGCTATGTATTATAATTGTTTCATTACTTGTTTTTGTTATAATTTTATGATAACGTTCAATAAATATAAAAAATGGAAATGTTTTTCTTCATGCCTAAATCACTTCCCCCTCTCCAACTCTTCCAGAGAAAACAAGAAAAAAAATGTCAAAAAGTACCCTCAAATATATTTTCGCCGAAACGTCCACCCTGTCCAATATTTCTGGCCGAAACGTCCGTGGCCGAAACGTCCTACATTCCTTTTCCACATGTCCACAGTGGTTGTGGAAAACCGTGGGCAAATTACCTTTCAACTGCCTACATAAATTTCTGTGGACAGAGATTTTTCTAGACCGTGGGCATGCTACCTACTTGGCCACAGAATTAATAACTAACACGGCAATTCCCGTGGAGTCCACGTGATCTGACTTTTTATTACACTACTACAATATTTATGTTACGTAATTTTTCTACACGATAGCTAAGAAAAAATATCTGTTAACATCGGAAGGAGGTCAAAATATCAGACTAGTTTCTGTTCTCCCCTGTCACGACAAATTCCCGGGATAATCCAACTGACGAAAATGCAGAAACTAAAAAGCTCGGACGGAATGGTTTCGCGCGCCGAAGTCGCGCAGGGACGGTTTGGGGCAAGCCCCTTTCGACCCTCGTTGACTGTTCGTTTTTTGTTGAATGTCAAGGCGTGGTAGAGGAGGAAAAGGAAGGAGGGGGGGGGTGGGGTTACCCCCGCATGAGCTTCTTCCGGCTCTTTTTCTTTGGAGGTGGTTGAGATGATAATGTGGAAGTCGATGATGTTGAGTTTAGTGATTGGACTGCGTCTAATGCCTTTTTGGAGTTTGCCTGGGATTTTTTCCTAAACTTGCGGGTTTCGGAGATGGCTTGTTGTCCTATCTCAATTGCTCGTTCTATTGCTCTCTTCATGTCTTCGGTGGTGGCTGCAGACTGAGGTGGCTGTTTTGCTGGGACCGACACACCCGGGCTATCCGGTAGAGAAGGAAGTGGGGAGTGAGGGGTGGGAGATGGTGAAAACGCAACCTCCAGTTCCTCCTCAGTCTCCACCAGACGTTCCTCATCCAACAGTACCGGCTCATGAGCTGGCAGTTGGTTGGGTGTACTAGTGGGACTAGGAGGGGAACTGGCGACTGCCTCCAGAACCTCCATCGTCTCGCGCACCTCTTTCTTCCCCTTCCGGGAGGCCTCCAAGAACCGGGCGTCCCTGCGCTTGGTCGATGGACTCTTCTTCCTGTTCTTTCTCTTTTTCTCTTCAGTGCCTCCGTGCCTCTTCGGGTGAGGACAAGTGGGAGAGGGAATCCTCTCGCCAAAGGTACTACCTCCCCCAGTAGGGGGTGGTGACTTGGTTGTCTCCATTTCAAATTACAGGCTCAGGACAGTCCAGGTGACAGGGCAAGAGATGCCCAGAGCTGAGATGGTTCTGGTGAGTCTTTCTGGTAATTCCAGTGTATCCATGATTGATTAATCAGGTGCTCACACTCTGAAGTCAGAGGTGCGAATGATGTGAATGTGATGATGTTGGCGAATGGCGATGCCCAATGACCAGAACTAAAAAGCTTGTGGACCATATGATATTTATCTACTCATTTGTTAACCCTTTACCTAACGCTAGGAGTAGACGACACTCGTGAAAAAATTTTTACTGCAACTCAAAATTTTCATTTTTTTGCTCCCAAAACATAGGTTATGACCCCTCATTGGAACAAGCGTGACGCGCTCGTTCGAATGAGGGGTCATAACCTATGTTTTGGGAACAAAAAGTCAAAATATAAAATAGATTGTATGGCGATTTTCGTGTATAGCGCTGGCCAGTTTTGGCCGTTAAGTTAGGTAAAGGGTTAAATCAAAAAGGAGGGATATTTCCGCCAATTATGAATTTATAGTCACCAAATAAGGCCTCTCCAGTTCCCCCTCACGGCGTCATTTTTATCTTCCGCTTTCGCAAAGTTCCGGTTCGTTTTCGCGACACCTACCGGCTGTCTTCGAAATTCGAATCAAGAGTTGAGAGTATAATTTCAGAAAAACAACTTCTACCCCAAGCATTGGTTACTGGGTCATAATCAACCAGTAAAGCAGGGCTTGTTTACCACAGTGAACAAGCACTGCTTCACTTCCCGGGATCCCCACGGGGGTCGGTCCATTACAAGTGGGATAAGCACCTCTCGAGTATTCGCTTACCAATACCTGATGTTGGTTTTTAACCCTACCCCGTCGATATTAATTAAAGTTAGTCCCAGTGGTCTGCGTCAGACAAGATAGATCCATTAGTCTCGTGAACACAAGTCGTTTGAAGTTTTTAATCCTTTCAAACGCTGCTGTATATAGTATACACATGCCACTAACTTCTGTAAAACTACTTCAGAAGGATTATAGCAGGTCATAAATCATAAACACAAGAGCACCATTAATTGCCGATTAACATAAGTCAATCAAGTTAATTAATTTAATCATTTATGAACAACAGACAATCTTGCAGAAAAATGATAACAACCAAGAGAATAAAAATGTTTGGTTTATATTTTTTCATTCTTTCACTTTAACAATTAAAAATATACATGTACATAGTATTCGATAGGGCCAGGTTAAAAAAAAAACGAAATTAATTTGGCGATGCATTTTTATTGTACGTGGAACTATCAAAATTACTCCGAAATTATCCACTAAAAAGAGCGAATTTCATATTGCACTTTTTAGTGAATAATTCCAAAGTAATTTATCGATAGGGCCAGGTTAAAAAAAAACGAAATTAATTTGACGATACATTTTTATCGGTCGCCGGACATTTCCCCATCGGACATTTCCCCATCCGGACATTACCGCATCCCATTTAGGCCGGACATTTCCCCATCGGACATTACCCCATTCTGCTTAATAGAAAAAACGGACAATTCCCCATGCGGACTTTTCACCATCCATTTCTTAATTTTTTATGGGTCCGTCTGTTTGAAATTTTCCTATTGATTTATTGTGTATCATTTCCTTTTTATTAAGCCGACATGGGTAATGTTGTTTGAATTGTTCGATTAATGTTCTTTTGTCCCTATCATTGACGGGATTAAACCTAATCAGGATTTAACAGTATTTATATATATTTATTTTTTTTTCGAGTTATAAAAGAATAAAAAATGAAAACTTTTTAAGAGTTACTTGTCACTCATTCACATGTGGACGATGTCAGCTACATTGGACATGGGGTAATGTCCAATGGGGAAATGTCCACCTCCGATGAGTAAAGTCTGATGGGTAAATGTCCGTCCTTGATGAGGAAAGGTGTTAATATCCGGTGGGGAAATGCCCACCTCCGATGGGGAAATGTCCGCCTCTGGTGGTGGAATGCTGATGGGGAAATGTCCGCCCTCGATGGGGAAATGTCCGGATGGGGAATTGTCCGATGGTGAAATGTCCGGATGGGGAAATGTCCGATGGGGAAATGTCCGCGCACCATTTTGGTCGTACGCTGTACAATCAGAATTACTCCGAAATTATCCACTAAAAAGTGCGAATTTCATATTGCACTTTTTAGTGAATAATTCCAAAGTAATTTATCGATAGGGCCAGGTTAAATTCCGAAGTAATTTATCGATAGGGTCAGGTTAAAAAAAAAAAGAAATTAATTTGACAATGCATTTTTATTGTATGCTGAACTATCAGATAATATATCCCAAATGAAAACAGAAGAATTTAAAAAAATCTAAGTTAAAATTACAGCATGATGGTACGCTCCATTAAACAATTTCGCGACGGAAGGACTGACGGACAAACGGACTGACGGGGGTATAAAAAACGAAATTAATTTGACGATGCATTTGTATTGTACGCTGAACAATCAGAATTAACAAAAAGTTCAAGGCCAGGGGGTGTTGTCATGATTAGCCTCTTTATAAATAAATAAATAAATAAATAAATAAATAAATAAATAAATAAATAAATAAATAAATAAATGGGCCTGAGTACTCGGCGCTAATTTCACCGAGCTGATGTTCCTTTGTCAAAATATTTCCAGGCCGAAAATTCTAGAAGCCGAATGTTCCCCTTCCCGCCCGAGCATAGAGTTGTCAACGAAAGCGAACGAATTGTTCAATTGTCGATCGAAAATCAGATTCGGTTTAACACAAAGGTCATATCAATACATAACTGCATATCAGCGATATTCGCAGGTGCACTCTTTTATTTTCAACTATTTTTTTTTGCGTTTTGTACACATTTTTTTCAAAGCACTCGCTCGCAATCGACATGGGTTTGTCACTATATGTCTTGTTTTCACAGTGTGGGTTGTGCTATTCACTTTTCAGATTGAGAAAATGTGACGTAATTTTAACAAGTTATCAATTTTTTCCTTTTTGTAAATACACAAATGACCATATACCTGTGCTTGCAAATTGAAATGATGAAGAAATAAATATTTTTAATCAGAGTCATATTCTCTCAAGACGTGTTAAAAACTACTTCCAGTTACATTTCTGTGGGCAGTCGTGTTTCGGATTAATTATGTGGACACTGCCGTCCGGCATTATCATCGTTCAGTAATCTTTTCCACGGAAGTCCACAGGCTTTTGCCCACAGAACTACATGCCCACAGAGTCCACAGAAATTGGTATCAAACGGATTTCTGTGAAAACTCAGTGGGCACCCACTGTGGACACGTGGAAAAGTGACTGCCCACGGCGACTGTACTGTATTAACGAATATCTCTCCAAGAAGTGTTGAGTTTTTTTAAAACTATAATCGTGACTAAAATATTCCATCTACATCATCAAGGCGACGAAGACATGCCTTTATGATGTATTTGGAATATTAGTCGGTTAGGACTTGAGGCATTCTAATTGGGACAAAATAGATTTACCCCCCCCCCCCCCCACACACACACTCTCTCCAATCGGTGATACTCGTGACGACCTTGTTAGCACCTACCAAGAATCATTTCTACAATTAGTTGGGTCAACCAATATGATATCGTGTTTTGCTGGTTACCTGGACATGTCGGTATCTCCAGTACACCAGAGCAGACAATTCTTTTTCCAGTCAGAACATTTTCGTGGGAGATTGGGTATTCAGATACCAATTCTCCATTGCTATTAATCCTGCACTTTCTTAAAATACCAGATTCATTCTTGGACTTGTGTCACATACGCAGTAGGTCATACAAATGGATGCCCGTAGCACCCGATTAGGGCTGTCGGGAAATCTAACACGGCTAATTCTGAGTATCCCGATTAGGGCTGTCGGGAGGTCTAGCATTGCCAATCCTGAGCACCCCGATTTGGGCTGTCGGGAGGTCTAGCATGGCCAACTCCGAGTACCCCGATTAGGGCTGTCGGGAGGTCTAGCATGGCCAGTTCTGCGAACCACGATTAGGGCTGTCGGGAGGTCTACTATGGCCAATTCTGAGTACCCCGATTAGGGCTCTCGGGAGGTCTAATATGGCCAATTCTGAGTACGTGTTAATTAAATAATAAGTTGCGTCACGACTAATACGTGTATCGTTTATTTATTAACGAATATCTTTCCAAGAAGTGTTGAGTTTTTTTAAAACTATAATCGTGACTAAAATATTCCATCTACATCATCAAGGCGACGAAGACATGCCTTTATGCTGTATTTGGAATATTAGTCGATTGGGACTTGAGGCATTACAATCGGGACAAAATAGATTTACACCCCCCAAGAATCATTTCTACAATTAGTTGGGTCAACCAATATGATATCGTGTTTTGCTGGTTACATGGACATGTCGGTATCTTCGGTAACACCAGGGCAGAGAGTGTAGTAAACCAAACAAGATATATATGGTTTAAATGAAAGCTTTTCGCTTTCGCTCGCCTCGATATAAAAATCGATCCAAAAAACATACAAATAATCACAAATATCATCAGATATCTGACAATTCGATCATAGTTTGCTATTATAAATTACACAGTCGAATAATTGAATCAAACAACCTGGGAAAAATAAAATAAGAGCAATAATGTCAAAAAATAGCCCCGATCTGTTCATCGATTTTTTCAAGAGTTATTTTTAGATTAAAATTATGGTCGCTCCAGTCTTCGCGAGTTTGGTCCAACTGTTTGCGGAACGTGAGAAACGCGTCCACAAATGAGTATCCACAATGTTTCTATTGTGTTTCAAACGGAACAAAAACGTTATGTCCAACAACATGTATAGTATATGGAGATTTAATACCTGAATGTCTCATTTAAACATCTCGCCTGCGGCTCCTTGTTTAAAAAAACGGCATCCAGTTATTAAATCTCCATATATCATGCGTGTTGCTTCCAATCATGGGAGGCGGCGCAGCCGAGGGCGCCTGAAAACCACTAGTTGCCACGCTGAACCCAACGGGAAAGCTCTTGGAAAGGACTTGCGTGAGCAAGGAGAAGTCCTCCCTAAGCTCACGACCCGAATCTGCCGGTCCGACGTGGGAAGGACCAGGAAAAGTGGCTTCGCATGACCGTCTAAACCAACGAAGTGTCACGATCTCCAGAACACCCGATGCGGAACGGCATGTGGTAGCCGAAGCATCTGAAGCAAGATGCATGCTTATAGGGGTATGAAATGCACCGATGATCTGGAGTGTGGGAAATCAGGAGAGTCGCCGCGGACCTCTAATGGACAGAAGGTCCAGGCTGCACAAAATGCGCTGGCCGACAGAACAGAGTGCGTGGACGGAAGCGCGACAGAGTCCATGGTGACCCCACCATGGGCATCTGAATCCAAAGCAAAACCTGAGTGGCTCGACTGCTGAGAGACCACAGCAGAGGAATCGGCCGGTAACCCTTTCCGACTTCGCCGAGTTGAAACCAGGAAAGGTCCAGGCCGATATCCCAAATGAGCACATATCCCTGCAGACCCCTGAAGGGATAAGTCGAGTGAAACGGAGACCGAAAACGTCTCCGACGGAGCAGCAGCAGCAGTAGATACGTCGGTAGCTGCGGAAAAGCGGAGAGAGCAACCTCGCTTGGCTCCAAATGAGGAGTCACAACTCTAGTGACGGCCTTAGATGTCGACTGGAGAGGGACAGCAGTCGCGGAACCAGGCATCTCTTCACCGGAAACGTCCACAGCTCCCACAGTATCCACTGCAAGAATAGACTGCAAATCCAGACAGCGTTCCCCTTTACCGCGGGTGCGGGAAGAACGGCCACGAGAACGCACCACACGGTTCACGGAAGCCCAAAAGGTGGATGATCAAGACCCACAGAGCCCACAGGGTTGATCAGACAATCACCCACTACAAGTTGTGCTTCACGGAAGCCCAAAAGGTGGATGATCAAGACCCACAGAGCCCACAGGGTTGATCAGACAATCACCCATTACAAGTTGTGCTTCGGAAGTAAGCCTTGCCCACAAGGAACTGTGCGGGGCATATCTGACGAAAGAACAGTAGATGGGATGATGAACCCAACATAAATAAAAACCAGATCATCCCCAACTACAAGAGGAAGGTGGCTGGAAACAAAGGCCCGGTGGGAACACGAAAGAACCCAAACCGACAAAAAGGACCAAATAAGCAGAAATTCGATCCTCAGCGGATGAGAGAAATGCTGCCACAACAGCCCCACCCCACCCAAACTGAACCTAACGCCAATAACGCCAATATCAGCAATATCCAAATATTGCATATAAATATATAACAAAGACCGAACCGCACGGCACACTAAAAGCGCGCGCGAACACGGCACGAAGAATACATATACGACAAAAATGTGATGAATTTAACGAGAGAATATACAATAAAAAACCCAACCCTGTATTATTCAATGGAAATCACCAGCTAATATCCAATATTCAGCACAGGAATGTTGTGAAGAACGAGTGTAAGTATCACTGATTCAGTAGCAAAATTCAAACGCATCTTGGTAAAATGGCGAAAGAAAAAAGAATGACACGTTGGTTTTACGTCTGCGCACTGGTAAGAAAAAAAACGCGTATTTAGTACAGAGAAGAGTATCCCCTACTGGGTTTGCGCCGGCCGCACTCAACCCAGTTTGGGCCTACTGTTTTTTTTGTTGGGGCTTTTGCTTGGGAAAGAACAAAATAGAGAGTATACTTCCGAGTTCGGGACTTACACTGTAGTCTAAGCCTGTTGTAAACAATTGTGGTAGGTATAATAAGAAAGGAAATTTACTATACAATTTAAATATTCGAACTAATTTACCACCCTCCCTGAAAAGAAAATGAGGCAGGCTTTCTACTGTCGATTATAACCTAAAGATTGAAAAAGGATATAAAACTAGGATACGAGCCTCCGGGATTAGGGTCATCTTAGAGTTCAGGGAGTCAATGTCTGGAAAATGGAAAGTGTACGTGGAATAGGTAGTGGCGCCCATACTTGACTGTTTATAGTGTTTATGCTGTACCTCGTGGCTTTAACATTGTTATGTTCTACAACATGGGTTCAAATATCACCCGAATAAGCTGACTTTATACTGCAACCTGTGTACGAACAAAACCTTTCGGTCGATACCCCCCCCCCCCACCCCCCCCACCCCCCCTCCCCCCACACACACCCTGCAGAATATGCTTTACACTCTATGCACTAGTATGATCGAGTTCACTTACCTCACTCGCAAAGAAGGGTCAATCTCATTTCACAACTTAAATACGAATTGTCAGCCTCCCCTCCCCCACAAACACCCGCCCACCACCATCACTCACTCTTCCTGATTACGTTCCGCAGTGTGTTTACCTTATTACCACTGCAGCCGTGTTCCTAGAAATAATCGCAGCCTGTGCTTTTACTTCCAAACTCCCTATCTATCATCAGACTCTGCATGTGTATGCTGACTCCTGCATGGGTGTGCATTTTTAGATCCCTCATCACACACTAACAAACCTGTTGCTACTCTGATCCCATCCGCAACTCACTATACCCACTCAAACCCCAACCGCAACGCTAATCTTCGATACAGATGCCTATTCTGCCGACGTGGTTGTTTGTATGCAAACGCGAATAGGTAAACCTTGCAGTTTGTTTCTCGATAAAACAATATTTGTATTGCATACACTTGTACCTATACGAACGCAGTTACATGAGCATGCCAATGCCATCATTCCCTGTATGCGCGTGTGTGTCATCTTACAAATGCATCTTTAAGCGTCAGTAACTTGTAATCCTCCACAATCCAATCTTATTAAAATTTTCTCTTGCATGTATACAAATGATCACCTGAGCAGAACTGCGTATCCACATGAACGTGCATCCATTATGAATATACTTCCACGAGCATGCGCGCGTTTACATGTGTATCGGTCCAGGGATACTATCTCTTATGCACTTATTGCAAGCGACTCACAGTGCGAACGTGTTTATGCACATAACACTCAGACCACAGACAATATAGGTATTTCCATTAAAGGTGAATCGGTCACTGCCCCCCCCCCCCCCCCCTCTCCAATCAAATCGACCATCCTGGAGGGTGTTTAGTACAGACTTTACATGTCACCAGTTTTGATCATGTATTGGCATGGTCATGTGCGCATATTTTAGTGCGGTGTGTAAATATCCAGCCCATATAAACTTCTATCCAGACGTGAAATCCTTTGTATGCTTAGAGAGTGTTTAGAATATACATTGCATATACCATCAGTTAGGATCATGTATTTGCATGATTGTGTACACATATTTGTGTATGGGTGTGTGTATATCCAACGCGTTCTGACCGGATGCGAAAATCATTGTCTGCTTCCGTTTCTCACCTGATGCAAACATATTTCCTACTATCAACCACTTATAAATATAAGGGGCATCTTGTTTATATTAATACATATCCGTTTCATGTCCCTCTTATTTCACGAGACACCCACCACAAAATTAATGTACCTACTTATATGCACAAATACAGCCGTAGTACGAATCTCGTAGTATGGGTGTATTCGTGTATATAAGTTTGTATATCGTCGTGTTAGAACCAGAACGTCCTATGTCCCCTATGGGACATAGGACGTTCTGGTTCTAACACGACGATATTTATGGTACATAAATAAAAGTAATGTGTCCATCTTGTCTATGTGTGTAAGACAATATGCCAAGGTGAATTAAGTAGATACGACCGATTCCAGGTCCACTTCGAAAATCACGATCGAGTCGATTGTTGATCCTTTTATCAATTTAGTACACACCGACACCCTTAGCTGATCTTCCGTGTGCACTTTTGAACGCTTGTGCATATTATTGTACGCTAACAAAACTATAGCCACCCCCCCCCCAATCTCAACACCAACCATTAATATAGATGCGCATACATTTGAGGCAACTCCGTACTTGTGCAGCATAAGCTTGCATCTATGCGAATGCATATACACGAGTAAGCGTGTTCCAGAACACGCATGCGCATATGCACAATCTTATAAATGATCCGTTATGCACTAGTGACTTGTAAACATCACCAACCTCATCGTAAACATTCCCGTGCAGGTGCACGCAAACGGCTATTATTACCACACAGTTACGTATTCCCAACGAGTCCCATGAATGCACTTCATGCGTCTATCTGTTTTTGTGTGAATCTATTGAAGTATCCTCTTGTACTCCCCTTTCAATTATTCACACTCTGTTCCAACCGTGCTAAAGCCGTGCTTACATGCACAGCACACATACTACGGACAGTCTAGGTATTTTATTTTAAAAATGATTCAGTATATGCCCACCGTAATCCCCAGATCACCCTTGAGGGTGTTAGTACACTCACAACAAGCCGCCCGTTTGTAATTTATTGATATGGTTATGCACATATACTTGTGAGTATGTATATAACAAGGATGTGTTCACTTATGCCCGCATGTGTAAATATGTTTGTATGTTTTTGTTAGTTACTTCATCGCAAGGCCAGTTTTTGAATTAAATCTTGTCAACCACTTTTAAAATGGATATATCCATATTATTACGTATTCATATTATACACCCCCTCTTATACCGCAATCGTTTCTCATGAACTGACTAACGTGTATACATATGCAGTACAGTCGCCGTTGATTGGTCGTAATCCACACGTGGGCAGTTATGTCCACGCATCTGTTTACCAGGTAGTGAAACTCGTCATTAGCAAAATTTTAATTAATGAAGCACCGGGTTGTACCCGGTGCTTCATTAATTAAAATTGTGATGATTATTCTTGTAATTCGTGTTTGGAATCTAATATTATTACGTCCGCGGAAATATTGCCCCCGCGTGGAAAGTGACCAGTCCACGGCGGCTGCACTGTATACTTTCAAGGTACGAATGTATAATATGTAATATATATTTATGGTATTACTCCTGGGCATTCGTGAATTAGATAGAAATTACAACGTGCGTTCCCCAAACACCAGCTTAGCGACCTATCGATTGTAAGCCTCGTACTTGTGCCCCCGCCCCCACCCCCACCCCGAGTTCGTTTTTCACTACCATTGCATTGAATAGCGAACCCATTGCAAAGGGCTCTCAAACTTATCCTTCACAGGTATTCAACGTGAGCAATTATCGAGTAGTTTATCAAGCAGGGCAACAAACCCCTCCCCAGTTCACCTCATACTCGATTTGTATCCTCATCCAGAAACTCACTGGACAGTCATAAACAATTCAATACACGCCTGATTATGGCACACCATTCACTTGATTCCCCATATCAAGTTAATTATCCTGCATCTCATCATAGCCAATTATCACATTGTTAGTTCACACAGATAAACCCAATAAATTCCAAACATAGGAAGTGACAGAAACCAAGGTGCTCTGTCGAAACGGTAAAAGTGAATATGACGGATCGCATTTCCAATCCAACACTCATAATCGAGTCGACTATTGATCCTTCTATGAATTAACCCATATATTCCGGATTTATTCCACACTCTTTATCCAAATCCGTTTTTTAGCATGGAATAAAGGCTTACCGGTGTGACAGGAATGGAAGTTCGTAGGAAAATTAGTCCCTCTGGACTATTATTCCGCGGAATTATAGTCCTAGGTCTAACATTTCTAGGAATAGTAGTCCGGCGGACTACTATTCCTAGAAATGTTAGACCTAGGACTATAATTCCGCGGAATAATAGTCCAGAGGGACTAACGTTCCTACTGACTTCCATTCCTTTTACACCGGGATATAAGTTTAAACAATATTTTTATTTAAACATTATGTTATAAGGTCGGGAGCGCGGTGGCTCAGTGGTAGACTGTTGGACCGCTAGAGGTCCCGAGTGCGATCCCCGCCCGGGACGACCCGCGTTGTATCTTTGGGCAAGGCACTTTATCCCGGTTCCCTACATGGGAGCACGATGACGCCGTGTACTATGGCGCTCTGCACGTCGATGGTGCACATGTCTTCAACCGCTATAACCCAGTCTGAGCGGAGCTTGAACAGAGTTAGAATGTTGAGGAGCTGACAGTTGCTCGTCGATGCTCGGTGGTTCTCTCCGGGTACTCCAGCTTTCTCCGCCTGTAAAACTGTCCCGGTCACGATTAGCCATTGTGCATAAGAATGTGACCTTAAACACCAATAAATAAATAAGGACATTTTGACTGTTCAGTGCATCAAAACGGAATCTCTGCTCATCTAAACAGCTCAGGCTTCTTGTTCCTTTTTCCGTTCCACCTTGGCTTTTGTAAAACTTTGTGAAGGTGGTTTCTCGGAACCAGCCTACAGTAGACAGTATAGTTGAAACCGGTGTAAAAGGAATGGAAGTCCGTAGGAACGTTAGTCCCTCTGAACTATTATTCCGCAGTCGCTCGTGAAGATCCTCATATTTCTTTGTAGCCACTCACGAGATATTTTCGGTATTCATCAAATTTTCGTGAATATCCTCCATTTATTTGTATGTGAGCTGTCACTTTCCCCTCTTCATTTTTGTGTAGACGCTGGAAGATCATGTTTACCTTTGTTAACTTTTCCACATTTTTTGAGAGCTTCTTCTCTGAATCGATCTATGGCAGATATATCTTGTTTTTGTCATAAATCCGAGTTAACTCCTTGCATTTTTCTCTTTTTCCTTTAGGAGCTTGCAACACAAATTTTCCAAATCTGAAAATAAATTGACTTGATCTTCGCTCAGTATTAATTCCATGCTATTATTTTATTCAAATTTTATCACTTCGACGTCTTTCAAATGAATTGGATTTGGTTTCAAATAAACAGTTTTACTACTATTGTATGGGGCAATTCTTTTCCATTCAATTTTTTCTTAACTTGGCTATTTCTTTTTTTTTTTTTGATTAATTTTAAATTATTTTATTTCATTTTGTTATTGTCTATATATAATATGAACAAAAATTCTTGACTGATTTCAATTTTCTTCAATCTTTTTCAAGTTAAAAAAAATATCTCGTTCGTGGCTACAAGAAATATGCGTCGCTCGTGAAGATCCTCATATTTCTTTGTAGCCACTCACGAGATATTTTCGGTATTCATCAAATTTTCGTGAATATCCTCTATATATGTATATATATATATTCGTCTAAATAAAGCTCAAACAGCACAGAAAAAAGAAAAGTTTTCACCTAGCTTTCGAGCTGCTAAACACCTTCTTTAGGGTACAGACACAACAAGTAAAAATACACACATACGACGAAAGAAATGAAATGTGGAGATAAAGTTCTGAGCCAAGTTCTGACTGAACGGGTGTCTAATACCACCCGAAAAGAAAAAAAATCGGGGTAAAAGTAGAAAGAAGAAGGTAAAAAAATACTGTTAGGCAAATTGTCAAAAGTATTCAAGAAAGCCCCAACTCCCGGTGGAACCCAATTTTAATACACCCTTCGAAAATTAAAAGGAACTGGAATTTTTGAAATGTCAAGATACTTCCATGTTTTGAACAAATCTATTTGCAGTCCGTCGTCTTAAAATGCACCAAGTGGCCCAATAGGGGGAAATTTTAGAGTTTGGTGCTTTTCTAGCTGGTGCGAAACGACGTGGGGATGTGCGCACCAGCTAGAAATTTAGATAGTACAGTGGTATAACTACTAACACCTTAATATGCTCATGAATTATTTATGTAGAATAAATTATATAATAATAATATATACTCGCCCAAAAAAGAAAGTGTGCATTGCAGAAATTGATCAAACTACAAAAAAATAATTTCGTAGGTGTAAAGAGTGTTAACCTGTTCATGAATAAGTTATATTGAACACAAAAACAGCTTTCCCCGTTAAAATTGCATTAACGTTAAATGACGTGCTGCACGTTTGTGAACAGGCATGTTTTGCACGTGGAGAGTCTGAAAAGTCATGCAGCAGTGTGAATCCTTGGGTATTTAAACACTAAAGTAAGGACTTCCTATCGTTCACATTCAAACTTGCGCTGCTGTTAAAACGACTCCACATTAGCATGCCAAGATTGACAATGAATCAACGTCTCCTTGCCCTGGGTATGATTAGAGCTGACAGAACACACAGAGAGGTTGCCCAGCATTTGAACTGCCACCGTAACACTGTAGACAGGCTAGTCCATCGACATGCACAACATGATGACGTTCGAGACCAACCCCGCTCCGGGACACCCCGAGTTACCACCCCCGCACAAGATCGGTATATCCGTGTCGTCCATCACCGGAACCGGCAACAAACGGCAACGACGACAGCCAGGAACATCCCTAACCCGCGACGGATACATCGTCAAACAGTAATCAACTTTCTGAGAGAATACGGCTTACGTCCTCGAAGACCTGCAATTCGTCCGATTTTGACGTTACGTCATCGTCGTGCTCGACTGCAGTGGTGTAGACAACACCTCAGGCATCCCTTACACTGGTGGCGACGTGTTTTATTCACAGATGAATGTCGTTTCCATCTTTCATCATCAGATGGCCGCCAGAGAGTGTACAGTCGTCGAAACGAACGCTACGCAGATCCATGTGTCGTGGAGCGAAACCGTTATGGGGGAGGGTCTCTCATGGTGTGAGGTGGCATCACTGCCCGTAACAGAACTGAGCTGGTCATTATTGATGGCAATCTCAATGCAGCCAGATATCGTGATGAAGTGTTTACACCTGTTGTTGTCCCATTTCTGCAACGTCACGGCCCCGGCGTCATTCTACAGCAGGACAACGCCCGACCCCACGCAGCTCGTGTTGTTCAACAGTATCTGCAGCAACAACAAGTGGATGTTCTTCCCTGGCCCGCAAATTCACCCGATATCTCACCCATTGAGCACGTATGGGACGAAATGAAACGTCAGCTACGCCGGCTTCCCCATGCACCGTCTACGCTTGTGGAACTCCAAAGACAGCTTATCAGAAAATGGAACAACATCCCACAACACCTCCATGCTAACTTGTTCGCTTCCATGAGGCGTAGATGCACAGCAGTAGTCGATGCAGACGGAGGTCATACCAGATATTGAGTGTGTGACGTTTGTGTTTGACCCTTAGTGTCTTTGACTCTCCATGGCACCAAGAGTATTCGTCGTAGCGTTATGAAATTTCTCGTGTTGATCACAAATTGATTCATCTGTGATTGAATAAAATTTCCATGAATGAAAATGATATATATCTTTTTTTAGTGTTATTTTTTAGCATGCACACTTTCTGTTTTGGGAGAGTATATATATCGCCGATGTTAAGCAGGACTTCCACCAGCCATAGTCCTAGCTCCGCGCCACTGCATTGAAAACTAGAAAGTTATACGGAAGGTGGCCTAGGTGGGAGTCGATTCTGGGTCTACGGCACCCAATCGCCTAGCCATAAATGCTCTGCCCCCATACCAAGTGAGCCAATGGCAACCCTCCAAAAGTTGCAATTGACTCAGCCAGTATGTTAGTTCATATTTACAACCCGACCCGAGACCGATATTCGATAGTAGACAATTACTGAAATGTTGGAATTGTATGTATAATGGTCTATGGTCCCAGCTTTTAAACACAGGAATCTCAATTAATGGAAGATCTGTGAAGATGCAACTGCTTGAAGTTAATTTTATATCGCCGATGTCAAGCAGAAATTCCTCCAGGCATAGTCCTTGCAGCTCGCCACTGAATTGAAAACTGCAAAGTTTTTCGGAAGGTGGCCTCGACTCGAGTCGATCCAGGGTCTGCGGCACCAAATCACCTTGCCATAAATGCTCTGATACCATACCACCTGAGCCAACGGCAATACCCCCCCCCCCCCCCACCACCCAAATTTGATTTGTAATTGTCTATGAGTAGCCTATATTTTATAAAATACAGGCCACTTGTAGACAATTACGAATCAACACAAAACACTTCCACCAATTCAGTAATTGTCAATTCTCGAATATCGGTCTCGGACATTGAAACTGATTGAAACTTTCTTTCACAAGAGGCATTGTGTAAAGCTTTAGAAACCATTCCAACAATTATACGCCTCCTTTGTTTGGTGATTAGCGACCACACTCTATCACGATACCTGATACTCCCCTCCCCATTTTTGAGAATAGCGCTGGCCGGTTTTGGCCGTTACGTTGGGTAAAGGGTTAATAACACTTTCGCGTACACCGAGGAACTAAAGCAAAGTTACTTACTGCAATTCAGGAACTTACAGCAATTCGTGAACTAACTGCTGATAGACCGACCGTAATGAACTTGCATGGAGTCATTGTTTGTCAAATAAGGAAATAAACTATTGTTAGTGTCATAGATATTTGATATTAAATATATAGGCGAATTAGCCTTATGAACCAACGGGGAAATATCCGGTGGTCCCACACCGCGTTCCCCTTGAGTGCCCAAAATTGATGGCCCAAAACCTGTTGGTACGTGAAATTTCGTAAAAATGACCAAAAGGTGAAATAGATCTGATTGTGTAGACTTCCGGTATATCGAAATTTTTTTTGCGCAATGCCAGTCCACATGGAGAACATTTCGACATACCAACAGTCTAGTCTGCCATTGGTCACTCAGATGAAAGGAAACAGCTTTCCTTCACTTTCAAAAAACAAAATTTTCTCCGAATGAGTCGAACTATGGTCGTCTCGATGGGTCCTCTGCCCCGGTAGAATCATTTTTGTCGAATAATCGATGATGATACAAAAATGCCATCGTGATGTCCTCTATGTGGACTACTATATATCGCCCAGATTCATTCAGTTGCAAAATCAAATTTCCTCTGGGTCTGGTGACCCCAAGGTGCATTCCCCTGTAACTTTTCTTGTCCCAGTCCCCCCCCCCCCTGAATATATATTGGCTGTTTGATCTTGATTGGAAAAAATTGAAACTCTTATTACAAATCAAACCAGGTTTACTTGTAACATCAGCAATAAAATGGTTATAAAGGAACAATTACTTGCAACTGCATTCTCCACAGCCAACTTCCACATATATTAAGACACACAAAATTGATTATTTGACATTTGTTCATGGAAGGATGTCAGGGTATCATATTCCCATCCTAATATGAATGTATTCCAAAGAAACTGTTAAACTTATCAAATAGTTATACAAAACATTTCGACTGTGCATTCCACAGAAACTGTTAACCCTTTACCTAACGAATCGCCCGCATCCGCCCGCGTAATATGCAAATTCAGCAGATGAAAAAATATTATATTTCAAAAATGTTCAACAAAACCATATCATGTGACCCCTCGTTGGAACGAGCTCGTCGAGCTCGTTCCAACGAGGGGTCACATGATATGGTTTTGTTGAAATTTTTTGAAAAATTAAAAAAAATGATATTTAAAATAATAAATTTTGATATCGTCTGCGTTGGGTAAAGGGTTAAACTTATCAAAAACATTTTGACTGTGTGTCTGGCATCAATATATTTGCAATCACACTAAGACTTAACCCTTTAAACTCTAGTGGTATCTTCCATACCAATTCAATGGCAGCAATTAGAAAAGTGCATATTCATTATTTGGGGTAGAGCAATTCATATTTTCAACGTGCATCCTCGGGACTGCACGTTGAAAATATTGGTTGGTCTCAAAACGCTTTGGTTTAAAATACCTATATAACAACCCCCCCCCCCCCCAAAAAAAAAAAAAAAAAACAAAAAAAAAAAAAAAAAAAAGGACTCCAGGATAGTGAATCAATGGAAGAGTTGAACGAACGCCAAACCCGTAACAGAAAAACAAAATAACTCACAGAAAATTAAAATTACTCAATAGAATTAAATTGCGTGGAGTCAGCGAGGATTGCCTCGCTACTTATTGAGAACTTTGGGATTGAATCCGTGAGGATTGCCTCGCAACTCTGCGTGTGGGTAGTGGGATGCGAAGAAACCTACCCCTCACCCTATCCGTAACAACAATCACACAACAGTCACAATATACAATTGCGCAGTTCTACCTTTCTCCAGTAATGAAATGGAGTAGTGGAGTCAGTGAGGATTGCCTCGCCACTATTTCTCTCTCTCTCTCTCTCTCTCTCTCTCTCTCTCTCTCTCTCTCTCTCTCTCTCTCTCCCTTCTCTCTCTCTCTACCTATAACGTTTCTAATTTAACATTCTCAAATTTTCTTGCAACACTCTTATCGTGAAGACTCATGGAAATAGTAATTGAAGCGTAGGAGGAATTGGTACAATCTACCTTTCTCAGCGTGAACATACAGAGGAAACCACCAACCAACACATGACAAGGATTGAAACAACCTTGCCTGGCTGGGACGAGTGTACATTTTAAAAAAACAAACATTTGAATAATGAAATAACAGCCCGTTTAAGGGCGTTCGGGCGTGTGTGGTGTGTGTGTGTGTGTGTGTGTGTTTGAGGTTAAAAAATCGCACTGGCACAGACATTTCCTACTGAAACGTTTTTTTTTCCTTTTAATATGCCGCCGAAGAATTGTTTTCATTTACTGAACCCTGATTGGTTTCAAACATGACAAAAAAGTACATAAAATTGATTTAAACTAAGTGATGAGCTTAGGAACTGGTTAAACTGACTGGCAAAAATTGATGTTATTCATTGATGGGCTCTAATTTAGTCCTTACAAGGATGTTACGCAAGCTTTTGTTTTTCTTATAGGCGATGACAGGTCGAAGATTCAAAGGTTCTTTTAATTTAGCATTGGTAAAATTGAATTCATCTTTTAACATTTTTGCTATTTCGATATTCATTCTGTTGTACGTTAAAGTGAAAGGAATGATGGACCTCCTTTCGCATTCGCCCTCTGATATGTTCATACCAAATGGCCAGAGGGTTTGAAGCGTATTGATCCAAAAAGCTTCACGTTTTTTTTTCTAAATTCATCCGTTTCTTCTAATGTGTCTTTAATTGGTGGTTGTTCAATAGGATGGATTTCGAAATCTTCCAAAGAATGGCCAGGAAGGTTAAAATGTTGTGCTACTGGGGCATCAGCATTATGTTTTATATCCTGTTTGTGTCTAGTAGCACGTTCTCGAAAAGGATTTTGACTTTGACCAACATACTGTTTCCGACATCGCTTACAAGTGATAAGGTAAATAATGTTTGGTGAATCACAATGGAGGGGGTTACGGATCTGATAATGATTTTTCGTTTGTTCGGAGGAAAATTCCTCTTTCTGATCAGGCATAAAAGTATGCAGTCTACAACGAGGCTTTTTGCAATTAAATACCGCGCCACTACCATTCTGCAACGGTCTGTTGTGTTCAATCTTCAGTGGTTCGAAATCGGTAGTTTCAGCTGGACTTTCGAGCTTTTTCAGGGTTTGGGATTTCAGGCTACGCAAGAGGCGCAGCGAGTACCCTCTCGATCTGAGGGCGCCAAATAGAGTAGAACAAGCCTCATTGAAATTTACCTTATCACTTGAATTGCGGTGGAAACGAATGAGTTGTGATTTGATGATACCTTTAAATGTATGTTGAGGATGAAATGATTTTGTGTGCAACAATTGATGTGAATCAGTTGGTTTAAAATACACTTTATAATCTAAATGACCGGACGCCTGAAATTGCTTGCCTTTATACACGGTCACATCGAGAAAATCAACAGAATTTTCACTGATAGTAGCTTTCAATTTAATATTTGGATCGTGATTGTTCAAAATTTCTAAAAATTCATCAAAATCTTCTTTTGAATGTTCCCAAATAATAAAAATGTCATCTAAATACCTGAGATATACGAGAGGATGCTTTGCACATTTGCTTACGGCATTTTCCTCCCATTCCTCTACATAAATGCTTGCAAAATTAGGACTGAATCTTTTGCCCATAGGACAACCCATTATTTGTAGAAAATATTCTCCATTGAATTGAAAGTCATTACCTTTTAAGCTCAGCTCTAAAAGATCCAAAATTCGTTCATTCGGGCGTTTCGCATCCGGATATTTTTCAAATGCATTTTTAACTGATTTAACACCTTTATCAATATCAATGTTCGTATACATATTGTCGATATCCAAAGTAGCCAGAATTGCATTTTTCGATATTTTCAATTTCGAAATTTTTGACAGGAAATCCTGTGTATTTTTTAGATAGCTCGGATGTCTATTTGCTATAGGTTTCAGATGATAATCAATTAATTCCGAGATCGCATAAGATTCCGAATTACAATCTGATACAATTGGCCTCCCGGGTGGAGTTAAGTCATCCGTCCATGAAGAACGGTCCTTGTGGATCTTCGGTAGGATATAAAATTGTCTTGTTTGAGCACTGAGCTTAGCTGTTAAATATTTCAATTGTTTTTTGGTAATGTGACCTTCGTCGAGGAGAAATTTTAAGATCTTATTGAATTTTTCGATATTACTAGGCCAAATAAGTGAATCTATTTTCTTATAATGTTTAGTATTGCTGAGTTGTCTCATGGCTTCCTTTATATAATTATCCCGAGATAGAACAACTACCGACCCACCTTTGTCGGCTGGTTTAATTACTAATTTCTTATTTTTTCGAAGTTTCGTGAGGGCTCTCCGTTCACCAGCTGTTAAATTGTCTTTATCGGAGAGTATGTTCATGCTGAACACCTTTTGGATGATTCGTTTGCTAGCCTCAATAATTTCGGGATCAACTTCACTATCTGGAGGTGACCAACCAGATGATTCTGTGAAAGGAAGTTTCCGACCGCTGGAGTTTCTAAAGCGGTCTGCTAATTTCATTTGCCTAAGAAAATTACAGTTGTATGATGGTAAATTTGTTTGGTTATCAGTTTTAGGCTTTGGTGCTGGTACAAAAGTTAAACCGCGATCTAAAAGAGATTTCTCTTGGGTTGTTAGGTCATTGATGCCAAACAGGTTAACCACATTAGTTCCTAATCCCACATCTGTTAGGCGGCTGTTACCTTTGCCTTTACTTAGTTTAAATTTAGGTGGTTCAACCAGTGATCGTACATAATATTGGCGGTTCTCGTGGTCCAATGGATTAAATCCTGAGCAACATCAAACTTCGCGTCATCAATTTTAGGTATAACGTTAACGTCCTTCACTTTCCGAATGGTTTCGTTGATGATGCTCAAGGTTCTCCTCTCAGCCTGAGGGAGTTTTTGCGAAAAGTTTAGTTCAGCGAAATAAATTTTTGCTGATCTAAACTTGACCCTGATATCGCTAAGCATATTCCGCAACTGCTTAACTACGAGATCAGAATTATCGTTTCGAGAATTCACGCCAATATTTAATAATATTTTTTGGGGACTGGACTGGCCCCCGTGCCCTTTAAACATAGAGCGCAGATGATTGAATTTGGCGCCGGGGTAACACTCCACCTGGATGTCCGGATGGGGATTTCGATCAATGCGTCCTAAATTTGAACTTCCAATCATAAGGATGTTTTTACCAACATCGGGAAGGCGCCAGTTCCTTTTGTCAAAATTAACTCCGCTTTTATACCTAAACTGGGAGAATTTAGAATCAAATGAGCGGCCCGAGTTGCGGCTCGGTGATTTGACTTTCTCTGAGTACGATATACCTGGTTGAACCACACTAGAGGCAGGAGAAGGGGGAGAGGAAACAGAAGCAGGAGAGGAAACAGAAGCAGGAGAGGAAACAGAAGCAGGAGAAGAAACAGAAGCAGGAGTTCTAGTAAGAGCACTAGGAGAACCTGAGAAGAAAGGCTGAGGAGGAGTAGGAGGTAGAGGAGCAAGACGAGGCGAGACAGCGTTACTCAATTTGCGAGCATCTTCAGTCACAATATGGACCGGAGATGTTTGCAAATTGAGGCGCTTACTCTGAGAGAAAGAAGAAGTAGAAGGAAAAGAAGAGGGAGAAGTGCTTTGCCTTGATCTTTTCTTATTTTGCTTTTCGCGTTAGGGTAGAGGGACAACACGGGCCGGAGTTTGCTTGCTCCCTCCCGTATTGTTCCTTACTCCAGACGCTGGGCGAAGTTCCGAAATGTAAGACTCATAGGCCGAAATCGTCTTATCTGTCAACTTATTTTTAAAGTTTTTTTGAGCCCAGATCAAGGCACGCGCCGAAGCGCTGTTGAAGTCTATTTTTTCGAGTCCAGGAGGTGGTCGCATAGCCAAAGTTATCTTAGACTTCAACTGGTTTAAATTTATCTTGTAATGCTCAACCAAAGCATTTAACGTTTGGTTGGCCCATCCCACACTAATCTGTCGAAAAACAGAAAAAATGTGTGGGGTGGGAAGAGCCGGCTTTAGAAAGCCACCTAACTCATCTACTTTCTTCTCCAACTGTTTCGGGAAATCCCGGTTGGCCAAATGCTGCTCTAAAAGCCCAATATGGTGCATACACTGAATCACCTGGAAAAGGGCCTTGACCAATCTAGAATAGGCCTGGAACGATTGTTCCTTGCCTCTTCCAGACTGGGCAACTCTCGTTCCCTGATGCTTCTGTCTTTTTTGAGCCATTTGAAGAATAGGTAGATGAATTTAAAATGAAGAAATGAAATAAATTAAAATGAAATCTAGATATTACCTATTAGAGAAGATACCTGGATTGGTTGTAGTCTTCAGCAAAGGTAGAAAATAATCCGTCTTGACGAGGTAACTAGACAAAAGAGTTTGCGTGTTTCGCCTTACCGAGGTACAAAAGACAAAAGAAACCCTTTACCTCGGTTGTTTTCCCAGAACTGTACCGGCAAAACGAGGTAGAAACCGTTAGTCCACACAAAGGACAAACAATGGGGTACCTCGGTATGTAGGGTAGACAAGACTCTGTGTGTGTGTGTGTGTGTGTGTGTGTGTGTGTGTGTGTGTGTGTGTGTGTGTGTGTGTGTGTGTGTGTGTGTGTGGTGTTTTGGGAGTTTTTTGTTGCTGTTGTTGTTGTTGTTTCCTCCCATTACCCAGTAATCTGTCTCCCTGAAGGCAGACCAGATGACCAGTGATCACCATCCACACTCCCTTATAGGTTGTTGGATGATTCCCAGCTTCAAAAACACATATCGGTGGATGTTTTTCCTTTTTGTAACCATTATGGATAATATACTGGGGCTGCTCCCAAAAAGTGACTGCTTTGGTTTCTTTTTTTTCTAAAACAACAAACAAACCGCGGTTTTAGTATTACCATAAATATACCCACGTCTCTAAGCAAACGCAGAGCAGATTTCTTGTAGTTATCCACAATACCTAGTCACCATCCAGATCGGGGTTCGCTAGTTCTCTGAGAACTGCACTCACTACCCTACTGCCAGTGCACACACTCAAACCAAATAAGATTATTGGTTATCGTTTTCGACTCTCGTGGATTCATAAGCAAGTAAAGTTATAAAGCAAATAAAGTTATTCGGGTCGCAAGGAGTTTAATTCTCACATCGTCCCGGTTCGTCTTCGGCGCGCTGAAACTTTTCATTCATTCATAGCCTGCTGTACACTTCTAGTGTATTTTGTTTCGGGTGGTAATTTGATGTTTGTAGGAACTCAGTATCCGGCTCACCCTGTTCAATTCTTGTTTACTGGGTGAACACTTGAGGGATATACGAACTTACGACCATGCCGACCATATATAGAGGATATGGAATGAGTGTTTTTCTCATATAATATTCATGAAACCAGTCTAAGAATTTTCCGTTTTGGCGAGCCTCTGGCGAGCCCAAACGGAAAATTCGGACGAGTTTCATAAATATTATATGAGAAAAACACTCATTTCGTATTCTATTTATCATATGACACACACACGCACAAATTAGCCACTTAGTATGACTTTTTAACCCATCACTTAACTTGAGGTGCAGACGACACTTGGAAAAAACATCCTCGTATAACTAAAAATTTACATTTTTTGCTTCAAAAACATAGGTTAGTGATACCTCATTGAAACGAGCTCGTCGAGCTCGTTCCAATGAGGCGTCTTAACCCATGTTTTGGAAGCAAAAAGTGAAAATATAAAAAAAAATGAATGGCGTTTTCCTTGTAGGTAAAAGATTAATACAATATACCCCACCCTAAATAGGACAGATAACGTAAATTCTCCCTACTGAAATTATGCAAATGTCACCCAATTGTCTTCTGTTTAACCAATCAAATTGTCCAGTTTTGAAATTGACTAATGAAAGCTCCCAACTCAAATTATGCACATTATGGAAATGTGGCCCAGTTTTATTTTGTTCAGCCAATCAAATTGTCTAGTTTTGAAACTGACCAATGAAATTGACGGAAGGCTTTATTTATCACTGATTAATATAAAAACAAAATATCAAATGCTTTCAAGTGAACAAAACGGACGAGTCATATGATAAATATATATATTGCATATCACTGACTTCTTGTTTATTTTTGTCTTTGCGATAATTTGGAGATCCATTCGGGGAGGAAGTCACAATCGTTCTTACTGCCGGTTTCATATCACTCGCGTCTTGTTTTTTTTTCAAATTTCGGTGAGAACTTGTAGATGTCTGTAAGAACTCACAATCATGCCTATCACCAGGTAAAATAACTAACTTCTTGGGTGATAATTGCCCAGTTAAACGAGACTTACCTGAAGGGTAAGGCGCTGTTTGACTGTAATTCTGTCTTCTTCTATCGTAGGGAGGGATAACACGAGATTGCGCGAGTTCACCGAGAGGATATACTTTAACGTAACGAGAGGATGGTAACATGCATGTACGTGTACATGTACAATTAAGCCCCAATCTGATATCAACTGGCATTTATTGTAAGTGTAGGTTTAATATGTGTTATGTGTTTATATTCCGGAGCGCGGTGGCTCAGTGATAGACTGTTGGACTTCTATGCTAGAGGTCCAGAATTCGATCCCCGTCCGGGACGACCCGCGTTGAATCCATGGGCAAGGCACTTTATCCCGGTTGCCTACATGGGGGCACGATGACGCAGTGTACTAAGGCGTACTGCACGTCGATAGTGCACATGTCTTCAACCGCTGTAACCCTGCTTGAGTGGAGCTTGAGCAGCCTTAGAATGTTGAGGAGCTGACAGTTGCTCGGTGGTTCTCTCCGGGTCTCCGTCTTCCTCCACTCGTAAAACTTTCACGGTCACGATTAGCCATTGTACATAAGTATGTGACCTTAAACCCCAATAAATAAATAATAAATAATAATGTGTTTATATTCAATAGCATGAGTTGTGGTTTGACACATAATGCTGGTATGGATGACACGCATGGGGTCGGGAAGGGAGGGCGTGTCATCCCCCTCAACGACAAAAGAAAACAGAATTACAGTCAAACAGCGCCTTACCCTTCAAGTAAGTCTTGTTTAACAAGACAATTCTGTCATCTCCCGTCTCCGTACGGGATTCCACGAGATGTTTTACGCAGTCCTTGAAGTTACTCCAATAAAAAATCGTAGAAAAACTCAAGAAACAGATAACATAATTATATCAGTGTTTGAGAATAATTCCATGTATAGTTTTGCATTTGCTGGGGTATATCCTACCTAATTTTGTTTGAATGTTGATAACAAGGAGGATGCAAATTCTCGTTGCTTGGTAACAGGCTTTTGTAAAACTTTGTGAAGGTGGTTTCTCGGAACCAGCCTACAGTAGACAGTATAGTTGAAACCGGTGTAAAAGGAATGGAAGTCCGTAGGAACGTTAGTCCCTCTGAACTATTATTCCGCGGAATTATAGTCCTAGGTCTAACATTTCTAGGAATAGTAGTCCGGCGGACTACTATTCCTAGAAATGTTAGACCTAGGACTATAATTCCGCGGAATAATAGTCCAGAGGGACTAATTTTCCTACGGACTTCCATTCCTGTTACACCGGCATCAAATTGTGTGCCGCCGATGAGGAAGAGGCCGACCGTGTATTATGTGGTGTAAACAATGACATGTCCACTCCAGCCATTGCAAGTCCTGTTTTGATCCAACGTGCAATGGTCGATTTTGTGACTGGTTTGTGTTGTTGTGCATAGGTTATGAACAATTGTTATATATCTTTTCTCAACTGACAAGTATTCAGTAAATATTTTTGTAATGTGGCGTATACACACAAGTTCTTGTCATCCGGAAACTGATGGAGTTCTATGGGTCTGGTGTGTTTGTCTGGCCGACTTTGTTTAACTAAGTCTGTAATGTGTATCAAATAGTAAACGTCAAACTGTATAATATTACTGATTTTTAATAAATGTGAGGTTTGAACCCTCTGTGCTGTATCTTAATGGTTAACAATTTTAGCGACGATGTGCTGTCAGTAATAGTGATTGATTGTATCCAGTTCAAAAATGGTTGTACGTCCCAGACCACCAATTTTTGGGGAACAGCTGATCTGAATTGGAAAACTCCACGAAGAAAACGCATTACTAAAAGGTAACTGCCAACAGTTTTCCCCTCGTCAGTTAGCAAAAAGTTGACAGTGCACTGAGAGCTGTATCAATTGCACTGTATTGTAAACCTTTGTCAAATAATACGGTAAGAAATTCCAAGACCATACCTATAGGCGGTGACAGTGTATTGGCACCCCTTTCACCAAAAACATTTTGCCACTGACCATATTGCATTTTTGTTTAACTCAACATGCGCAGCCTCATAGGGAGGGGTGGGGGAAAATGCTCCCAAAATATTTTTGAAATCTCATGAACCAGTGGGTACAATGACTTGATATTTGTTATGGAGCTTCCTTTTGAGGTGTAGAATGAAGTTTGTTCAAACGTAGTTCGTGAAGCAATATTTGGCTTTGTAATGGGAGGGGGTTAGATTTTTGGTGCCACCCAGAATTTCTATTTTCGGAACCGATGGTCCGATTTGAACAAAATTCAGTATGTGGTATTATTGGGTCATAAGTACTTGACTCATGCAAAAAAAATTACAAAAACCTGCATCCCCATGGAAACTCCAGAAGCTAAAAATAAAAATATTTTCAAACGCCCATGTTTCCCAAACCACTTGGAACAGAGAACAGTTATATGGTATGAAGCATCCTTAGGACCAGAGGAATTGAATGGTAAAAAATGCTATCTGTTTTGTTAGGGAGTTCTGCAGAGGGCATCAAAATAATGTTGACTCAGCATATTTGTTCAAAATCTTTTGATATTTGGAATACAGCATCCATAGAGGGGTCAGATACAAGTTTCTTAAAATGAAGCCCATTGGTTCATATTTGGACTGAATGCAGGAGCCCAACTGTTTTTAACTTAGGGCAATATGGGGAATTTTCTTTAAAAATCATCTTCAGAACTACCAGTCAGAATCTCTTAATGTTTGGTATACATCATTGTTATGAGGGTCAGAGTCAAGATTGTTCAAACCAAGTCTCTAGGTTAATATGTGGGCTTCCTTTGGTAGCCCAAATTTTAACTTAGGTCAATATGAGGAAGTTTCTTTAAAAATCTTCTTCTTCAGATCCACCAGTCAGAATGCTTTCATATTTCGTATACAACATCTCTAGGAGGGCGAGATTCAATTTTGTTCAAATCGAGTCTGTAGGTTAAAATTTGGGCTCGCTATGGTAGCCCAAATTTTAACCTAGTGCAATATGAGGAAATTTCTTAAAACATTTTCTTCTTCAGATCCAACAGTCGGAATGCTTTCATATTTGGTATACAACATCTCTACGGAGATCAGATTCAACTTTGTTCAAATCGAGTGCCTTTGTTAATATCTGGGCTCCCTATAGGAGCCGGAATTGGCCATGTAGCTGAACAATTAGAATTTTTTTTTATTCAGTACCCTCTAGAGGTGTGTAACTAAGCGTAATCTACATAGTTTGTATCAAGGGGCTTCAGAGGGGAGCTCCACATTTTACATTATGATCATCTGAAGAAAAGGCATGATGCTTGGACTGTTTTTGTCACTCCTGAGAGGCTCAAGGATTGACAGTGTATCCTACGGAGATGGATTGCTTAATGTGGATTCATTCTTGGACTTTGTTTGTATCGTGTTCTGTTCAAGGTGAGCGCTTCAGGCCCCGTGGGGCCTCTTGTCTATTTAGTTATTGGGTTTTAACAACACTTTCAACTGCCAGCAGCTACAAGTTTCTTCTCTCCTTGAACCAAGTCTCTCGCCCAACTGCAGCACTCATGGACCACTGAGTTTTTAGCTCGCCTGACTTTCAGTCAGGGTGAGCTATAGTGATCGCTCGCAGTCCGTCGGTGTTTGCGTCTTCTCCTCCAAAACTGCTGAAAGTGAAATTTTAGATGCTTGTTTGTTATGACATCGTATTTTCTTTTTGTTCAAATCATGTTGCCCTGTCCCTCAGTAGGGCCACGTCCACAAAGTGTGCCTAAATCTTAAAAAAAAATCTTCTTCTCATGAACCAAGAGCAGCCGAGACATGATATTTGATGTGCAGCTTTCTTTGGAGATGTAGACTCAGATTTGTTCAAGAGAAGTTTGTCGGGCTATATTTGCCTTCGTTATGGGAGGGGCAATAATTTTCACCCCGCCCAAAATTTATAATTTTCGAACTAAGAGGCTGATTTGAACCAAATTTAATATGTGGGCTGATTTGGTCATAAGTACTTAATTTGTGCCCCAAATATTTTTCCGTCACCCCATGGGAACCGCAGGAGCTAAAAACAGAACAAAATTTAAAACGCCCATATCTCCAAAACTACACGGCACTGAGAATTCTTATTTGGTGTGAATCTTCCTTGGGACCAACAGAATGGAATGGTCCAAACAAATTGCTTGCTTCCTTGGGAACAACATAATGGAATGGTCCAAACAAATTGCTGTCGAGTCTATCATGGGGTACTTTTTCGGGACTTTGAAAAAATGCTTAGTCAGCATTTTTAACACTGTGGGTACTGTGGAAATCATTTAAGACTCTTCTTCACCCAGTCCACTGTTCCAAAAGATTTCAAATTTCACATATACCATCTTTGGAAGAATTTTTCACACGTTTATTGAAATCAAATCCCTGGTTCCGTATTTGGGCTCTCTATGGGAGCCAAATGTTGAAACTAATCTCCTTCTTCAGACCCACTAATCAGAATCTTTTGATATTTGGTATGGAGCATCATTAGGCGGGTGAGATTTAGGTTTGTTCAAGCCAAGCCCATATTTGGGCTCACCAGGGTTTCGTAAATTGCGAGAACGGTCATTTCGTTCCTGTGACGTTCTTGCAAATGCTTGTTAAGATGATCCGTTTACCGTTCCCGCAAAAATATAAACATTTTTTCATCAGATAAAATTTAATAAAATTAGATTAATTTTAGAGCTGAAACGATTAAAGTGTTTTCGTGATTGATTAATCGCATGGATTACTTGGTTAACCAATTAATCACTTGCCCAAATAGGTAGCTGAACAATTGCCGCACCGTTGATGATTTATATAATTAAAACTTTACTCAGCGTAATGGACAAAACCGGCCAGCGCCATATTCAAAAATGTCCATTCAAATTTTATTATATTTTCAATTTTTGTCTCAAAACATAGCTTATGACCCCTCATCAGAACGAGCTCATTGAGCTTGTTCCAATGGTGGGGGGAGGTGGAGGGGGGGGGGGGGGTGGGTGTCATAAGCTATGTTTTTGAGACAAACATTGAAAATCTTTAGTAATTCAAGAATTTCGTGATTTCTTGTGCAAGTATCGTCTGCTATCCGCATTTGGAAAAGGGTTGAGAATGACCATTTCCAGCTACTGATACAGCATAATGAACACGCAAGTGAACGACTATGTCAGCACGTAAATGGCATGCGTTACTCTGTCTCATATAATTGATGTGAGCCAGTGTGACAATGTTTGCCTGTTTTGGAGCAAGTTTGTTCCTTAGTTAACCCATATAATACCGTACTTCAAAATTAACGGTTAAACGATCAATTACTTTTCTTTATTGATCAAGACGTTGATCATTGGTTAGTCGATTAATAGGTTAACCGTATCAACTCTAATTAATTTCTATAAACATGATTACTGCAATAGCCTTTGATGTGGTGGTTGTACAATCTAACAATCTATGTATTTGAAGATAAATAAGCATAATTCATGTGATTAAGACACATGTTGGAAATGGGTCGCGCAAAAAATAAATGGGTCCCGCAAAAAAAAATATTTGCGAAACCCTGGCTCACTGTGGGAGCCTGAATTATAACTTAGTTCAAAATGAGGACTTTTCTTTAGAAAACTTATTCAACTCCAGCAGTCAGAATGTTTTGATATTTGGTATGCAGCATCCTTAGGGGGTGAGATTCAAGTCTGTTTACGCCAAGTCACTGGGTTCATATTTGGGCTCACTGTGGGAGCCTGAATTATAACTTAGGTCAAAATGAGGAATTTTCTTTAAAAATCTTCTTCAGATCCAGCAGTCGGAATGTTTTGATATTTGGTACCAGCATCCGTAGGGGGGTGAGATTCAAGTTTGTTCAAGCCAAGTCCCTGGGTTCATATTTGGGCACCCTGTGGGAGCCAGAATTATAACTTAGTTCAATATGAGGAATATTCCTCAAAAAAATTCTTCACATCCACCAGTCAGAAAGTTTTGATATTCGATTTTCAGTATCCTTAGGAAGGTGAGATATAAGTTTGTTAAAGCCAAGTCCCGGAGTTCATATTTGGGCTTCCTGTGGAAGCCCGAATTGTACCAAAACTTCTACTTTCCAAATTGAGAGGCCGATTTGAAGCAAATCTGATATGATGGGCTTATTGGGCCATAACTACCTAATTTATGCAAAAAAACCCCCATTTTTCCGTTGGCCTATGGGAACAGCAGGATCTAAATATAGAAAAAAATTAAATCGCCCATATCTTCAAAACAACATGGCACTGGGTATTTTTATTTTGTGTGAAGCTTCCTTATGAACAACAGAAAGGAATGGTCCAAAAAACAAAATGCCATCAGTTTTATCATAGGCTAGTTTCCCAGGACTTTGATCAAATGACGAGTCATCATTTTTTAACACTGTGAGTAATGGGAAAATCATTAAAGAATCTTCTTCTCCCATACCACTGCTCCAAAGGCTTTCATGTTTCGCATATAACACCTTTGGAAGATTCATTCACATGTTTGTTGACATCAAATCCCTGGGTCCATATTTGGGATCTCTGTGATGAGATAAGTGTAATATGAGAATATTTTTTTAAAATCTTCTTCTTCCGATCCATCCTTCAGAATCTTTTGATATTTGGGATGCAGCACCCTTAGAGGGGTAAAATTCAAGTTTGTTCAAGCCAAGTCACCGGGTTCATATTTGGGCTCCATCTGGGAGCCCGAATTATAAATTATACTTCAATAAGAAGAATATTCTTTAAAATCCAGCAGTCAGAATATTTCGATATTGGTATACAGCATACTTAGAGAGGTGAGATTCAAGTTTGTTCAAGCCAAGTCCCTGGGTTCATAGTTGGGCTCTCTGTGGGAGCCCGAATTATAACTTAGTTCAATATGAGGAATATTCTTTAAAAATCTTTTTTTTGTAGATCCACATGTCAGAATCTTTGGATATTTTGTATAAACTTTTCTTAGATGTAATTTGTTCAAATAAATTCCCTGGGTTGATATTTAGGCTACCATGTCAGATGAATGCCCTAAGGCCCCCTGCGGCCTCTTGTGTTCTGTTTGACAACATTGCCCTGGCTCTTCAGTCTATATTTTTCGTTGTAAGTTAGTCACTACTTTTATGTAGGCTTCCAAAATGTGTTACTGCATGTCTGTCTTTCAGATGAAATGTTTCTTTGCTTTTCATTTGCATGGCTCGACATTTTAAATAATCTGCAGCTATCTTTCACCCTCCAACCTCCCCCACACCCATACACAAATCATGGCTGGAGCGAGTATTGAGTACTTTGTCAAAAAAGTGGTACTCGAGTACTACGAGTACTGAGTACTTTGGACCCAGCCCGTCACAAATATTTTAAACATCAAAGAGTATTATATACTTGAAACACATACAGTACAGCTATTGTGTATGGTTCACTTTCCACGGATGGGCAATATTTCCATGGATACAATAATATTTGATGCTAAACACTAACTATAGGAATAACCATCAAAAATGTAAATAATGAAGCACCAGGTACAACCCGATGCTCCATTAATTAAATTTTGCGGATGATGATTTTTATTGCCTGGTAAACGCATGAGTGGACATCACTGCCCACGCGTGTATTACAATCCGTCCACGGCCACTGTACTGTAACTGATTTGTCCTCTGGGAACATACTTTCTACAATTTCACTCCTTTTGACAGAATGTGTGTCTGTGGAGATTAAAACCAAAGTAGTGAAAGTGCACTTGTGGATATTTGCAGCACAAGCACAGCACTACAGAATCAATATTTGATGATTTTTAGGAATTTTAACAGTGTCATGAGACACCACAGTAGCAGGTACTGGTCATTCTGTTGGAAAAAAATCACTGTTTTATGACTCGAGGTGCCTTAACTGAGAAAACTAAGGCTTTGTCTTACAAAGATTGCAAAATAGTCATCAAACACAATGTGAAATGTCTTCAGAAGCCAGAATGTGATTAAATAACAATGGGAAATTCAATATGTGTCAACATCAATTTATTTATAATATATATTTATAAATTAATATAGTTTTTTATGGAAAGAAGCATACTGGGGGTGGGAGGAGGTGCACATCCAGGGCTATATTTTACCTCATCATTAGGTAAAAGAATATTTGACATCATGTGTTGAGATAAAATGGCACTTTCTATTGATATTGGTGAATTATATAGCCTCAGCCAGGGCTTATATTTCGACAAGAATCTGAGAATCGATTCACGTAGAGATCCGTGCAACAAAACCAAATTTAAAAAAGGACATCAGTATTTGTTCGGCTTTATCAGCTTTTGACCCTACTTACCAGAGAATTATTACCACAGATGCAAGTGACTACGGTCTTGTAGCTGTTCTCCTGCAACTGCAGGGTGGCAAGGACTAAGTAATAATTTTTGCCTCTCACACTCTAACAAAAACTGAATGCAACTACTCTACAATAGAGAAAGAAGATTTTGCAGTCATGTGGGCTGTTGAACATTGG
The DNA here is from genome assembly GCA_031216915.1 of Pictodentalium vernedei. Classification (NCBI taxonomy): domain Eukaryota; kingdom Metazoa; phylum Mollusca; class Scaphopoda; order Dentaliida; family Dentaliidae; genus Pictodentalium; species Pictodentalium vernedei. The sequence continues at coordinate 126,825,112 of CM062296.1, read as the reverse complement.
CGTGCATATATTTGGGGACATTCATTCATATTACTTATTGATCACAAACCTCTTACCGTGTTTTTTTAGTACATGATTAGCGCAGTGGCGTACCCGCTTGCCTGAGAACAATTTTGCTACAGAATATGTACAAGGTTCAACAAATGTTACTGCAGTCTGTTTTTCACGTCTTCCTATTCCGGAAACTGAAGGTAGCGAAATGTCTGACGATTTCGTTATTGCACAAATCTCTGCCAAAACGAATAATACAATAACTGAAAATGAATACAAAACTGAATCTTTAGCAAATGATTTTATCAGTTTAGTGAAACAATACATAAAGTCTTCTTGTCCCTATATAGAGATAAATTCTGTATTCTGATTGGTCAGAATGCCTTGGACAAATAGCCATGGCAAAGAGTGCACCCACCATCCAAGGTATATGCGAGCGTGAAACATCCAGGGTTTACGCGCACGCGAAACATCGGGGGTATATGGTTTAAACAAAAGCTTTCCGCGTTTCCTCGCCTCGACATAAAAATCGAACAAAAAACCCTGAAAATAGTCACAAATATCATCAGATTTCCGACAATTCAGTCATATAAATAACATAAGACCAAATAATTAGTCTCCTGAGTACCAATGTGTCCTATGTGCCAGTAGGCACATAGAACACATTGGAACTCTGGGGACGATATGTCAACAAAATACTGTTTACTCGTTTCCTTGTGGTCATGATTAGCCATTGTGCAAAAAATATGTGACCTTAAACACCAATAAATAAATAATAACTCGTTTCCTTAATGACCCAAGGGATGTAACTCTATATGTTGTCTTCTGCCATTATAAAAACAAAATAATTATCACGAATTTGGTCCAAGTGATTGTGGAGCTGAGAAATATGTCCACACATTTATTTCCACTAAGTTTGTATTGTGTTTCAAACGGGACAAAAACGTTATCTCCGCCAACATGTATGGTATATGGATTTGATACCTGGATATCTCCGAAAGCAAATCCAGGTATTAAATCTCCATATACCATTCATGTTGGCAGAGATAACTTATATTGGCCTGCCTGATGTAAAAGATGAACTTTTTATTCAAAGTGATATTGTTCACCGATCTGATCATTTAGTAATACCAAAGTCATTGCAACCTCGGTTGATACACTTTCTCATGGAGGACATTTTGGTTTCACACTAACAAAACGGAGACTTCGTCAAGATTTTTGGTGGCCGAGCATGGTTCGCCTGGGAGGAGAAGCGATCAAAACGTGTTATGTTTGTGCAGAAAGTGACAAATCACATCGAACTCATTATGCACCAATTGCACCTGTGCAGTATCCTGATAATGATTGTGATTGTGACAAATTTGCTTTCGATATCATGGGTCCCTATACTAATCAACCTAATCATTCACATTATATTTTAGTTCTTGTTGACTATTACTCTAAACGGGTAGAAATGATATTCACTAATTCACCAGCTACTGACACTGTCGTAGAGTTTATATCCAAAATATTTAGCCAGGGAGGATTACATATCCAGGTTAGTTACAGATAATGCTGTACAACTCACTTTCCATAAAATGAAGGACTTTTTGTTAAACAACAACATCAAACATACATTTGTTTCATAATAGTATGCTCCATTAAATTGTTTAGTTGGGCGCATGAATCGTTTGATTAAAGGGTGACTATAGTGGGATTCCATCGAAGGAAAAACTGCCATTCGTGAAAGACCCCTTTCATATAAAACTACTCCACACACTGCTACGGGCAAATCACTCTTTGAACTGTAAAAATGAACAAAAATAAAACACAAACAAGGTTATCTATTTTGAACAGTCCTATTCGTCCTGACACACCTATTTCTCATGCTGAAGTCAAAGAGAATGTCACCAAAAGCCAAATAAATCAAAAGTGTAAAGCGACAAAAAGTTAAGCGCTAAACCACACTCATTTAAACCCGGCGACACTGTTAAAGTTAAATTACCCTACAGAGTAAGGAAGGGAAATTCAAAATATTCTGCAACATTCAAAGTTGTTAAGATAGCTGGAAACTGTATCACCTTGAATGACGGAAGAAAGTGGAACTGATCGAAATTAATACATGCAACATCCAATCAGAAGGTGAAGACCTTCCTCTTGATTTCTCCTCCTTTGATGACATCAATCACAACCAAGCCCGATACCCGCAGTCAACTCCGTGTATAACCTCCGCGTAATAGACGTCTACCAAGATGGTTAACTGACTATGATCTTAGTCAGACTGTGCAGATGAAGCACATAACTTATTCAGAGGGGAATATGTTATATCCGTATTTCGAACTTGCCCTACAATCCCTGTCCAAAATCTATGTACACGAGATTGTGAAATACACAAACGTTCAGTTCAATGTCGTCTGCGTACATGATCTCCGCCGACGTGTATGGTATATGGAAACTGTATCACCTTGAATGACGGAAGAAAGTGGAACTGTTCGAAATTAATACATGCAACATCCAATCAGAAAGAGAAGACCTTCCTCTTGATTTCCCCTCCTTTGATGACATCAAACACAACCGAGCCCGATACCCACAGTCATCTCCGTGTACAACCTCTGCGTAATAGTCGTCTACCAAGATGGTTAACTGACTATGATCTTAATCAGACTGTGCAGATGAAGTACAGAACTTATTCAGAGGGGAATATGTTATATTAGTCTCCTGCGCAGCCCACTAGGTATTCACCTAGAGGTCTGCTATCAGCTTCAGCCATTTTAAAATGGCGGATCAAATAGAGTAGAAGAAAGACGGTTTTTTTGGTAGGGAGTAGAAATTGTGCTGTTGTGTACGTTAGAATGACCAGATCTTTCCTATTTCTGTCCCAATCTCTTTGCGAGAGACTGAGTGATTGACTTGAACAACAATGAGTGCATGTCACCGCCACACAACAGCTTTCGTCGAGTTTTAATGCGCGGAAGTCATGTCGATAATTCATGTTTCAATCTCACATCTTTATTTGTAAGTTCGGCATAGTATTTCGGTATAGTGTATCGTAAGGTACGCTCGATGTCCGTTATTTTGACACCAACCACACTACTGTGCTGCAATTATTCAAAAGTTACAGTTGATTTTAACTGTGTGGGTGGGGGGGGGGGGGGTAGGTCTCACCACGGGAGATGGACGTATGGGACTTCGCGTACAACGTGATACGGCGGTAAGGCAAAATGACACAATTTCTCACTTTAAAATAGAAAAAAGGTATTAGAATCGACAATGATAAATGAAAATCCGATTCCAAAGTACAGGTAACAGGATTTTCAAATGTTTATTTCCAAATTCCAGGTATAGTATTACGTCCTCACATGATGTATCTGAAAATAAGATCCATAGCTGTTATAGCTGTACCAATTGTACCCCCTGGTTATGCTCGTTTTAAATTCTGCAGGTAATTCCTCTCACCCACCCCTCCCACCCATCCCATTGCCCACACATCCGTACAGTAGAAGTTTAAAAAACATGCTGGCATTTATTCTTCCAAGTTGAAAGAAAATATGCTAAAGAAAGAACTGGGAATTCAAATGTTCAGTAATAAAATATTTTTTCAACTTATTCAGATATATTTTTAAAGAGCTGGTATTAAAATGTCAGCCTGACATCTAAAGATAAATAGCATTTATGAAATATCAGCAAAGTTAATAAATGCACTTAACTGAACATGAATGCATCTGGAGAGTGGATTGTCCCTAAAACTCTTGCAGAATAGACTTTCAACACAGATAGCGGTGCCCATAGATAGAATAGTACAAAAACGTTCTCGATAGGGGGTAGATATTGTGCTACTGTGCAAGTTAAAATGACCAGATCCAGTGGCGGCGCTAGGGGGGGGGGGGATGGGGGGCATTTCCCCCCTCAAACGAAGGCTTTGCCCCCAGTTGCCCCCCCCCCCCCCCAACCATCTCGCATGCATTTCCATCCACCCTCACACACAAACACATTCAGTCACTCTCTCACACACACACACCCCTCTCTTTTTTTATTCCCAATAATTAATTTCCCATACACACTTAGCCCAAAGCCTCAGGCTCGCTGATGAACACATCCAGGCAGTAGCGATTTAAAGACTCGGATGCAGATACTTATAAGTTATAATTAAGTTATGAGCCAACAAAGGCATGTCTATCCATATCCCTTGTCTAAAAAAATTCATGGATTTCGCATTATGACAGACGGGCATTATGAGTCTCTCTCTCTCTCTCTCTCTCTCTCTCTCTCTCTCTCACGCACAGACCCACCAGACGCGGATCCAGGATTTTTTGAAAGGAGGACCGCTAATTACCATTACATTTAGTCGAAACTTGGACACAAAGTCCGTAATATAATTTTTTGGTTTGGTACGTCCACAGGACGTACCAAACCAAAAAAGTATATTACGGACTTTGGGTCCAAGTTTGGACTACCTCATAACAAAGTAATGATATGATCCTTTACGTATTTGCCCCCCTTCATGGGAGTCTGCCCCCCTAGTTGCCCCCCCCCCCCCACAAAAAAATTTCTGGCGCCGCCACTGACCAGATCTTACCCATTTCTATCCCAATCTATTTCCGAGAGATTGTGTGGTCGACTTGAACAAAATTAATTGCATGTAACCGCCATAACAGCATTCGACGCGTGTTAATGTCCGAGAGTCACGTCGATTATTCATGTTTCGATCTCAAATGCTTATTTCTGAGTGCGGCATAGCATCCCAACATAGTGTGCCGTAAACCACGTCCGACACCTGTCATTTTGAACCAAATACACCTCTGTGCCGCAAAAGTTACAACTGAATTTATTTTTCCGACCCCCAGACCCAGGGGTATGGGTATGGCTCACCCACGGACGGTGTACGTATGGAACTTCTCGTACAACGTGGTATGGCATGGCGAAATAATCCAGTTTTTCACTTTAAAATTTAAAAAAATCCAGGTTTGGTATCACGTCCTCACTTGATGGATCTGAAAATAAGATACATGGCTGGTCGCACTTTTTTCAAATGCTGCAGGTAACACCCCCTTCCCCCATCCACCCCCCCTAAAAACACCCTCGCGCAACCCAGCCCATTGCATACACCCCTGTCGAGTGGAAGTTTACAAAACTTGCTGTTATTTATTTTTCAAAGTTGAAAGAAAATACACGAAAGAAAGAACTTGGAATCCAAATTTTCAGTAATATAATGTTTTTTTCAACTTATTCAGATATACATGTAAAGAACAAGTACTAAAAATTAATGTCAACCTGACATTCACCGATCCGATAAAAATGAATGTAACAATTGAATTCACAAAAATATAAATAACCATTTATGAAAAGCAAAAGCAAAATAGTATTTATGACATATCCATATCAGCTAAGTTAATAAATGCACTTTATCGAACATAAATGTACCTGGAGAGGGGATTGTCACTAAAACACTTACAGAGAGGCATTCCAATACAGACTTTACATTCATCTTTATCGAATCGGTGAATGTCAGGTTGATATTTTAATACTCATTCTTCACACAGTGGCGGTGCCAGGATTTCAATTTGGGGGAGGGGGAGCTAACTAAGTAAGATGGGGTGGGGGGTCAAAGTTGAGATGCCGCGATGGCATCTCCCAAAAGCCGCAGGTCTTAGCTGGAGGATGGTAGAGGAGGGCTGTCCCCCTCGCGTATGTGGGGATCTGGGGGATCTCCCCCATGAAAAAGGTTCATATTTGGACGCCCTGGTAGCGATATCTGAGCATTTCTGCAACACCTGACATGATGTGTATTGTTGCGTGCCGTTTGCGGGTGTGATGTTGGGTGGGAAAACCACGGTAAGATAGCAATTTGAGGTTTGATTTGGGGAGAGCGAAGGAAAAGTGGGGGCAGGTCCATTAACCCCCACCCACACACACACAAACACACACCCACCCCCACCCCCGCGGCACCGCCAGTGTCGTCACATATATATCTGACAAAGATGAAAAAATATATTACTGAACATATCAATTCCTAGTTCTTTCTTTTGTATATATTCTTTCAAGTTTGAAGAATAAATGGCAGCACGTTTTGAAAACTTCTGCTCTACGGGTGTGCGGGCAATGGGTCGGATGGTAGGGGGTAAGAGAAAATCACCTGCATTATTTAAAACATGTGTAACCAAGGGATGCAGTTGGAATCACTATAATAGTCATGGACCTTATTTTAAGATGTATCATGTAAGGAAGTGATACCACACAGAGAATTTGGAAATAAACATTTGAAAATCCTGTAACCCGCACTTGGGGATTTTAATTCATCATTGTCGATACTTATAACATTTTTATTTTAAAGTGAGAAATTGTGTCCTTTCGCCATTCCGCCGTATCACGTTGTACGCGAAGTCCCATACGTTCATCGCCCGTCGGAGAGGCCTACTCCTCCTCCGACCCCCACTCGGGGGGGGGGGGGGCGTTGAAAAGATAAAATCAGCTGTAACTTTTGAACTAATTGCAGCACAGTAGTGTGGTTGATGTCAAAATGACGGGTATCGGGCGTACTTTACAATACACTATACCGAGATGCCATGCCGAACTTAGAAATAAACATTTGATATCAAAACATGAATAATCGACGCGTCTCTCGAACATTAAAACGCGTCGAATGCTGTTGTTTGGCAGTGACATGCACTCATTTTTGTTCAAGTCGATCACGAAATCTCTCGAAAAAAAGATTGGGACCGAAATGAGAAAGATCTGGGCATTTTAACGCACACAACAGCACAATTTCAACTCCGTACCGAAAAACGTCTTCCTTTTTCTCTATTTGATACGCCATTTTAAAATGGCTGACGCTGATAGCAGATCTCTCGGTGAATACCAAGAGGGAAGCGCAGGAGTCTAATGTTATATGCGCATTTCGACCTTGACCTACAATCCACGTCCAAAACCTGTGTACACGAGATTGTGAAATACATAAACGTTTAGTTCAATGTCCTCTCATTTATGTCCAAAGATTACATGACCTGCGTACCGACAACACAAAAGTGATGTCCACGCATAAGTTTACCAGTCAGCAAAAATCATCATCAGCAAAATTTTAATTAATGAAGCACCGGGTTTTACCCGGTGCTTCATTAATTAATTTTTTGTCGTTTATTCCTACAATTAGTGTTTGGAATCTAATATTATTGCGTGCGTGGAAATATTGCCCACCCGTCGAAAGTGACCAGTCCACGACAGCTGTATCGTAGAACTCTATTACCAAAAATAATACTTTTCCGTTTTCGGGCGATAACATCAGTCTAGCTTACCACAATTTTGCTGAATCTGAGGAATGTAATAGCACATGGAAACAGAGGAACAACATCGATTTTGAAGTTGAAAACCGACAATAGATCAAAGGTCACTCGACTATTAATATAAATAGATGAACTTGATCAAAAATTAGTTTCTGGCCATTAGGGTTTGTTTTACATGTTCGCCAGATTTCTTTCCCTTTTGTTATGTGCAACGATGGGTGGGCAATATTTCCACGGACGCAATGATATTAGATTCCACACACTAATTATAGGAATAATCATCAAAAATTTAATTAATGAAGCACGGTGTACCACCCGTAGCTTCATTAATTAAAATATTGCTTCTGATGATTCTTATTACCTGGTAAACGCAGGCGTGGACATCAGTGCCCACGTGTGGATTGTGACCGGTTCACGCTGGCTATACTGTACATACTACAGGTCCATCACAGATACAGAGTTGGTACCCCCATGTACGGATAATATCTCCGTCGAGATTCAGTTTTGTTTTCCAAAAATCAAGTTCACTGTTACTAACATTTTTTTTCCGTGGTGGGGGTAGGGGTGTGGGTTTCAGGACATATCGTTAGCTGTATTTACCATAGCTGAACCACACTTGCAGAAAATACAGAATATATGCGTATGGAAACGGACGTACGTGTATTTTATCCATTATGGAGTCTGTAGACTCGAAATTGTTATTATAAATAGAACTTTGATAAAATTTGATTTATATGTAATACTTTGTTGTATCTGGCATATACGCACGGGATTTTCAGATTAGTTATTTCTATTGTTGGTGATGAACTCTATCGTTCTTTTTTCAGTCTGCAACCGTAATGTCGAAGGGCACTGCATTGAAGCTATCCACCGTCTTTTGGAATTATCCTCTTACCTATCGCAGACGATATCAAAATGTATTATTTTAAAAATCATTCTTTTTAAATTTTTCCAAAAATGTCGACAAAACCATGTCATGTGACCCCTCATTGGAGGTACATGATATGGTTTTGTTGAAATTTTCAGAAAAATAATATTTTTTCAGCTGCTGAATTTGCAATTTACGCAGGAGGATGTGGCCGATTCGTTGGGTAAAAAAGGGTTAACTTTATTTCTACTTGATGCAGGTCAACCATAATTACAGAGTTGGTACCCCCATAGATAGAGACGAACTCTTTCGATTTTCTAGTTTGTCGGCCAAAGGTCAACATCAAGGTTACTAAAAATAGCGCCTTTCGGTTTCCGGATGGGAATTGTAGTTTCGTTTAGCACAGTCAAGCCAAATTTGCGGAAATTAATTGCACATGGCAAGAGACTCTGTGAATGGAAAAGAACCATTACGCGCTAATATTGTTTCAACATGAAAAGTAATTAATATTTATCTCATCATATTAAAAAAGACTTTCAAAATAAAATGTAATAAACAATGAAATCCTTATCATGCTTTTTATTCCATGTTTAATTTGTTTACAGGCAATAGGTGATCGTCTGCGTTCATCGTTTTACCCTAATCAAACGTAAACAATGGCTGGTCATAATAATCCACAAACGAACCTCATGCGAACAAAACTTTCCAATTTCCAAATGGCCTGAATGAACTCTTTCTGAGACAAAGTTCGACCAACTTCATGTCCTCTGGTTTTATATCGAACTCCACATTTACAAACTGTTTTCAGTTTCTCGAGAAATAGTCAATATCAGAATTAAATTTAACTCAGTATTGCTTTGAATGACAGCACCATCCCGTCAAGTGGAAACGGAGATTGATGTTTTGTGTGTACGTGGCCTATGACGTTCCTTTCAACGTACGCAACTCATCGGTCAATAAAAATTTTAATGACACAAGAACATCTTTCAGCGAAATGTATCGTTATTTCAAACAGAATTTTAGAGAACTATGCCTTTCTTATTCAGTTATCACTAGGACGCATGATGCGACCTGGTTTTTATTTTAACTTCGCAAAGTAGAGAGTGTTTAAATTTATTGCCCCTCAAGTTTAATTATAAAGAATGATCGTTTGTTTCTGTCTATTTTTTGAGTTATGAACCCCAAAAGACAAAAGCCAAACATAGTGCAAATGGGCTACCCAAAAATCAAAGTCCAATCTGTGTAAATGGGCTATGCCCATTTACACAGATTGGACTTTGATATTCGGGGTTTATAACTCAAGAAACAGACAGAAACAAACGATCTTTCCTCATATAAACACAATTAATGGAAATACGTGACGTAATCATACAACTAGCGCTTTTGTGAGTCTTCCCATCTAATGGTAATGTCATTAAACATTCGGTAAAATCAACTCTCGATTGAGCAACATTTTGCTTTTCCGACCAACTGAAATATTTCAGGCCAGTTAATCTAAAAATGGGTGGTGTGCTATTCAAGGGCGTGATCGGTACGTGGCTATAACCGAGTCGAATTTATTACAGCCTTTGACCGGTGGCTTGGGTGCTTGATTGTAGGACTATTACTATAAAAAGAACTTTGTTGAAAAATGGTTTCCATGCAATATCACAATTCGAGTCGTAGATCTCCGAGATCTCCGATCATTTCTTTGGAGTTTTTTTTTTCTTTTCCCACAATAAATTATTACTGCCAAATTTGAGCAGGCGATATTTGTTTCTGGACAAGCGAAAAATCTAAGAGTTAGAACTGTTGGTTTGTATAATTAAATTAAATTAATAATAAATTAACTAAATTATTAATTATATTCTTCACAAACACGGTGGGCAGTTTTAGTTATTGAAAGAGATTTACAGGAAAGTTAGCTCCCCTTAATTTCCCAAAGCTTCCAGAAACCTTACCATAAATGGTATGGGGATTTCATATAAACTCTCACATTTCAAAATGTTAGCGGTTTTGTATATGCCGATCATTTCACAAACTTCGGGCATTTTACTGTAGAGTAATATAAAAATACAGAAGCTGGCTTTTAACAATTTTTCCTCCAACCAGTTTGAAGGTTTGATAATCTGAAACACATTTAAAAATAAGAAAACGGCGTTTTCATCATCTTTTGATGTCCTGTAATCTTTGCATGTTTATCATTTCAACACTTTACGCATCGCGACAATATGCAAACACTGTCCTTTCCATTAACCCTTTACCTAACATGAAAAGCAGACGACACTTGCAAAAACAATTCTTGAATAACTAATTTTTTTCATTTTTTGTCTCAAAAACATAGGTTATGACCCCTCGTTGGAACGAGCTCGACGAGCTCGTTCCAACGAGGGGTCATAACCTATGTTTTTGAGACAAAAAATGAAAAAAATAGTGAAAATTAATTGGCGATTTTTGAGAATAGCGCTGGCCGGTTTTGGCCGTTACGTTGGGTAAAGGGTTAATATAAAAGTCTAGGATGTGAAATTTGTTTTTTTCCCTGGAACGAATAACAACTTGTAAATTACTGTAAAAACACATCCGCTGAACAAAGAGCCAAAGTGGACCGTTACTTAATGTTGACGGATTATCCGTGAAGTAGTTGCTTCCAATTAGCTTACCATAAAAAAAGGCTAAGTAGTTTCCCTGATTAACGTTTAATATTTATATTTATTTATTGGTGTATAAGGTCACATACTTATGCAAAATGGCTAATCATGACCGTGACAGGTTTACGGGTGGAGGAATCCGGAGTACCCGGAGAGAACCACCGAGCAACGACGAGCAGCTGCCAGCTCCCCAACATCGTAACTACGCACTGCAGCACATACAGGGTTAGATTGGTTGCGCACCATCGACGTGCAGTACGCCTTAGTATACGGAGTCATCGTGCCCCAATGTGGACAAACGGGGTTAAGTGCCTTACCAGAGGACACAACGCGGGAGTCCGAATCGATCGCTCAAATTGTCACCCATCCTAGGACTAACCGGGATCGACGTTGCTTAACTTCGGTGATCTGCCGAGAAGCAGTTACCGCAACGCCACCGCGCCCCCTAACGTTTAATAAACGAGAACAACAAACAGCTCGGAGATTTGCCTGTTGTTTTCGTTGATTAAAAATAGCAAAATGAAACGTGGCTTTATTTTCTACTGATGTCACAGGTGTTTTATGCACGATTACTTGCTTCTTAATTGGACCTTCCTCTGTCCGCTTAATAATTTCAAGGGAAAGGGAGGTAACTTTATGGATAATCGATTTTCATGACGATATTAGTTAGGAGCGTTTTCAAATCCCCTTTTTGTCCTCATGCCAAATGCAATATTTTCTTTACGTACAGATCTATCAGTAACGTATTGGAAGAGTTCATATTTTCGAACAGGACGTCGTAGGTATACTACCCCGAGCAAGGAAATAATTTAAAAAGCCTTAAATATATATATATATATATATATATGTATGTATATATATAATATTTCTGTTTTCAGACTGTTCATGGCAAAAGAAGTATAGAAGAGGTGACGACAGATTTGGGATACCTCGTAATTGTTTTTTCCTACTTGTTCAATAGAGTTAAAAGAGTCAACACGTGAAACTCTATCACTGTGTATCAAGAAAATAAATACTGCGTGTACGAATGAATGGATGAGACTGAGTGCATGCCATATGTGAAGAGACGAAAAGCTACTGTGGGCGATAGTTTAGTATCCACAACTCTTCAATGCCAAAATATGGATTGAGACAGTATGTCAGTTTGAAATAAATGTGTACATGCTTGTTCTGCACTGTGTGAATATTATATAATTTTAACTGTACAGAATGTCGAATAACTCATCAGGTAACTGGACGACAAGTCGAGAATACATTGAGCTCATGCAAGAGTCATTCCTGTGGAATTTGGTAACTGCATACAATAGTCTCGCAGCACTTGCTTGTTTTTTAGTCAACGGAACTATCATTGTATTGTTTATTAGAGACAAAACGTTATTCTCATATCCATTTTTCTCTGTAGTTTTATCAGATTTTGGCATGACACTAAAGGTTTTCAATATTTACAGTGGCACCCTCTTTGGCATAGAAACATGGGTTTGTGATGTGATAGTGTTTATTCAAAGGATTCCCTCACTCGCTTTCACTTTGAGCAGCATTCTTCTATCTGCGGATAGATATATAGCTATATCTCGTCCTCAATCATACAAAAAAATTCTAAGTAGATGCAGGGGTGGCATGTTAGTTATTTTATGTTGGAGTCTCGCGGTTTTAATATCATCGTTGGGTTTCGCACTGTCCGGTAGTTCTTGCAGCCGATTTTATAATGGAAAGTCTGTCACCGAGACGGTACCACGTGTAGTGAATCTTGCAATCGCTGTATTGACTTATCTGATAGTGTCTGGCATCTATTTTCTGGGGTATCGTAAGATAAAACATCAAACTGATTTGATATGTCGTGAAGCTTTACTTAGTGCATTAAAAACTGCAATTGTGATGATTAATGTTGATTTCTTCGGATGGCTACCACATCTCACCTTTCTGATCATAGAGCAGTGTAAATTTGGAGACATATGTGGCTTTGCAAACAAGGATTTCGTTATTTTTATAATGAGCATCCACTTACTGATGATTATCGCATCCAGCACATTAAATGGAAGCGTCCTCATGTACAGAAACAAAAACGTAAAGGAAAGTTTATTTTCAAGTATCCCCTGCAAACGTAAAAACAGAGTAGAAGCGATCAACTTGCAACCGATAAATGTTCCGACTGCTTGAATTATATGGACTAATTACAAAACTCTGATTTCAAAAACCGTCCATTTCTCAATGGAAGGGATGGAGGATGTAAATAAAGGGATAGAGAGAATTATAGTTTTTCAAAGTTATATATCATTTTGATACGTTACATTTTTGGCGACGATGAGAAACTTTACGAATATACAACTGTATGGCTACGCAATCAACAATAAATCCGCCGCCTACATTTCTGCAGACTCCACGAAATCCTTCTACTGAGTTCGGGACTTAATTGAAAATGTTCAACAATTACATTACTGCGATATGCACCATAGAAGACGAAATTCCCGCAGTACGTAAGAAAGCTATTCTATTGAAATGCCTGGGTGTCGAAGGTCAGAGAATATATTATACAATGCAAAGGAACTGCTGATGCTTTGAAAGCTTTTTTCTCTCCCATGGTCAATGTAGTGGCCAAGCGTTACAAATTTCGCCAAAGAGCTCAGCAACCCAGTGAATCAACTGAACATTATATTTCGGCACTCAGAGAACTTGTCGTTTCATGGGATTTGGGGACTTTGGCAGACGAGATGATCAGGGATCAGTTAACTGAGAAAACCAATATTCCCAGAATTCGAGAAAGACTTCTTCTGGAATACGATACCACGTTTACAAAGGCACTTAGTTTAGCTCGGCACATTGAATCCGCCATAAATGAAGCGAAACTCATCATAGAGGGTGAATAACATTCTGTAAAGAGTGTTCATCCAAAAAGGCCAGTTAAAACTCATTCGAAAGAGAAAACATATGATAAATCTAAAACACATTCTAAGGAAAATACCCAAGTCGTGCTCAAAGATCAGCTGAAATGTTATCGTCGTGGGTCAACTTCACACTGAGCTGATAACAGTGCGTGTCCAGAAAAGATGGTACAATGTAAACTCTGCTCAAAAACAGGTCATTTTGCCAGAGAATGTTGCTCAAAATCTCGTGCTGTGAATGAAGTAACGGTATATGATGTAACTGTTCTTTGTTTGGGTAATAACAGTGATAGTTCGTGTTCTAACGGTAAAATGTTCTGTGGTGTTGACATTGTTCTTCCCATGTCCACAAGCAAGTGCAAAGTTAAACTATTAGTCGACACGGGTTCTACAGTTTCAAATCTCCCCGGAGAAATTTATCAGAAACATTTCCACCAATGTTCACAAAAGAAGGAGCGAGTAAAACTTGTTTCCTATTCCAGACAACGTTTGCCAGTTTTGGGATGTTTATCCAGTTTCGTAACTTTTGATGACAAAACGGTTCAAACTGATGTTTGCATAGTAAAATGTGGAACATGAATTCTAGGAATGGACCTGATGTTCTAAACTTAATATTAACATTGTCAGTGGCAGATTGGAGGTTTATTAACCCTTTACCTAGAGCAGACGACACTTGCAAACAAAATTCATGAAAAACTTTTGTTTTCATTTTTTGTCTTAAAAACATAGGTTATGACCCCTCATTGGAACGAGTTTAACGAGCTCGTTCCAAAGACGGGTCATAACCTATTTTTTTAGACAAAAAATCAAAATTAATTGGCGATTTTTGTGAATAGCGCTGGCCAGTTTTTGCGGTTACGTTGGGTAAAGGGTTAAAAGTGCTTTGGTATAAATGTACTTTCTGATAATCATGGCAAACCCACTAACAAATCGTTTAGCAGGTCGAAGACTGATTCTGAAAAATCATGTTTTCAGACCAAGATTGGGCACGCTAATGGATTTGTGCATAAAGTGAAACTGAAACACAATGTTAAGCCTGTAACACAGACGTTACGTCCCTTACAATTGTCAGAACGCGATGGGATTAAACGTGAACTTCAAAGGCTTGAAACGCAAGGTATAATTGAACACCTTGAGGCATCTGAATAGATTTCTTCCAATTTAGTAGTTCATAAGAAAGGGGGTGGAATTAGGCTGTGCGTTGATCTACATGAGCCTAACAAAGCTTTTGTTACCGATAGTTACCCTTCACCTCGCATAGACGAAGTTATTTCAGAACACAGAAATTCTGTCATGTATACGAAATTTGATCTTAAAAGTGCCCACTATCAATTAGCGTTACATGAAGATAGTAGAGATTTGACTGCCTTCATTACTCATGAGGGTGTATTCAGATTCAGACGAGTACCATTTGGATTGTCATCTGCTTCGTCCGCATTTCAAAAAATGATGCTGATAATCTCGAAAGATTTTCTTGGTGTTCAGTGTTATATGGACGATGTGATTGTACATGGCCCTACACCAGTTGAACACGAGAAAACCCTTAAAGATGTATTACACAGAATTAATGAAGGAAAAAGCAGAGTCTGATTGTTTGGGAATACGAGATAAGTTCTAAAGGGTTAAAGCCAGATAAGAATTATGTTTCTGACTTCGTTCTTTTCTAGGCCTTACA
The DNA here is from genome assembly GCA_031216915.1 of Pictodentalium vernedei. Lineage (NCBI taxonomy): Eukaryota > Metazoa > Mollusca > Scaphopoda > Dentaliida > Dentaliidae > Pictodentalium > Pictodentalium vernedei. Next base: position 126,809,816 of record CM062296.1, on the reverse strand, counting down.
CTGCAAAAAATATAGGTTCTCTTTAGAACCAAAACTGATTCTAATCTTGTCCCTGAGATGGAACCAGTTCTGTGTAAACATTATTTATTTCAAACCAAATAAATTTATAAAGATTAGCATTAAATATTAACAGAATTAAACATAAATTGAGGGGGTTTCCGCCGTAAGTTTTGAGCTCATACGAGGTTGTCTCAAATCATTATTAAGCAAGGGAGATATGAACAGTTGGCATATCGAACCAGTTTTGGTTCTATACAGAACCAAAACGGGTTCGATATGCCAACTGTTCATATCTCCTTTGTTTCAAAATGTTTGGCGACTGCGTTGAATAAGCTCCGAGTTTACTGCTGAATCTACTTCAGTTCATGTAATATTCTGTTAAAATTGAATGCTAATCTTGAAAAATTTATTTGATTTGAAATAAATACTGTTTAAACAGAGCTGGTTCCATCTCAGGGACAGGATTAGAACCAGTTTTGGCTCTAAAGAGAACCTATATTTTTGCAGTGTACATCCTAGTTCAGTAAATTCACACCAAATTACGCTACACTGGTTGAACCACTCCGAGTGCTCATCCCTGGAAATGAATTTTTCAATGGGATGAGGTAAGTCAGGAACGTTTTGAAAGGGTAAAATCTACGATAGTTGACAGACGGGCATGGCATTATTTGACCCAAATTTACCTAGCATTGGTTCAATTGATGCATCAGACTGTGGTTTGGGTGCAATACTTACTCAAATCCGCGACGGGACAGAATGTAATGTAGCATTCGCTTCCCGCAGCTTATCTGAAGCTTGGAGATAATATTCAATTGTAGAAAAGGAAGAGGCTGCATGTGTATGGGCAGTGGAGACATGGCGCACTTGGCTTTGAGGTAGAAAATTCACATTGCAAACGGGTCACTAACCACCCTGCTAACCACAAAGGGTAATAACAGGGCCGATTTGCGTGTTGCTAGATGGTCTTATCGTATGCACGATTACAACTGCAGAGTTGCTTTTAGGGCTAGCAACAAGAATGACATTGCGGGTTATTTGTCTAGGCGACCTGTTTCTAAAATTGAACCAGATATGAGTTCATTTGAATCTGTGGTAAATATTACAGCAACATCTAGTTTTAACGCTATTACTGAAGATGATTTTCGTACTGCCAGTGCTTCACTGTGAAATATTACGTAAGTTAAGAATTCAAATTTCTAAACCTTGGCCAAAACGTAAATATATGGATATGGACTTGTTGCCATTTTATAATATAAGAAATGAACTTTCGGTGCATGATGAACTTGTACTCAAAGGTGAATACAGAGTTATTCTTCCTTGTCCCTTTATCCCGATAAATTCTGTATTTTGATTGTTAGGAATGCCTTGGACAAATAGCCATGGCAAAGAGTGCGCCCAACATCCAAGGCACATGAGAGCGTGTAACATCCAGGGTATAAGTGCACGCTAAACATCGGGGGTATATGGTTTCAATGAAAGCTTTTCGCTTCTGCTCGCCTTATTATAAAACTTGAACAAGAAAACCCGACAATAGCCACAAATATCATCAGATTTCCGACAATACAATCATAAAAAATAAAATAAGAGTAAATAATTCGTTCCCTGAGTATCAATGTGTTCTATGTGCCAGTAGGCACGTAGAGCACATTGGAACTCAGGGGACGATATGTCAAAAAAATACTGTTTACTCGTTTCCTTAACGACCCAAGGGATGTAACTCTATCTGTTGTCCTCTGCGATTATAAAAACAAAATTATTATCACGAAGTTGGTCCAAATAATTGTAGAGCTGAGAAATGCGTCCCCAAATTTATTTCCACTAAGTTGTATTGTGTTTCAAACGGGACAAAAAAACGCTATCTCCGCCAACGTGTATGGTGCATGGAGATTTAATACCTGGATGTTTCATTTAAACACCTCGCCTGCGGCTCGGATGTTGGCGGAGATAACTTATATTCTCCTTTACGAAATAAAATAATTTCACTGGCACACGAAAGTCATAGAGGAATAATGCGTACAAAACAACGGTTACGTGCATTGTACTGGCGGCCTAAAATGGATTGTTCTGTGAAAATGGCTGTTAATAGTTTTATTTTATGTCAAGCACATGATAAAAAAGTTACAACGCATACAGCTCCGCTGCAGCCAGTTAAATTTCCCAACCATGTCTGGGAAAAGGTAGCAATTTATATCGTAGGACCTTTTGACAAGGCGCCACGTGACTGTAAATATGTAATTACTCTTGTTGATTACTTCAGTAAATGGCCCGAAATTGCATTTGCCTCGCAAATTACATCATCAGCAATTGTCAAATTTTTGAAAACTGTCTTTAGTAGAGAAAGGTTTCCCAAACAATTTGTTTTCGAGACCGGTACTCAATTTGTTTCAAATGAGTTTTCAGAATTTTTGAAATCTCGAAATATACGTCATTTGCGGTCGTCGGTGTATTATTCTCGAGCGAATGGGGAGTTGGAGCACTTCGGTTGAGTTCTTAAAGATTGTCTTCAAACTGCACAGCTGGCGGGGTGCTCTTCGAAAAGAAATCTTACGACCCTTTTGATGAACTACCGTTGCACTCCGCATGCTGCAACAGGAGAAACTCCGTCATTCCCAATTAATGGCCGACAGGTGTGTACGAATTTGAATGTGTTCTCATTTGGTAAAGAAAGCAAACCTATTAAGGACGTTCTCTACCGTGTAAAGCGTTGCCAAGAGAAAAGTAAGCATTACACAGATAGACAACGATCTGCCAAATCAACAAAAGTCCAGAAAGGAGATGCAGTGCTAATGAGAAATCCTGGAATTATTCGATAGAGTGATTTTTAGTTTTCCAAACCGAAGTAGTAGTCGAACGCAATGGTAAAAGTACTTATATGTTAAATCATGGTCGCATTTGGAATTCATCGCAACTGGCTCATTTAACTTCAACAGTGATCTTTCCAGAAATGATCTCTAAAGTACTGCGTCAAAACATGATCAAAAATAATACTTGCGTTCGACGAAGAACTCGAGTGAGAAAACCACCCGCTTGGCTTGGGGATTATGGAGATTATGTCGGCTAGTCTTATATTTCGTAGAGTGGAGATATTGTGTATTGTATACCTCAGTAGCTAGTTAAAGGGTTAATCTAGTGACTGGTCAGTGTATCGGTCAAGGTATTATTATCGATATTGATTTCTATGAATACTACTCATGAGTTGTCATTGCTGCACTGTTCAGGTATTTGTGTTCTGAGTGATGTCCGGTAAGCGGGCAGTTGAATTGTAATGGAAGGAATGGAGAGGGTGTAAATAAAGGGATACAGAGAATTATATTATATATATATAATTTCAATGCCTAGCTTTGTTCGTGGATACGTGAAGCACATTTGGCAACAAGTTGTTCTCGAGAAGTATTATTTACTTATTGGTACGAATACGGTAGCAGACTTCCAGGATCCATTGGCGCCTACTGTCATCTCTATGAGTTGATTACATATGTGTTTCCCTTTCCATACATCTCAACCTTCATTTTGCTGTATAATTTGTATATATTTAATTTCAATTTAAGGGATATGAGAGGTGGAAATTTCAAAATAAACAAAATTTTATTACTTATATAGCACCTTAAATGGTGATATACCCCCAATTCTTCCCTGCAAGCATTTATTTCATGTACCCACACATTTATCCACCGGAAATTGAACATCATCGCAGAATTTTCCAGCAGAAGTATTTGTCTTGCCCGCAAATACACCATTTTGTTTTAATGCGAACCAAAGCGACAATCGCTTCGCATCTCCCTCCGCTCGTCCTTATTTGCTTTGTTTCGCTTTGTCTCGCTACGCTGTCCCTTGCAGTTTTCACGTTCTCTTAACAATTTCAATCACATATACCAAAACTGATGCTCTTGCGATAATCCCACAAGCCAAAGAGTCCACCACTAATTTGGAAAGCCCTTTACTCAGCGTTTATGGAGTTTATGCGAATTGAATATTTTGTTAAATGAAAATGTACATTATCGCAGAGTGCTCAATATTCAATCACCTCCGATCCCAAAGTTTCGTTTTAATCTCGACCACATGAGAATAATCAAAGAAATATTGAAACTACGGGCTAGCAACGATGACTTATTGGCTGTAGCATGGTAACTATTTTCGAGTTGAGGACACTTCTGTTTGAAAAACTTTGACCTCATATTGAATTTGTATGTCACGTGTAGAAAATAATGTCATTTATTACTAGGTAGCAGAAGGAAGAGTTATATAGTGGAAGGTGGCACAACGAACCTCGTAGTTTGTGTCAACAGACATTTGAATTTTAAACAAAAACAAAATCTCGAATCTCCCATTTGATAAAACATCTCGTTGGCGTAAGAAGTTGAACCGAGGACAGACATAATTTGTTATATTCTATATGTGTTATGTGCACATTGTGCTTGTGTAGAATCTTATCTCTTCACCTAACATGAAAAGCAGACGACACTTGCAAACAAAATTATTGAATAACTATTGTTTTTCATTTTTTGCGTCAAACACATAGCTTTAATTGCATAATATTTCTATCTGTTCATTTCCATTTCCCCAGTGTTGACATAATACATTGATGACAGATTGTCCACATGGGGGCACGATGACGCCGTGTAGTAAGACGTGCTGCACGTCAATCTAACCCTGTCTGTGCTGCAGTGTGGAGTTACGATGTTGGGGAGCTGGCAGCTGTTCGTCGTTGCTCGGTGGTTCTCTCCGGGTAAATAAGTAATACATTGATGAACAAGAAAATGCTTGTACAGGCACGAGCAGGCGAGAAAAGGACCATGGAAACTTCTATTTTGTGTGCATATCATGGATTCGCTTCGTATTATCAGTACATATTACACGAAATATTCTGTAAATTAACTTGAATCTCTTTCACTACATCCCAAAGCCTTGTGACTGGTGGTTCCTGAGCATATTTAACCCTTTACCTAACGTAACGGCCAAAACCGGCCAGCGCTATTCTCAAAAATCGCCAATTAATTTTCATTATTTTTTTCATTTTTTGTCTCAAAAACATAGGTTATGACCCCTCGTTGGAACGAGCTCGTCGAGCTCGTTCCAACGAGGGGTCATAACCTATGTTTTTGAGACAAAAAAATGAAAAAAATTAGTTATTCAAGAATTATTTTTGCAAGTGTCGTCTGTTTTCAGGTTAGGTAAAGGGGTTAACGAATTGCAAGCTTATTGCGTTAACATATTTATTTGAAATCACTTGAAATAGCCCCCTCCCCACAAACACACACACACATACACATACATTTTGAACGAATCGGAACATACGAAACGCTTGGAAGCAACTTTAAAACTTTGTGATTGGTGGTTCATGATCATTTTTTAAACCCTTTGCGTAACACGAAAAGTAGACGACGCTTGCGAGCAAAATTATTGAGAATTGAAATTAATGAGGCGTCATAAGTTATGCTTTTGAGACAAAAATGAAACAAATAATTGAGTGATGATTTTGTGAATAGTGCTGGCCGGTTTTGACCGTTAAGTTGGGAAAAAGGTTAAAATAATTTCTAGCTCTTCTACAGGGTCCTACTCTATGGGAGTTAACATCTTCATCCGAAAAAGATTGGAAGATTACCTCCCACCCTCCACAAAACAAAACCGATTAACTCTTTTGATTAGGAATCAGTGTTTCCGAAGACGCCTGAAATGCAAAAGGTAACGGGTGGTGAACAATAGATAAAAGATGACATTACTTCTGTGAAAGGTCATTGCCTGCCAACCAATTATTTGTCAATAAAATCGTTGTTGAAAATCGGAATTATCTGAACAGTATTTCCATAGAGACGTTTACACCTCGGAACAGTTCACAAATAATTCCGTTGGATGGAATTCTGCAACGGGTCCGGAGTTCAGTTTGCAGGCAAGAAATGAAACAGGTTGAAATACAAAGAACGCGTTGGATATAATTGAACTATAATTAACGAGGAATGCGCACTACCAATAAAAGAGCAAAGTATGTAGGCTAAAAACGACAAGCCACCGAATCAATTTCCACCTTTTGACGAAAAAGCGCCTGCAAGATTATTTGTAGAAATATCACCAATTTGGGGAAAGTATTCACGCACACATCTTAATTTAGCAAGAATAGATGTGTCACAACAAAAATGGGTTTAGAATTATTTCTAGTTCGGAAATACGTAGTCTGAAATATTAAATCATCGGTATTAAAACCCTTGACCATGAACTTTTCGTTACAGGTTACAATATGCTGCTTTGTTTTCTATCGACGTCAGTACAGACCTATTCCTCTCTCCCCACCTCATCACGCATATTTAGGAAGAAACATCCCCTGTATCTATTTTCACCTCCTGAAATAAGAACACTGAAAATATATAGGTAGCCATGTGGCTTTTGCCTTAAAATTTGGTGATTCATATACTATACCATCCAGTTATCACCAATATTTTATACTTTTTCAAAATATACAATTTAACCTTTCACCCAACGAAGACGATTTTAAAATTTGGTATATAAAAACATATTTTTTTCAAATTTAAAAAACAAAATCAACAAAACAAAACTTTATCATGTGCATCATGCTCTACGAGCTCGTTTCAATGATGGGACCGAATACTATGGTCTTGTTGAAATGTTTTGACAATTTTCAAATTACCGACCGACTCCTTAGGTAAAACGTTAACATTTTATTCACACTTGCAAGCTCACTCGATTGTCCACCAATTGGGAAAATCAGGGAACTTTTATCCTCCATTACATGTTGGTCTGTAAACCAGTATATTTTTGCAGGAAACAGTGTATTGTAACCATATAACACCAATATTGATTACATTGCATATGGTAAATATTAGTCTATTCGAACTCGACCGATAGAATTTGTGACTGAGAAAATACATTTTCCAATGTAGATCAATCTATTGTCCACAAAGATCGTACTTCGTGACATAATCATCGAAAACGTTTGTTCAGTATCAAAGCTGGATTCCCATGATCAAAATACGTCCGAAGTTGTATATTTACTATTTACTTAATCGGTCGAGTTCCAAGTCTGGTGAATGAAATTTGACTATGATTCGTTATAAAAGCTACTACGAGATATAAAAGTGACTATGAGTTGGAAATTGAAAACGTACGCTCAATGTTGAGAAAAACAGTAAAATGTACACCGTAATCCGTTACAATATAGGTTTTGTCTCAGATCATACCAATTTTAATTTTTAGCTCTTCTGAATCTTGCATTTTAATGAGAGTATTGTTGTTTCGCAAAAGGAAACGAACCCAAGTGATACAGCGGTGTTTCTCAGAAAATGTTGGGCTTTTTAGCAGGAATGTTTTGCAGACGTTGTTACAAAACTCCTAAGTGCGTCATAAATACGGAGATATATGTGGCAGTTTATTATGCTTGCGCAATTTTGAAACAGTTTATGCAACAATTGGAATAGCGAATATGAAAACGGAAAGAATTATACAGAAGGTGGTTTTCGGGCCCCATTACCCCACGCAGGTAGTGTTAATTTCCAATAGAAACGGACCGCCGAAGTTCTGCCGAGGCAACAGTTTATTTAGCAAAACGTGGAATCCGTCCAGCAAGATAAGTAAAGTGATATATGCACTTCATATAGAGTATGCTATGGTATTATGGTGATATAAGCACACAATTGGCTCTGGGTATATGGAATGGTGAAGTGATGGAAGTTTGAAGGGGCAGATGAGTTTTTTGGAAAGTTTTTCCCGTGACAACATGATACGCACGTAACGTCAGAGAAACGTTGACATTTGTTGACGTTCACAAACGATCCGACATAACATTGTTCGGGTCAGAGTGCGTCGGTCTTTTTTGTACTGGACTGATATGGCAGTATAGTATGGGTCGTACATACCCCTGTTGTTCTACCGCTAACACTTGGCGCTACTTACCTACCGAAAGCTTTATATTATCATATTACTGGTAATATTGTATGTAATACTAGGCCGGGTGATATTGGCGTGTGTGTAAGGGAAATGCAATATTGTGCGGTAGTATATAATGTCCGTCTGTATCCCTGCTGATTTAATGTTAGCCCTTAGTACTATTGATCCACTCTGGGAGTAATACTGTCCTGCAGTTGATATAGGTATGGTAGGTCAAGCGGTATTGTGGGGTGGAGATCACGAATGGTTGTCTAGTGCGGTAGTATAGGATGCACGTTCTGTATCCCTGCTTGTACTGCTGACCCGTCGAATGCATTTTACGATCTGGGGTTGTCATAGGAAGTGCGTAATGCTAGGCCACGTTATAAATGGAGGCGATACCTGGTAGTTTAGAACGGTAGTGCAGGGTGTACGGTCAGTACTCCTGTTCGTCTGCTGTTAGACTTTAGTTCTACTAACCCATCAACCTGCTTCATTCCATCGTATGGGTAATTTATGAAGTACGTAATGTTGGCACCGGTGGTATTGGTAATGCCTAGTTGTCTACTATGGTAGTATAAGATGTACGGGCTGTGCCCCGTTATGTCTACTGTTGGCCCTTAGTCCCACAATCTATTGATTTATTTATTGTTGTTGTTTAAGGTCACATATTTATGCACAATTGCTAATCATGACCATAACAGTTTTACGGGTGGAGGAAGCCGGAGTACCCGGAGAGAACCACCGAGCAACGACGAGCAGCTGCCAGCTCTCCAACATCGTAACTCCGCACTGCAGCACTGGCAGGGTTAGATTGGCTGAAGACATGCGTACCATGGACGTGCAGTACGCCTTAGTACACGGCGTCATCGTGCCCCCACGCCAGCAATGGAGATGAAGTGTCTTCCCCAAGGACACAATGCGGTTGCCGCAGGTGGGATTCGAACCGAGGACCTCTCGGCTTGCAGCCTGCACCTCTACCTACTGAGCCACAGCGCTCCCAGTCCCACAATCTACCTGAGGCGTTGTGCTGTCCCCCAGTTGTTATAGGTAGTGCGTAATGCTAGGTCGTACAGTGTTGTGGGGTATGTATGGCTGTCTAGTACGATACTATAGGACATACTGTATTCACCCTGTTGTTCCATAAATCGGTAGTAATGGTGGAAGGTTCTCTCGCAGGACAGATAGTGGTAGCCGGTAATGGTAGAAGACTATAGTATTTGTTGCTTACAGTAGAGGCAGATCATTTGACAGATAGCGGAACTCGTGGTAGGAAACGATTGTAGGCCACTAGGGGTTAGAAGCTGTATAGAAACTTGGAATCCACTTACTGAGACCAACTTTTGGAATCCACTTACTAGGGGTTAGAAGCTGTATAGAAACTTGGAATCCACTTACTGAGACCAACTTTTGGAATCCCTTTACAGAATCCCACAAAGAGAATCCTTTATTCGGAACTGTCTGTTGTCATAGAATCCCTTCTTTTCTCCACATGAGGATAAGAGTTGTATGTGGAGTCATTCGTTCAAGTCATTGTACGATAGCTCATTTGCTCGATAAGATTATTGTCGTTCGAGCAATGCCTGCTCAATAGCTAATTAGAGGAACTTGGAATAGAGATGAAAAGTCGTTAGAGCAAGCAAATCGTATTCCACTGCTGTTAGTACTAGAAACCAATTATGATAGTGATATGAACTGGGACCCGTAGCGGAAGTAGTTTACCCCTCTGAACACTGGTGGTATATTCCATGATAGTTCAATTGCATCAATTGGAGGAGTCCATATTAATTATTCAGGGATAGACCAATTAATATTCTCAATGTGCCGCCTCGGGGCTGCACGTTGAAAATGTTGCTTGGTCTAACCCTCAAATTCACTTATGATAGGATCTGAGAGCCATGGAGCCACAAGTCAATAGAAATCGTACACGACTGTAAGGATCGTTCAACACTATAGTGATGGCGAATCAATAGAGGCCAAACATAATATAGATAGATTGCTGAAGTCGGGTAGAAGCCAATGATAGGACTACTTGGCACTGCATAGGAACTGAGGACCCCACTTATTCTGCTTTTGGAATCCCTTTACGGAATCTTACCAAGAGAATCCCTTTTTGAGAAACGTATGTGGTTATAGAATCCATTTTTCTCTAGATGAGTCATAAGAGTATTTGTTTCTGGTTCAATCACTCCCTTGTCTCTTTAGCTCATTTGAAGAAATTATCTTTCACGTTTCGCGGCACCCCACATACACCACCCCACTTTCGGCACCGCATTTTATGAAATGAGTCTAAGAGTAGCAATGTCCGTCCGGGGTCAACATCCTGTTTGCGGAACGCTTTTTACTCACACCACGAGAGGGCTGATCGCATTTGCATATTTAAAAATCAGAACTATTCCCAGGCTATATGGCATTTGTTGAAACAAAGTGAATAATGCCTTTACTGATGACCTCATTCATTACCTAAATACTTATCAAAATAAATCCAAGAGTTGTCCTAATTGTTGATAGATTTGGTGACGTCAGTAACTGTGTGACAGGATATATTGTGACGTGTGGTGGCTTCAGCAGCATTGTCGATTTCATAATGCGCTTCAAACTGGAGAAATCCACTTTTCTTCTTTTGAAATCTCTGAGTAGATTTCTGTGTAACCTTTACCCAACGTAACGGCCAAAACCGGCCAGCGCTATCTCAAAAATCGCTAATTAATTTTCATTATATTTTCATTTTTTGTCTCAAAAACATGGGTTATGACCCCTCATTGGAATGAGCTCGTCGAGCTCGTTCCAATGAGGGGTCATAACCTATGTTTTTGAGACAAAAAATGAAAAAAAATAGTTATTCAAGAATTTTTTTTGCAAGTGTCGTCCGCTTTCATGTTAGGTAAAGGGTTAATCAGCAATGAATAGTTTGAGTCGTCTCTCAATCTGTGAGTGCATGTGTACTGCATGTACGTGGAATAGACTTTTCTACCATTTTATTGCCCATAATGTGCACAGATGTTTTGAAGAAGTACAGCCCTACATGTCGCGACATTCAGACTGGGTTAAACTTCCCATCTACAGGGGTTTCCTCTTCTCCATCGGTTGGTTTGTTGAATTGAGACGGAATACAAGAATTTGATGTTTTGTTCGTACAGACAATAATATACGCATCACCTCACAATTCCCCACAACATCGGGGAGACAAACCCTAACACATTGTTTTCTTTATGGTGACAGATAGAAAGCCAAGGAAATCACTGTGAGGACACAAACACTATTGATTAGGTCGTCACAAAACCGGGGAAAACAAGCCCCCCCCCCCCCAACACACACACACCCTCACCTACACACAGAGAGACACACACAAACACCCAACAGACTCTCAGGGATCCTTCAGCAGATATGCAAATTTAAAAATTCACCTGGCTTTGTTTATTTGAGATTTGTCTTGGAAGATTCGTCAGGTATCGTCAGGTATCAATGTCTAATGCTTATAAAATTAAAAAAAACTCCGACTTACAATGACAATAACTGATTTGGCGTTCTGAATTCCATTGGAAAGATGAGTGGACATCAGTCGTATCCCACGAGTCACCGAAAGTGAAAAGTTGATCTTCTCTCATCGACGAGACGGAATACAGGACACAATATCAGTTATAGCCGAAATATCCGTTTTTTATTAAACACCTACATGTATATGCCTTTACAGTCAGGGGCCAATACTATAGAACATTTACAATTGTATTTCCGAGAATTTTCTAGTTATGACTTTAAATAGGTTGAAATGAACCATTAGTTGTTTTGAAAGATGTCTAGGGGGTGACAGGAAGACAGTCGCAAGGCTATGTCATTCCCCACAGTATACATTTATACATCATTCAATAATTTTGTAACTTTACTCTCTCTCTCGTTTGTATTTGTATGCTGTGAAATAAAGATTGAATTGAATTGATGTGGCAATTTGCCAGTTGGCAAATTGTCATATCTTCTAAAATGCTAATGATTCATTTTAATAGGTTATATTAATAGGTAGTCTAGAAAATACAATTGTTATAGTTTTATAGTATTGGCCATAGAAAAAAACACGTGACAAATAATCAAAATAGGCATTCACAAGTGAACGAATTTCTGAACAACTTGCGTGAACAGTATTCTGTTATATCACTATCTGCATGTCATTCACTTACCACATAAATGAAGTAGTAAATACAAAACGTCAACACAGCACGTCATTCTCTGATGAAGGTGTCGTAATGTTCAAGATGTTTCTCGTCGTCAAAGGTATCACAGATAGCACAAACGGTTCGTATTTTATGTGATTTTAATTTATGGCATTGAATTTAATGTTAATATTTATGCCTTATTTTCAAATGTAAATAATAGTTTTTCAGCTGTTAAAATATCTGCCGATTGGAAACAATTGGCTATTTCTGAAACCGCAATACGGTTTCAAGTCAAACCGGATTTGAAACCATATTGCGTCTAGACTACACAATTTTTGAAGTGTAGACTAGACGCAGTAGTTCGATAGTCTCGTTTGAGGGAGAGGGATACGGGTTGGTTTCCAAAAAAGCACACTTTCGTTTTCCGCCAGAACGGTTTGAAGGAGTCCTAAATAGTGATGTTCATAGCGGTATTCAATCGATTTTTGTGTTGGGTATATTTAAAAAATTAACAGTTGTTTCTGTTCGGGTTATGTGATATAAACCGCAATTTCTCAGAACAAGTTTCATTACTCGCGTGGCGAGTTTTGATTGAGCTTGTGCTGACAATTTTTGTCCTCTGCATCAATTTAGGTGGTTATACAGTTTTGACAAATGTCACCTGGTACAGCATGAACCAATCATACGCCCAGAGAGTAAAACTGGTTAAATTTTAATAAACTGTTTTACAAGACATTTTCACTTGTGTGTCTGTTATCAGTTTACTTATAATCATACTTAACCATTTACCCAACGCAGACGATTTCAAAATTTATTATTTTAAATATCATTTTTTAAATGTTTTCAAAAATTTCCAACAAAACCATATCATGTGACCCCTCCTTCGAACGAGCTCGATGAGCTCGTTCCAAAGAGGGGTCACATGATATGGTTTTGTTGAAATATTTCGAAAAATAATACTTTTTTCAGCAGCTGAATTTGCATATTACGCGGGCGGATGCGGGCGATTCGTTAGGTAAAGGGTTAAAGAAACATTCCGACGTACAATAACAACAGAATCCTACATCCTTCGTTTTATTTGAAGACTGTTTCGTTCATCTATGTAATAATGTAAAACAACAGAAAAACAGTAAACAAAATTTCCCCAACCTTTGTTTTAATCGAAGATTGTTTCAATCAAACATGTAACCGGCAAAAGGTAAGAAAACTCCGGATGGGCCGTAACAAACAGAAGATTCAATCCTTCTTTTTATTTGAAGACTGTTCCAATTAAGAATTGAATCACAACTGTTCGCAATACACGAGGTGATGCAACAAGTTGATCACGTAAACATTTCATGAACCGCGAAGATCAATTTTGTTTCATCACCTCGTGAATTTCGAACAGTCATGATTCAATTCTTATGTTTATTACCTTCATAAAACCTAATTATTTTATGTCCGGACATGATATCAAATTGGCTTATCGACAAGGCACCGCCTTGACTAACCACAATTCGGTCATGTTCTATTCGTAATAAAGGAAAAAAACAACATAGCCTCTGATACAAAATATCTCCAATAAACTGTCAATATAGCGCCAAAAATACAACTCACACTCCAGTTAGGGAAACCGTCTATTTATAGAACATAAACAGAAATTACAAAATGTAAATATAAACTCTGGAAAATCGAATGAAGCGCATAATATCAATGTGTGATATTCAAATGTCACATGATTAACTGGCATTCATGGGATAAATCACATGATCAACTGATATTTATTAATTTATTTGTTGGTGTTTTAACGTCACATACTTATGCACAATGGCTAATCGTGACCGTGACAGCTTTACGGGTGCAGGAAGCCGGAGTACCCGGAGAGAACCACCGAGCATCGACGAGCAACTGTTAGCTCCTCAACATTTTAACTCTGTTCAAGCTCCGCTGAAGCAGAGTTACAGCGGTTGAAGACATGTGCACCATCGACGCGCAGTACGCCTTGGTACACGTCGTCATCGTGTCGTGCCCCCGTGTAGGCAACCGGGATAAATTGCCTTGCCCAAGAACTCAACGCGGATCTTCCCAGACAGGGATCGAACTCAGGACCTCTGGCATAGAAGTCCAACAGACTACCACTGAGCTTCCGCGCTCCTATGGAGACGTAACATCACCCGCGAATCTCTACTGACAATGCAATGTTCATTGAAGAACATTTCAGTTGTGGTGTAAACATTCATTTATGTAACCCTTGCCTACCACACAATTCAAAGACGAAATTTGGAAAACTTGATATATTTACATTTTACTTCTTATAACTAGCTTCTGGGCCCTCATTGGAACGTGATCTTTGAGTTGTTCCAATGCTGGGGCCATAAGCTTTGGTTTGGAGGCAAAACAAAAACCTGACAATCATAAAATTTGATTGTCGATATGTTGAAATAACACTGTACGTTAATGTTTGTCGAGAGAAGTTCAGCCATCCAACCTGGAGTCAATACTATAAACCTTTTACAATTATATTTTCTAGAATTGTTTTCTGCGTATTAATATAACGGACTAAAATAAATCATTAGCATTTTAAAATATATGGCAGTTTGCCAAAGTTTTATAGTATTGGCCCCAAAAGAGACGACTACAAGAACAATTACAGACTGGAAATCCCTCCTCTTTTTATTTAATTGAATCCTGCGTTCAGCCATTCCCCATCTCCATGTTAGCAAAGGGATCAAATTATAGAGATTTTGAAAGGAATTTTTCAAAAACTGCATCAGCCTTCATTTGAATAAATGGGTTGTTGTTAAATTTAATCAGTTGTTGTTGGTGTTAAATAAATATTTGATGTTTGTTGTTGAATGAAATATACTTCTTGTGAACCATAATATATAGAGGATATTCACGAAAATTTGATGAATACCGAAAATATCTCGTGAGTGGCTACAAAGAAATATGAGGATCTTCACGAGCGACGCATTCATCATATTTTCGTGAATTTTCTTTTTATTTAATGCTCTACGACTACAAACTCTCCAATTTGTGGCCTTTATTTGCCATTAAGGCGCAAAATTTATGTGCCGAACCGGCGTCCATACAAAAATTACAACAACCAAACTCCAACCATTGGAATGTGTGAATATCCGCACAAAAAGTAGTCCCGTCTTATTTCTCCCCTAACTTTACAATTTACCAAGGCTGGCGAATTGAAATAATCGCAATGTGTTTCGAAGAAATAGAACAATAACAAAAAATACCACTTTCTTATTTTCAATAACAAGACACGTCATTTTATTTTTTTTGAACTCAATGCACTGAAGACGTGTGAAGTTGAACTGAAGAAATTTGAAAGTGATTTCGGCTTTTCGCTGGAAGGTGAATGAGAAAGTCAAACTTTGAAACCGCTGATTTAATGAATTGATTTAGTCACTGTCACTATCAATTATTCGAATTCGTTTGTATTTGGGACTCTGGAATTCATTACTGATGTGCTGACTCGTTTAAAGTACATGTGATTCGTCATCCGAACCTACGATGAAATATCGATTTCTAAATATCATTTTGATATTTCGTTTTGCCGACCGACAGGGGAATATGGCTTAATTTTTCAGCGTGAATTGATGCCTGAGCATTAAATAAAAAAATGTTACTATTCCCGATTTCTGTCGAAATAGGCTGTATGTCGTCAAATGGATGAACTTGGAATTGTATCTCTCTTATTTTCATGTAAATGATAATACTACATCTGCCTCGATTCTGGAAATATTTCTTCATATAACTCTCTAAGCATTAACCCTTTACCCAACGAATCGCCCGTATCCGCCCGCGTAATATGCAGATTCAGCGGTTGAAAAAATAGTATTTTTCAAATAATTTCAACAAAACCATATCATGTGATCCCTCGTTGGAACGAGCTCGTCGAGCTCGTTCCAACGAGGGGGTCACATGATATGGTTTTGTTGACATTTTTTGAAAAAATTGAAAAAAATGATATTTAAAATAATAAATTTGGATATCGTCTGCGTTGGGTAAAGAGTTAAAAAGAAAACCTGGTATTATTATTATTGTAACTAATATCTATTACTTTGTAATATCAAATTGTTAAACACAATAATTTATCTTCTTAACTCATTTACAGGCCGAGAGTTATAATTTCCCGATAGTGTTCCGAATCGTTGCCCGGAACGAACATGAAGCCTTATTCTTCTAATAATAAACCAAACAGGAGCAAATACTGTAAAAATTTTACAGTTGTATTTTTCAAAATTGTATTATCTGGTTATGAAACAACTAATTGAAATAAACCATTAGCATTTTCAAAGATGTGGCAATTTGCCAGTTGGCAAATTGCCACATCCTTTGAAATACTAATGATTCATTTTCGTCATTTATATTCGCTTGTAGAAAATACAATTCTGGGAAATACAATTATAAAAGTTTTATACTATTGGCCCCAGGTCGCAAACATTCATTTGTTATTATTATTATTTATTAATTTTGTTTAACGAAAATAATTCTTTTAAATAATAATAATACTGGAATGTTGTTCGTGACTACTCGATTGCCAACTACCCGTAACGAGTGCTTTCATACGAAGGCACATTAAAACGTAAGTGTATATATATTTGCATAATCAAACGTGTGATTCCGTCAAATGATCAAATTCAAATTAGTATTTTTTCAGGGGATGTGCTGGTGACCAACACTTTTCCGACGGCCAAGAAAAATGTCGACATTTAAACTTCCGGCCGTCTCAAGTATCACTTTAGTTTTAATCCACACAGACGTTTGAAAAACAGTAACAAGCTGGAAAGTCAGCTTCCCGAGGCGGACTGGCTATACGGTCCACCGGGAAAAGACCCCTGGGCCCCAAAATTGATGCAGCCCAACACGTGTAGGTGCATGAAATTGTGAAAATGACCGACAGGCGAAATGGATCTGATTGTATAAACTGTCAGTATACCGAAATGCTCTCTATGCGGACTGCCATTAGCATTTCACATAGATACATTTCGATACACCAGCAGTCTATTCTGCATTTGAACGCTCAGATGCAAAAAAAAAAAACAGCGTTCTGTCAGTTTGAAAAATCAAAATTCTCTTCCATTATGCTATCGAAATGTTCGCTTTGTGGACTGCAATTGATTGTTCAGATGCAGGGTAGGAGCGCTCTTTCAGTTTCAAAATCCCCCCCCCCCCCTCCGGTGCATTTTCTGGTAACTTTTCTTGGTCCAGTCCGCACCTGCCAGCTTCCCTCTCTTTCGTTGAAAAGCTGTGTTAGCCGATAGTGAAGACAGAAATCCATTTGACATTAATTAGTTTTCTTGTTTGATTAAATCTTGCCAATTGAAGAAATGTATTGCTCTTATGTGGATAAATATTTGATTATTGTTGCTGTAAATACATATTTGAAAGATGATGTTAATAAAGACTTTTAAAAACAAACTACATGTATATAGCGGCATTCTCATGATGGTTTTACATGAATATATAATATCAGAAAAGTGATTACAGATTGATTACACCCACCTCCAGTTAAAACTAGAAGACCTGTAACGATCTGTGCACTTATCTAGGCTTAATTGCGAGTAGGAATTGCGCGCAACTGCCATATCGAATGGCGTCCAAAGCACGGCAGGTTCTCCTGGTTACTCATAAAAAGTACAGGCAATGTTTCTGCCAATGGACCTCCGGGTTACCTGCCAGCTTCCCCCTCTTTCGATGAAAAGCTGTGTTAGCCGATAGTGAAGACAGAAATCCATTTGACATTAATTAGTTTTCTTGTTTGATTAAATCTTGCCAATTGAAGAAATGTATTGCTCTTATGTGGATAAATATTTGATTATTGTTGTTGTAAATAAATATTTGAAAGATGATGTTAATAAAGACTTTTAAAAACAAACTACATGTATATAGCGGCATTCTCATGATGGTTTTACATGAATATATAATATCAGAAAAGTGATTACAGATTGATTACACCCACCTCCAGTTAAAACTAGAAGACCTGCAACGATCTGTGCACTTATCTAGGCTTAATTGCGAGTAGGAATTGCGCGCAACTGCCATATCGAATGGCGTCCAAAGCACGGCAGGTTCTCCTGGTTACTCATAAAAAGCACAGGCAATGTTTCTGCCAATGGACCTCCGGGTTACCCGGAGGTCCATTGGCTGCAACATTACTTGTGCAAAGGCCATATGCACATACTTTGATAGTCTTACTGTGGTCATAACGCGTAGATTAACGCGCAGATCGACGTGCTATTTGTGCGCATTTCATGACAGGACTTCTAGTTTTAACTGTATCTCTCTGAAGTCGAAATCACTCTTTTCTGGTATTGATTCGTGATACGACATCAATTCATAAAGTGTATGATTCCCCGACGAATTTGTATGTAGTAGTCGTTGGGTGGTTCTACGTGTACGGAATTCCTGAAAAACGACATTGGTGTCATGCTGTGCTGAAATGTCCACTGAATATCATATGTAAAGTCCGCAACGACCTGCGTTGAAAATCCACAATGGTGTGCAACATTGTTGCTTTTAAAATTCTGATATCGAGACTGACAAGCCATCAACGAGAGAACTATTAGCTAACAAAAACACAAACAAGGAAAAATGGTGGCCGCAAAGATGGCTGCTAAACTTTCGAACTCAACTTTTTCACTAGCCCACATTCGGAAAATATTCTCAAGAATTTTTCTTTCGAAAAACTCCCCACATAGCTAGTAATGTGCATGGAAAATGCTATAGCATAAGGACTACACATATATTTGACTCAGATTGAATCGTTGTGCCCGCGCCATTGATTTGAAGGCTTACATTAAAAAAATATTCAAACTGAAATTTAAAGGCGAGTTTAGAGAATGGCACTGGTCTGATGTGAACGTTACGGTAAGTAAACTGTTAACCCACACAGCGTAGGATTCCCCGACAAACCATATCCATTTAGCTCACAACCTGATGCGACGGTACTTCATCTTCGTAACGTGCTGTTCTCCCATTTAAGCTGCTTAGAGAGCGTGGTAGCTTAGTGGTTACGTTAACGGACTTCAAACCGGAAGGTCCACGTTTCAATACTCACCAGGGGTAACTGCGTTGGCATTTAATCACGTGGCAGTACGGTGTCGCTATGGACGAAGGCCAAATGGTGCATTTGTCTGCAAGCAATGGTTACACTTCTTGTGCGGAGTTAGTATGCTGGGGAGTGACAGCTTCTTGCCGCTGCTCGGTGGTTCTCTCCGGGTTATCTCGCGTCCTCCATCCATAACACTGTCCCACACACAGTGACCCTAGCTGTCAAGTGTCGTTCGACGCCAATAAATAAATAAACATTCATGCCAGGGAGCGTTTCGAGGCCGCGGATTGTTGTAAATAGCCGGGGCGGCGGTGGGGGTGGTGATCCTTGTAAACGTTATCGAAACGTATTAAATTATATTTAGACTGAAAGCTCCAAGATACACATTTCATACTGAACTGAATTTGGAATGTCATTATCCTCTCTCCTACAGTACAGCCACTGTGGACTGGTCGTGATCCACACGTGGGTAGTGATGTCCACGCAAGCGTTTACCAGGTAATAAAAACCATCATCAGCAAAAATGTATTTAATGAAACACCTGCTTATACCCTATACTTCATTAATTTAATTGTTGATGATATATTATCCATATAATTAGTGTTTGGAATCTAATATTATTGCGTCCGTGGAAATATTACCCACCTGTGGAAAGTAACCAGTCCATGGTGTCCGGGCTGTATTCACACCTGGTTCGCGCTAATGATATCAAATAATTGCATGTTGAGGACACCTTCCTTCATTATGACCACAGGATATCTCAATAATTATAACAGATAATTCAAGAAAACAAAAAAAAAAAACAGTTAAAACATTTTAATAAGTTTGGCGAATCTTTGGCCACGGCATACATGAATCAATGAAACTGCACATCAAAACTCAAGCTGGAAACCCTGTGCCAGTCAGTGATCTCAACAACTAACCAGTTTGGTCCGCTAATATCTCCAAATGATCAGGCGACTAACAGGTCGCCCGATCTTCGCCACAACACTGTGGGAGACCGGGCCAAACCACAAAGAACATATGCCATGCCCCAAAACTCCCCAGTGTCAACACCAAGGACTAACACCGCCCCAACGAGAATGAATCAAGAGCGTAAAAGCCCCAAAATGGACTTGGTCCCAAACAATATATCATTCAAAAATTGGTCATTGCCACGAACAGACAAGTGGGCTCCATCCGATTGAAAAAGCAAGGGATCGAATTTAATGTGTGAATGTGCGATATAATTCCGACCCAAGACAAGTGTTTTTTTAG
Source organism: Pictodentalium vernedei (assembly GCA_031216915.1). Taxonomy (NCBI): domain Eukaryota; kingdom Metazoa; phylum Mollusca; class Scaphopoda; order Dentaliida; family Dentaliidae; genus Pictodentalium; species Pictodentalium vernedei. The sequence goes on along the minus strand of CM062296.1, from coordinate 126,789,485 downwards.
CAACTGCTGAATTGACTCGGACGCGTGCTTGATTTAAAGATTTTGACGCCACACCTGAACGGTCCGAGCACCAACTGAAACACGGTAATATGTGCGACCAAACCAGCCTAGTTTGAGGCAATAATGCCACCAGTTTCCCCAACATGACTTGCAACTGCTGTCGTAAAACCTTTGCGGGAAGGAAACCAATGTCATTCGTCCCACATGTATAAAAAGCATATGTGGAGGGTCTTCATAACGTAAAAGCTGTCGTATCTTGGGAAGAAATTCACGGCACCGCAGCCTCCCTATCCCCTGCCACCAGATGGAGACTCCCTGATTATCTAGGCGTAAACTTACACTACCCCATGTCTTGCGTGCTGCAACAAATGCATGTTTGATTATGGATGACCCAATTACCCAAACTCGTATACCACCTGAAAAAAAGTAGAAACACCATAATTTATATTAACACTGAAGCCCAGAACCGCATGAAAATTGTTAACATCTCGACAACACATCAGTCGGAATCCGTACATAGGTTTTGGCCACTTCGGACTTCCAACGCCCAAGAGTTTGGATCACCCCTTCACCCAAACCTCCCAAACTGGCCGTAGTGGCCGCCCCAATACGAAACGAATGAGACCTGAATACAGTGTGATCCAAACCCAACACTGTGATTGCTTCAATCAATACTGCAGAAAATAAATTACAATTCTTCACACGCTTCATCCCTTGCAACATTTTCCGTACAACAAAATTCTGAATGGTATCAAACACAGCGCTTAGCCTGCACTGGTGGCCAATGGCAGAAATGTAGGCGTGGGCGATGGATGGAGCCATTCCAGCAAGCGACAAATGAGATATAAACTGTGTCAGTTGGTCCAGCGAGTAAGGGAGTAATTGGAAACCATGCTGCCAGGAAGCGTCTAATAGTCTGTCTCCTTCGCTTCTGAGAGCAGCTGTCGGAAAGAGTCTGGAACTGCTGTGGGCTCTCTGTTTGCTTCTGGCGCCAACTCTCGGAATCTGTGTCATGCCTTCCGAGAAATAGAATTAGCAAATTCATAATTAAAACCAGGAATGTGTCTAGATGTAAAATGGGTGTTTGCCTTCATGCAGTATAATACTAATTTCCGAACCAGAACCATAACCAGCGGGGACCGAGATGTAGACGTGTTAATAACCGAAACCACTGCCTGATTGTCTATATAGAATATAACCCGTTTATCTTGAATATGAGAACCCCACAAATGTAAAGCCAACACAATAGGAAACAACTCCAGAAATGTTACGTTTCGAAGTACTTTATATCTCGCCCAATCACCAGTCCAACTTAAAAACGACCAGTGCCCACGGAAGTAACATCCACACCCTAGGTTTTACCCACTAACACTATCAGTGAATAAAGTTAAATCCTGATGATTTCACCAAGCCACCTCTGGGATGTTACATTTACCACTAAGCCTTTACCTAACATGAAAAGCAGACGACACTTGCAAACAAAATTCGTGAATAAGTATTTGTTTTTCATTTTTTGTCTCAAAAACATAGGTTATGACCCCTCTTTGGAACGAGCTCGACGAGCTCGTTCCAAAGAGTGGTCATAACCTATGTTTTTGAGACAAAAAATGAAAATTAATTGGCGATTTTTGTGAATAGCGATGGTCGGTTTTGACCCGTACGTTGGGTAAAGAGTTAAATGATTCCAAAAACGTTAGCCACACATTGATGTCTTCTCGCATCCCAGAATTCACTCGAATGAAATGAAAAGGTTGCTTAGCGCCTCTCATAGCGTCGTAAAGACGCCCGTTAAACGCACATCCTGCTGGAATGACCCGAGTCCAAAACTTTAGGCTACCAACCACCGACGGCATTTGACGCAACGCAATTTTCTTGCGTGACAACACTGCAACTAAGGTATCCCGCAATTCGGATAACTTACTGGGAGGAATTCTAATTTCCATGCTTCTAGTATCAATTCCCAACCCTAAAAAAGACTAACACTGTGGACGGACCCATAGACTTGTCGCGAGCCAGAGGGACACCAAGCCTGCTACAAAGATTATCAAAGCAATGTACCAAATGTAGACATTCGGCGGTGTCGGGTTTACCAGCAAACAAAAAGTCATTCAGATAATGTTTTACTGACTGTAAGTTCGAACGACTTTTAACGAGCCATTCTAAAAATGTAGAGAATTTTTCAAACAATGAACATGAGATTTTACAACGCATGGGAAAGACTTTATCCACAAACATCTCATCCTGCACCTTTTACCCGACCAAATTAAAGTCGTCTGAGTGCACAGGTAAAAGCCGAAAACAGACTTGATATGCCTCTTAGCAAGGAGTGAACCCTCGCCCAGCGAAGTAATCATATCAGTAACCTCATCAAATGCAGTATAATGCACAGAACAAAGGTCAGAATCTATAAAGACATTTACACAAGACTCCCAACAACAACAGGTAGCAAGGAATCCGATGTGAAAGGTCCTGGGTCGCTGACCGCTGCCTCCTGCACAACCTCCTCCTGCACAATGGATGTAGATGACTGCTTAGCCGGAATTTCTTTAACTCTGTTTCCATCATCGTCATCTGGTCTAACATAAGGACAAGTAGACTACACTTTGACCTTTGGCATTTTTATTACAAAATACTGCAACTTCTAAAAGATAAACTTAAAGTATGCTAAATTAATATTTACCCCATCCCCTTCTAGCACGCTTCCTGATCAACCCAAATCACCCCAACACTGAATTATCAGCCGATCCTAGCTAGCGCATCACAAATGTCAGCCAATTGCCAACAAAATACGTCAAACGTGCCGCAATAACCGCCCGTAATGCTAATCTACAAGCATTATTAACCCTTTACCAAACGTAACGACCAAAATGGGCCAGCGCTATTCACAAAAATCGCCAATTAATTTTCATTATTTTTTTCATTTTTTGTCTCAAAAACATATGTTATGACCCCTTATTGGAACGAGCTCGACGAGCTCGTTCCAATGAGGGGTCATAACCTATGTTTTTGAGACAAAAAAATGAAAAAGAATAGTTATTCAAGAATTTTCTTTGCAAGTGTCGTCTGCTTTTCAGGTTAGGTAAAGGGTTAAACCAATGTAAATACAACAAGGATAATAATAATCACCCTCTTCAACACAAATCCAAGCGGGGGCCAAGCCGCAGTAAATTACAATAAACAGCTCTGCTGACAGTACAGACTTCAGTCCGCCTTAACAGCACCACTGCTATCCATTGCTAACAATCCCCGTTTCAACAAGTGTTTGACCACCGAGGTGGTATTAGTCCCCTACGGCGCTTTTGTGACATAAGGTGTTTTTGTCACAGAAGACACTAGAGTATATAAGCATCTTGGATTTTTAAAAAAAAATATTCAGCGTGCATAATCCCCTCACAACCCTTTATCCATGTACCATATATGAAAGGCGTAGCTTGAACCATGTTGGAGGGAGGGGTGGTAACATAAAATAGAGAAAAAAGCTTAAAAAAACACAACAAAAATGGCCGCCATTCTGCCATCTTGGATTTTGAAAAATAAATATTGACTGTGCATCATCCCCTCAGAACCATTTATCCATGTACCAAATATGAAAGGTGTAGCTTGAAGCATATTAGAGGGAGAGGTGGTAAAAACAGACAGACAGACAGACAGACAGACGGACAGACAGACAGACAGACAGATGTTAGATTTTAAGAAAAAAAATATTGAGCGTGCATAATCCCCTCACAACATCCTTATTCCATGTACCATATATGAAAAGTGCAGCTTGAACCATGTTGGAGGGAGTAGTTGTAACATAAAATAGAGAAAAAAGCTTAAAAAAACACAACAGAAATGGTTGCCATGTCGCCATCTTTAATTTTGGAAAAAAAATATTGAACGTGCAACATCCCATTACAACCCTCTATCCACGTGCCAGATATAAAAAGTGTAGCTTGAACCATGTTCGAGTGAGGGGTGGTAACATAAAATAGAGAAAAAAAGCTTAGAAAACACAACAAAAATGGCCACCATGCCGCCATCTTGGATTTTGAAGAAAAAATATTGAACGTGCATCATCCCCTTCCAACCCTCTATCCATGTGCCAAATATGCAAAGTGTAGCTTGAACCATGTTAGTGGGAGGGGTGGTAACATGAAAATAGAGAAAAAAAAGCTTAAAAAACACAACAAAAATGGCCGCCATTCCGCCATCTTGGATTTTGAAAAAAAAATTTTGAGCGTGCATCATCCCCTCAGAACCATTTATCCATGTACCAAATATGAAAGGTGTAGCTTGAACCATGTTGGTGGGAGGGGTGGTAACATCAAAATAGAGAAAAAAAGCTTAAAAAACACAACAAAAATGGCCGCCATTCCGCCATCTTGGATTTTGAAAAAAAAAAATTTTGAGCGTGCATCATCCGCTCAGAACCATTTATCCATGTACCAAATATGAAAGGTATAGCTTAAAGCATGTTGGAGGGAGAGGTGGTAACATAAAAAAAACAGACAGACGGACAGACAGACAGACAGACAGACAGACAGACAGACAGACAGACAGACAGACAGACAGACAGACAGGCAGACAGACAGGCAGGCGGACGGACGGACGGACGGACGGACGGACGGACGGACGGACGGACGGACGGACGGACGGACGGACGGAGTGCAATCCTATAGTCCCCATACGGTTCCCGTAGGGGACTAATAAATTATACAAGCTAACTGACGTCGTGTACACAAAAACATAAACACCGGCATAATGTGCAGGGCCGCACGGCCGCTGAAAGCACCAAAGTGCAGGGGAGGGGGATCCTACTTTCAGGGCAATTTTCCCCAGTGCTGTATACAGTACCCTCCCCATGCCCCACCTGGCGGCCCTACTAATTTCTCTGCTAATATATATATAACAAAAAATAAAGGAGCCGCCGACCGCAATCGGGTAAATGGCAAGCTCCGCAATCAATAATCAATTAATTCAATCAATAGTCAATCAATTCAATAATTCAATCAATCAATATGCAATCAATTCACAACCAATATTCAAGCAATGCCCCCCCCCCCCCCCACCCCCACTCCTGGACAACGGTCACATTTTGACAGGCGTCCGACAATGCATAGCAAAGCAAGGCATGTTGTTTTCAGGGGAGCGAGAAACGCATGGATCGCGGAAAACGATGATCAAAATCAACTTCCATCCGCAAAATTGAGCACGGACAGATCACTAAACGACCGCCGATTAAAAATAAACAACATAATGATTTAAATTACACAAGAGGAATTTACAACATTGCCCATTCACAAATTATTCTCAGATTATTCGATACCAGCCAAAAGGTGCTGCTTTGCCGAAAATCGGAAGATAATTCTGGGCAAGGGCAATCACGCCTTCAACTTCAAACCAACCGGTGTATGGGAGACAACTCCAATCTAATCTGCCAAATACATAATATCATTGCTCAAATTCCCATTATAACCAGGAATTATCGTTTTGTGATAATTTCCATGATCTCAAATTAGTCGACGATAAAAAAAAACCACGGAAAAGGCAAAGTAATCGGAATTACAGATATTGATTTAGCTGGAGTTATAAAGCTCATCATCCTGATTCGAAATAATGTGACTTTCAATAATGTACTTTATAACACAAACAAGGAAAGAGCCAGTGACGTGGCTTACATTCACTTGTCTATTCATACTTGACTATCCGTTTGATTTATCAAGTTCACTTTCCAAACTTTAGTGTTTTCGCAAATTCGTTTGATTGCCAAATGGCATTTTTTAACATTCCCATTAATTCAAGAGCGTCGTTAAGATGACCTATTGGGGCGGTTCGGGGGAGAGGGGTGTAAACCTGATTTGTACCAATTGTGATAGCACCAGACTGACTAATATACCAACTACAGTGGAGCCACTTAATTGGATATCTCTTAACTGAATAACCATGTTAACTGAATATAATTTCATAACACAAACCCATTTACCATACCTCCAGTTCACATTTGACCTGTTAATTGAATATAGGTTATAGAGTAAATTCCTGTTAATTGAATAAAATATCTAGTAACCTGTCGAGAAATTGCCCTGACTCTCCCCAGCTTTCATTTGTTTATAGACCTATTTGGCATGAGAACATACAATACAGGCATTTAATCTGTTATATGTTTATAGAGCTCTGTCAAACACCTGCTAATTGAATACTCCTGTTAACTGAATAATTTCCATTGGCAAAATAGCTATTCAATTAACAGGCTTCCACTGTACTTCATTGAGATATGCCTTTGAAGAAGGTATGCTCTGATGATGTATTTGGAAAAATTGTCATCAACTACTTGACATGCCGTTGAATAATGCATGCCTTGATGGCGTAGTTGGAATATTAGTCAATATGGATAATAGTTAAAAACCTTAAGAATTATCGGGGGTTGTGGAACGGAGGGGGAGAGGGGGATTCTTAGCTCCAAAAATAATTGTTTTCCCAGTGTGCATGAAATTTTTCATGAAGAAAAAATTGGTCGTGGACGATAAAACTGAAGCGAGGCTCGGTAGTAATTTAATCCAACAGCTCGACAGGGCTGTTGGATTAAATTATTACTGAACCTCCGAACAAACCAGGATGGTTTCTGCCACTTCGCCGTTGACAGTTTTGACTGAAATTACACCTTCCAGGGCAACAGTGTTGAAAGGGTTAAAATGACTTGAAAATACAACCACGATCCATCCAGAAGATGTTGATTTTCATAGAACATGAACACATTGCTGTTTGGGGTAGAAATTATCACCCACAAAATAAAGGACTGGCGTCATTGACTCTGCCAATTCCTTTATTTCAGTATTTTAAGTAAATTAGGAACTAACCTAACATGAAAAGCAGACGACACTTGCAAACAAAGTTCTTGAATAACTACTTTTTTTATTTTTTTTTTGTCTCAAAAACATAGGTTATGACCCTTCTTTGGGACGAGCTCAACGCGCTCGTTCCAAAGAGGGGTCATAACCTATTTTTTTGAGACAAAAAAATATAAAAAATAATGAAAACTAATTGGCGACTTTTTTGTGAATAGCTGACCGGTTTTGGCCGTTACGTTGGGTAAAGGGTTAATCATGATTAATAAAATAATAAAACTATAGATGACGCAGGATAGAGAACATAACAATAAAATAAAATAAAATTTGTCCCTATCCGATGCAAATCACCGGTTAATGTAGGATGGACCACTGACTTGAAATGCACGTACACGCCACCACGGACAAGCACTGACCAATATTAAATTTATCCGTATGTATGGATACGCAACAAGTAAATCCAACAGCTGCGAGGCGTGTGTGTGTGGAAGAGGAAGGATAGACTTTTCTTTTGAGAGGCCCTACAGCTCCACGTAGCCTACCAGCCCCATTTCTATATATATGATGTACGTAAGACTTCGCGTAAATAACTAGTTGCCAATTTACTTTCCTACGCACCCGCCCTTCTAGGTAGAAACGTAACTTGGCAATTCCCCTTATCTACCTCGAAGGGCGACGAGGTAGAAATGGCCAGGCAACTCGTCGCAATCGTCCGGTGTGGGGGAGTTAATTGACTTCTGTCAGACGCGATTCAGCCCCTGTAACACCTCCCAGCCCTTGTTTTGCCTTGGGGAATAGACCATTTAGGGGACCCATAAGACTCCATTCAGCACTATGTAAGCCTCCCAGCCCCTGTTCGACCGTCAGGCCCCACCCCAATGGGACACCTAGACCCCAACCCTAGTGGGACACCCGGTCTCTTCCTTCTGTTCGAATGCTTGTGACTATGGACAATTCTATAGTGGTTGGTTTGAAGCTAAAAGGGTGTGGGGGTGGTCTAGAAGCCAGAAGCTGAATAAGGTTAGAAACCATAACTATCCTCGGATAGATATGCCCCGTAACGTATCATCCTAAAGGTATCCTCAAATAGTGCACCACAATGCCATATCCCCAAGTAGCGAGATAAGTATAACAATCGTATTTGTTGTGTTTACATTGTGCATTTTCACATAAGGATATATTGGCACATACAACATGTGCCCCATGTGCTGCATGTGGACACATTGTACACAGGCATACAAACACATCAAGGGCAGTCAGAATATGGAGAACAGATAAGTCACAACACAGACGAGACAGTCAGGGAATGGAGAGAATAAGGCATGGGGAAAATCAGAACCAAGAATTCTGAGAGATTTGTGGACGTGGACAGACTATTTGTGGTAATTAGTCATACTCCCATTGGTTCGAAGAACACCCCTATGATCTTATAGTACTGTATACTACTCTTGTAAAGAAGATTCTGGGAGAATTCGAGCAAAATAATGTCCGTTTCGGAGATTTTGGGCCGTTTTGGTGATTGTGGGTAGTTGTTGGGTCCATTCGGATAATTTGTTGTACTCCAGTCCAATCGAACATACCTCCTATCAAATATAGGACTTTGAACCACATAGCAACCACCTTGTTGGGATATAACCTGTTTGTATGTCAAAACTATCAAAATTGTATTATTAGTGAATTTGGACCCTTCTATACCACTTTGTTCAAACTTTGTATTTGCGGAATCACGGAGGCGTCAATATTATAAACGTGGCCTCGAATTTTTGTTCTTAATATATGAGGCCATTACTACTGATATATGGTCTGAAAGTGAAGAAGTACCATATTTCATAAAGAATACCTAATTTCTGTACTTTCGTCGCCATTTAGGTGGCCATCTTAATTGTAGCTGAGGCTTTAGTTCTTTTTTCAAAGCGAATACTGGTATTCTATCACCAGAATTCATAGGTAACTTACGTAAATTTCTGTTAATTTGATGAATTTTATCGAGGTTGAAACGACCAGATACGTAACCGTGGAAATGGTGATCAACTTGGACTTCAATGCCCATGGTGGCTACACGGCCACTTTTTTCCACGTTACCATCACAATAGTTCCAGGAAAAAGAAAGCGTGTTTTAAGGTAAATACACGGGGAGTGCAAATGGGCCCTTTTGTGTCCCGCTCCATTCGTTTTATAGATCAGCAAGTTTGGAATATCTAAGAGTTAGTCACAACAGTTCCTAATTTTCTTAATATCCTTGCTGCTTCAGCCCAGCTATGCATAGAACTGCCCAACTGAATAACTTACTGGAGAATACGCACACTACTTACGTTTCGTCAACGAGTGCGTGTGTGGGTGGGGATGGGGGTGGGGAGGGGGCTGCACTTGGGTCTTATTAGCTCCCAGACTATACCTATTATCGCTTAATAAGGTGTGGGAGGAATGATAGTTAGTTATGACAGCTCGTTGGTTTACCCGAATACCCTGGCTCCCCCAGCCCTGCTTCCCATAAAACTGCCCAACAGAATAATTTTACTGGAGGATGCACACCCTAGATGCCTTGAGAAGTTGAGTGCACGTTTTCCTTCTGCGAATAGTCCTTGACACACTCTTCAGATAAACTTTGATATGTGGATATGCCTAAAGAATCATTAAGAAATAACTTGTTTTCCTTCGGTTTTTGCGATATAAACCGAAAATTTTCAGCACAAGCTTCATAACTCGCGTAGCGAG